>CAUYUJ010000733.1:70000-109988 GCA_963575745.1 Prorocentrum cordatum | reverse complement strand
GTGCAGACTGCAGACGGTGCGGACAAGCCTCGATGCATGCGAGCAGAGTCGCGTCATGGTCACGCCAAGCAACTAGCTGTCCGTGTTGAGCACCGTGCAGGAAGGTCGAGTCGAGTTTACTCATCGCCTTTGCCTTTTCTGAGTCCCTGACGACTCTGGGAACATCTGTATACATCGGAAGGCCTCAGGAGACGAGGAGGAGGTGGAGGTGACGGACGAGGAGGATTAGGAGAAGGAGGAGTAGGAGGAAGAGGAGGCCTCTTGGGGCCCTCTTGTGGCCTCCACGGGGCGTCCTGGGAGCCTCTTGGAGGCCTCTTGGGAGGGACGTCTTGGGGGCCTCTTAGGGGGCCTCGGCCCTCTGTGGGCGCACGAGGGACGTGGATGATGCTGAGGTGCTGAGGACTAGGAGGAAAGGGACGAGGATTACGACAATGGTTGCGGGACTATCCACCCCTGACCCGAACAAACATGACGGCCCATGTTGGACATACTTAAACAACTCTCTGTCGAGATTAGCCACGCCACATCGCAGAGCGGGAGGGGGAGCTGGGAAGGGGCATGCCACCTCTTGACAAAAACTGTGTTGTGTCCTGATTTGTGGCCGCCGCGATCGCCGCGGCCACCTCCCAAATCGACGCGGGGTAAGGAACAGCCAGCAACGGTCTCAAAAAAACGGCAACGCAAGAATTCTCGTCCGTGCAGTCGCAGCATGTTAGCACCCGCAGAGACAGGCATGTGGGAGACGCCCCAACCACTCCGGCTGCCACGGGAGAACCAAGGACCACAGCCACCTCGGCACCGTCCTGCACGCAAGCGGGCGCGGGCGACTGGGCGGCGCCGCGTGCGAGCCACGCAGGAGGGTGGACGATCACGGTCGAGGTTCCCCCAACGCAGGAGAGAGAACAGGAAGGAGAAGGACGGGCAGGAGGAGAAGGCGGTGGAGGAGGAGAGACGGAGGAGGAGGAGAAGGAGGAGAGACGGAGGAGAAGGAGGAGGAGGAGAAACGAAGGAGGAGGAGGAGGAGGAGGAGGACATCGACCGAAAAGGTAATCAAATTCACATGCAAGCAAAACCTCAATCCTCCTCCTCCTCCTCCTCCTCCTCCTCCTCCTCCTCCTCCTCGTCAAGCCCATCAGCGAGCCCCGCTCGCTTCCTACTTTCCAGGACTCGCCGTCCGAGGCGCTCCGCCTCGGCGAGAGAAGGGAAAAAGGGCAAGGCCTCGAATCAGGTCGGGCCGACCTTGGAAGAGGGAAGGGGCAGAGCCCAGACGAAGCACCTCCAGAAGCCCGAGCTTGGCCGCGAAGATCTCCCGATTGAGAGCCGACGGAAAAGCCGACGAGCCGACTCTTCCGTCACGTCGGGACGGGTGCTTGCCCCGCGAAGCCCCAGCCAACTGGCGCTCGCGACCGCCAGAGCGAGACCCATGGCGATCTGACGGGAGAGCGCTCCGACCCCAGGACGCCCCAGGACGACCGCCAGACCCTGCAAGTGGCGCAGAAGACCGCACTCGCACCCGTGGCCCCCTCGGGGCCTTCGATGGGGGCCTCCAGGCACGAGTGGCCGCGGGCGTGCCAAGGCGTGAGGCCCGCCAAGGCGTCGGCCCCCACCTCGGCAGGAGGGGCAGCCAAGCTGCTGGCCGCCGAGGGGGCTGCCGCCCGCCTGGGTAGGGCAGCTCGGGCCTTCGGCATCTTCCTCCGCAGGGGACTAATCGCCCAACTCAGCATGCCGAGACCTCTCTGGCAACTTCACGGCGCCCGTGACCTGCAAGACGACCCTGCTCTGAACAACGATACACTTCAGCACCGCACTTAGCACACTTATCGACAGTCTATTGCCGAGCCATTGGACCCGAATGAGCAGGCCGTCCCGACAACGGCAGCGCTGCAGTGCGCTGGCACTTTCCTGAACGCAGCACCGTCCAGATCGTTGTGGACTTGGGCGTCTTGGTGAGGGGGCTGGACGCGGCTCGAACGTCGGAGGCACAAGCCACCGTGCCAGTACAGTCGACATTCAAAGAGCACCCCTCAGATAGCACAGCGTGGCGCGCGAGCTGGAGGACAGCGCAATCTTCGCCGTCCCGAGCCGCTCGGAGGGGCGCCACGTCAAGCGGCGCCACCACCTCGGAAGACAGATTGCACATTCCCGTCCGCGTCAACGACTACCACCGACCACTCGGCCACTCCTAACGCAGGGATCGAGCCCTCAAAATCGATCCGCCGATAAAACGCGAACCTCAGGGCCCGGGAAGACCCCGCCATGAGGCCAGTCGAGCCTGTGGAGGTAGCAGGAGAAGGAGTAGTCGGGAACCCTGCGCAGAAACCACGAAGACGGATCGGGGCAGAGCCCTCGAGCAGAAGCCTTCTGGGCACGCATCCCGAGCGCGCCTGCAACCGCGGCCGCCGTCGAGACCACCGTCGGGATCTCACCTCGCCGCCGGGTCGCAAGGCGCGGACAGTCGAACCTACGAGGGAACATGTTGCCGCGAACCGCAGCGAAGGCAGCCAGGGCGGATATCTTCGCACTTCGCAGCAACACGATCTTGGCACCAGTAGCGGCTGGCAAGGAGTCCTCGCTGCACGCTCTTGCAGTGGCTGGACCAGCCCTCCGAGTCTCACTTACCGAGAAGACGTCGGACGGGGCGAGAGCAGATGGGGCCACCCCATTCCACGGCGGACGACTGGCGACTGAGCTCATCGGCCACACGGCACCCAAGATCTCCCACCCGCTTACAATACGAAGCTTAAAACTCGGGCGAGAACCGATCGAGGGACAACCATATGCCTTCACGGTCTGACATGGCCCCACGGTTCACGCCAAGATCCCATCCGACGCGCCGCCTCAGAAAACGGAGGGCCGCAACGGGCTGCTTCACCGCAACCCACGTGTGTGTTGCACGGCAAGGACGGCGACAGTATCCTCGCGAGCACTTTCCAACACTCTTTTAGAAACCGTCTCGAGCCACCAGACTGGCGCGAGGCATTTGACCGACGAACGGTAGCGCGCACCAGCTCCACTGCGAGCTGAACAGCAAAGTCAAACCTAACGACGGGCCTGGCTGGACGGGCCCAGAGACGCGGACCGCCGCCACTCTTAGAGCACGCAACGACGTCGAGGACAGGCCCTGTATGGCCGCTCCCCACACAGCCTTCGCAGCTGGACATGCTCTGAAAAATTGAAAAGTTTCCGCGTCCGCGGCGGGTACCTGGGAGTCTGATAGCAGAAGCGAGGGCGCCAAATATCCCAAAACTGTGAATGAGCAGCGGAGATGACTACCGTCACCAGCATCTCCTCCCAAGTCCCGATGGGCGTGGGATAACAGCTCCACCCCCGAAATCAACGTAAGGTCACCCAAACAAACCTCCGAAAGCTCGCTACCCCAACCCATCCAACAAGTCTTACTAACATTGGTCGGGGGCTCGAACTGCTGCATCGTTTCCATTATCAACGAGACCGCCCGCACAAGCTGAGTCGCCACGGTTCTGATGCCACCGATCGCATGCACCTGGATATCATCGACCACATTCACCGAGCGGCACACGGGAGACTGAGTAGCCACCTCCTTCAGAACAAATAAAACGAAAAATTGGGCGGCCCCCGTCTCGCAAGAGCATCCCGCCACCACCGCCCCGTTAGGAGAGACCGTCCAGACGTGGCACGAAGCACGAAGCACGCCCGCACATGGGCACCACCCTTGGCGCTGCGGTCTCGGCGGCGGCGCGGCGCAGCGATAGGAAATGAGGCTCGCTATGAAATCGTACCCGATGTTGTTCCAAAACTTTGCCCTGGCTACACAAATACATCATCGATACTCGTTAATCCATAATGCATACGTTTCTTTGGGTGGCCTCGGACGTCGTCAACCCATGTAGTCTTCGGGCGCCCCGGCCTCCGTTTTACATGATATGCCAGGTCGCGTGGCGGCGTCCACAGGATCGCCCGTCGGATCCGTTATTGCTCGCCGGTTGGGTTCGATGATTGAACCACTCTCTATCCCCGTTGCTTCTCAGTGGAAACCCAGTTTTTGATTCGGGCCCGCTGAATTGTAGCCTCGGCGTCGCATATAACACGTTTAATCCATTGTACCCATGGATGGCCTTAGTGATTCGGGCGCTGTTTCGTCGTCGAGCGTCGGTGGTGTGGCAGGCGAGTGGCCTGACGTCGCGTTGTCTCCTCGTCCGCGTTGTCGTCGTCGTGCTGGCGGTGGCTGTCTTGCCGGTTGTAGGTATTGGCCTGGATCGGATGCGGCGCCGGCTCAGAGTTTTCAACTGCTGCGGTGCGTCTCGGTACTTGCGCGATCGCGCGAAACATCCGCCGAAGCGTCCGCCTTCGCGTTCGCCGCGAGGTTCCAAGCTGCGCAACCGCGCAGAACCGTCGGCGGGATGGTTCCGTTAAAAAACCGCAGCAAGACAGATCGTAAATGTTTTCCTCCCCGTGAGCTCGTCTCCGCGCGCGCGGAACTTCCGCCGCGCCATCGCGACGCGGTTTTCCAGCTACGTGCGTGGGGCATGCTGTTTTGCAACTGCCGACCTAGATACTCCGCGCCGCGGTAGGGCGGTTGAACTTCGACCCTCATCCCGAGCGCGCACACGGTCTGGGGCGCGTTTGTCACGCAGCGATCAGGCGGCCATTGTGCACGATCGCTGTTTTGTCCCGGTGAACTGCCACGCCCGCCCTGCCCGTCTCTGACCAAGTCGGCCCACGTCGCTCTGGCGCGTCTCTATATACTCTCTGATGCGCGATGGCCGGGCAAGGAACCAAGGGTCTGTCGGGGTGGCTCGCGCGGGCTGACGTTGTCTGCTGTTCGTAGAGCTTTAACAACACATGCATGCGTGGCCTGGGCGTCTTCCATTTTGCCGGCGACTCCCACATTCTCGCGCGCGCCCGAGACGCGGCGGCCACCCATCCGACGCGGCGGGGACCTCGATGGAAGGGGACTAAAGATCTGAGGAGGCCGGCATCAAACCCGAAATGTCCGACACGCTCGCAAAGGGCATCGCGCGCCCACGTTTTCGTAGAAATCCGACAGACCAGATAACACCAAGGCGCTGCTCGCGCCCCGCCCGCGCACGCGCGCCACCAGCAGATTTCGAACGCGCGCCGCCTGGCCTGCCGCTGCGTCAAAACTAGTGCCCCAGAAGAAATGGTGGTCGACATCGCCCCCCACCGCGCGACCTCCTTCTGGCGCATGCGGCGCCAGGCCTGCTCCTGCGCGCAGAAGGGCCCAGTTGGGGGGCGACAGATCTGCGGCTGGGGCTTCGGCGAGACAACCACCATGGCGAGTCAGGGGCCCCGCTTCGTGAACCGCGCCCACCAAACGTCCAGCAGGTTGACGGGCTCCCGAGGAGCAGCAGGCCTCTGGGAAGTTGCCCCAGCCCATGCCCGCCACGTTCTGGGGGGGCCCGGGTCGCGTCGAGCACCTGGCCCACCGCGACGGGCGCGAGCGAACCCGGCGTGCTTGCCCAAGATCTGCACCCGCACTTCAAGGGTCGCCCCCGCTGCTGATGAGCCCAAATGACCCAAGCCCGCACCATCGCCCGGCCGCTCAAGAAGTCCCCGGAGTGCCCTCCGAGAACCTGATTCGTCACATCGCGAATCGAACCTGGCCAGGCCACTGGGGCACCCCCAACTCGGCGCCCCCAGATCAGCCGGTGGGCCAGGCGGCCCGAGCCTGACAGAGATGACGCGCAGAAGCTCTCCAATCCCTGGCTCTCGAGGAAGCGCCCCGCCGCCGTCGCGGGCGGGCCTCCTCCTCTAGCGCGCGGTCAGACCAGTCGGGCCCCTCTCACTTCCAAGCCAACCCAATCACTCACAGGGCAACAATGGAGCAACGGCGCCTCGGGGGGGGGGGGGGGGGCAGCCGGGGCGCCCACGCCCAGGGGGCCAGGCGGTCGCGCCTGGAGGCCCGCCTGGCCGTGGACCCCAGCTCGGCCTGTCCCCGGCGCCGCTGGCCTCTTCGACGGCGCGGCAGGCCCCAACGCGCCCCCGTTTCGGGGGGTCTGTTGGGCGCTGCCGCGCCAAGTAGAGGGCCACGAGGGGCATCTCGACCAGCTTAAGCCCTCGTCCTCTGCCCAAATATTGGCAGGCCCGAGGGGCGCCGCCCAGCTCGCGCTCGGCCGCCAGGCGCCGCTTAGCCCAACCATGCGACAGGGCGCGGCCGCCGTCCAAGTCGGCGACGGCGGACTCGGCCATTTTCCAGGTCATCCGCGACCGGCTTTTTCTGGTGACGGTTTTACATAAAGCGAAATTCTGGCAGCGACCGGAATGGGCTCGGAGGGTCGTCGCCAAACGACTCCAACGCCGAATTCCGCAACGCCAACAATTCCGGCAACGCCGCAACAAAATTCTGACAACACCACGACGAACAATCCTGGCAACGCCGCAACGTTGCAAATAAACAAAAAGCGCGAAAAATAGTGGCACGATTTACCCCATCGTTCAGTTGCCTCGATTGCTCCCTCATCTACGATTGCCCTCGAAGGGAGGGGACGGCGAAGGGGGGGGGGGGCGGGGAAGGGCGAGGGGGGGCGCCCTCGCGGTAGCGACGCAACACGTCAATACAAGGCCGCGCTCGCTCGGTCGCAGCCCTGACGCGCGATGCGCCAAAAAAACGCGAGGCGCTTTATAACGGAAGCGCGTCGCAATTTGCGCGCGGCCAACGCGGCGCGCGCAGCGAAAATTGAAAGGGATTGAGACACGATGTCCTTTTCACCACTGCAAAATGGAAGCGCCAGAGGAGGGGGGCAAGGAAGAGGAGCGGGAGGAGGGGGAAGAGAAGAAAGATGGACAGGGAAGAAGGAAAGGACGACGACGACGACGACGACGACGACGGCGAAAGGCGCGAGGGGCACGCTCGGCGCACCGTTCATCTAGCACCAGGGGAGGGTGGAGGGACCCCTCGTCGCCCGCCATCAGAACCATGCTCGTCATCATCGCCAGTGTCGCCGTCATCATCGGCGCCGCCCCTGTCGCCAACATCACCGCTATCCCGGTGGGCGGCGCCGACGTCGTCTAAATCGCCATCGCCCGCATAATCGCCGCATCGCCGCCGCCATCGGCGCCCCCCCTCCCCCCGCGCCCCCGATGCGTCGATCAATCCCCATCGCCCTTCCTCACTCGGTCGTTTTCCGCCCTGACGTCGGCCCCCCACCCCCCACCCCCCGCTTCCTCCGCGCGCTCCACCCCGTCGTCGCGCGCCCGCCCCCGTCGCCCACGCCAGCGCCCATCAAGCGCATGCAATAATCGATCGACGCCGCCCCCCACTCGTCGAAACCCCCGCGCGCCCGGCGCGGGCTCTCCCAGAAGCGGGGGGCGCGGCTACCAGCCGCCGAAAACAATATCGATCGGCCGACTGACATGATTATCTTGCTATATGATCGTCTGCATGCACATATATATATATATATACATGTATACATATACATATATATACACTAACATGCATATACGCAGTGCCCTAATTCACACATGCTGGGATCACTGCTTACCAGTTTAGCAACATCACCATCCCTCTATGTGCTGCACCCCATTAGATGTATATCGGGCCCACTGGCTATGGTACATAATGTTAAAGGTGTAACATTCCGCATAGATACGAATATATAGACACATGTCCATATGACAATATCCAGCAGCAATATAATCAGGCGCCCCCACTATCAATCAAACCCTCCATGCGCCCAGCAGCCCCCGCCGACGGGCCTGGCGGGAACGAGCGGAGTCCGTCTCGACGCGCCTCAGTCGCTTCAAGATGGTCCCAATTTGTCCGCCAGCGAGCCCGCGCGGCCCCGTCGGCTTGCAGCCGCTCGCTCACGTTCCAGACCCCTGCCCACGCGTCTCCTGTGATCGCGCCGACGACCAGCGAGTCCGCTCCCGCTGGAGCTGACCGAGGCACCAGCGCGTCGAGCTGGGCAACTGGGCGCCGCAGCCCCGCCTCGCCTCCCCCCCCCCGAAACGGAGGGGCCCTCTCGCGCCTCCACTGCGAAGCTGAGAGCGGATGCCCCCTTCCCCCCTGGCCATCTCGCAACGCAATGGCAAGGGGTTCCAAGTCCTCGGCCAAGGCCGTCTCGACCCCGAGCTCCGCCCGCGGCCGCCCCCCTGGCCGGCGACGGCGCCGCTGCCACTTCCGTCGCAACCAAGTGCTTGCATTCCGCCGACGGCGGCGGCCGAGGGGGGCACGGGCGCCGCGCCAATCGCGCAAGCGCTCAGCCAGGATGACCTGCGACCAAGTCCGCCCGACAGACAAACAACAACATTCTAGCGGCCTCTGATGCCCGCCCAGTCGCCACGTCATCCGTCACTGTCATCACGTTCATCATCATCAGCATCATCACCATCATCAGCACCATCAGCAGCATTATCATCATCATCAGCAGCAGCAGCACCGTCATCATCAGCATCATCAGCAGCAGTAACCCGAGCTCACGTGGACGAGCAGCCCGCCGTTTGCCTGGCAGGCCGACCTGACGCGAGGGCCAGCGCGCGCATCCTCTCGAACTCGCGCTGCACCTCCAGGGGGCACCTGGAGCGGACATCCCTGCCTCCTGGAGCCGCTGACGCATCTCGCTGGGCTCGACGAACAGACCCTCGACGCTGGCATCTGCCTTGTGATGCCGCAGCGCTGCCTGCGCGGGCGCGGCAGCAACCTCTGATGGTCCCTGCGCCAACTGCCGAACCACGGATGGGCCGTCAGGCAGGACAAATCCCGCGCGCCCCAAGACCGCCCCCAGCTTCGACGCGTCGGTGCCGGTCTCGCACTGGGGCCATCGGCGCTCCTAAGCAGCTGCAGGCGGTGGCGGCGGCGCCGCAGCAGCCAACGCTGCCTCCTGGCTCTTGAGCTCCGCGAGTTTGGAAGCCGCGTCGACGACCAGCTTCTCGCCTTAGGCCAGGTCGGAGAAGACCTCGGCCACCTTCACAAGGGTCCGACGCGACGCGCAGCACCATCCGCATCTGTCGGCCGCGCGGATGCAGCGAGCGGACGGACAGCTGGAGCTCCTGCTGCTCAGCCAGCAGCGATTTGATGAGGACCTCTGCTGCCTCGCCGCTGATGCAACTGGCGCGCGACAGCTCCTGCCCGATGGCCTCCAAGCGCTTGCAAGCCGCCGAGATGTCGACAGCATCCTCGTCCATCTCATCAACGTTGATGATTGGCGGGTCTTTCTCTCTCTCTCTCTCTCTGTCTCTATATTTGGCAGCCTCCCGCAGCTGCTGGATGAGCTCGGCCCGTTGCTGCAGCTGGGCTTGAAGCTTATGTTGCAAATTCGTGCCCGCGGTCTCGCGAGTCCAAGGTGCCTGCTTGCCCAAACCTTTACCGCAACGAATGTAGATCGATCCTGCCAAGAGCCGAAAGCCATTGATTTCGGTCGCTTGCACATGTATCATTAAAGGTCCTCCGCGAAATTGAACATGTCGGAGACGCAGAGACACCTTACGCAATGTCACTTGTTCTTTTGCTGCGAAGCCATGCCAACAGACCGTCAGCCCAGGGCGCGCAGAGGGATGGCTCGCATCCGCAGCGCGCAGCTCGAACGATGTCGCCCTCGCAAGAGGGATGGACGACTGGCTTCGGATCCAAAAAATACACGGGTTGCTCTGGTAGCATATTGCGCCCAAGTGGTTACGGAACGGGGACGATGACGATGATTATGCCAGGTTAGGACGCCGCGGTCAGGACAAACATGTTAGAGAAGCTGCTGGTGGCGATGGCAAGGTTCGACGGCATCGACTCCCAGAGTGCACGGGTCACTCGCGGCAGCACAGACGCAGATTTAAATCGATTCAAAACCCTCGAGCGAGGGCGGGCGGGACTGGGAGCCTGAGCGCAACGGTTGCGGTCGCGCGGCCGCTCATCCCATTCCCCAGCACACACCACACTACAGTTGCTACTATGCCAGGTCGGGACGCCGCGGCCAGGACAAACTTTTTAGAGAAGCTGACGGTGGCGATGGCAAGGTTCGACGGCATCGACTCCCAGAGTGCACGGTTCACTCGCGACAGCACTGACGCACATTGTGCAACACAAACATCATGGCCGAAGGCCGCCAAGCACATATTTACGGGCCTAGGACAACTCCTCGATAGCTTCAACGATCGAGTCTGCCACTAACTCCGAAGCTCGAACGGGCAAACGGGCAGCCTTGTGTCTGCACGCGATGCCTTTAGCCGCGCGGCCATCAAAACGCAAGTGCGGCCGCCCCGAATGCGAGCACACAAACGAAGTACTGTGACACGCGCGCGCGAGACGACGCATGCTCGAGCAGCGCCAACAAGCCACGCGCGTGGACGAGCGAGTGGCAGCACCGAGTTGGCAAAGGTCCAACTGAACGTCATCGAAAGATGGGTGATTCATCAACCGAGCTAACTGGGGCACACTCCAGATAACACAACTACGCGGGTGCCCGAAACAGACGGGGACACGGCGCATAACATTATCACAGAGGAGAGACGGCAAAACGCTGACCTCGGAAGCACGGCCACGCCGGCCCCACGGATCACCCTCCGACCGACTTTGCCGAGGGCGAACCTGACGCCAGGTGCCCCTCGGCAGAGACAGCCAGAGAGCGCCGACTGCCGACGATCGAACCCACCCGAACACTCGATCGACAACAATCCGCTGAGAAAGACCGAGGCCCGCATTCCGACCCGCCCCTAACCTAGGACAACCCAGACCGCGACTGCGCAGCGCTTTGCACATGGGGGCCCCGCGAGGCCCCACCACAGGCAAGACGAGCCGCCTGCGGAGGGAAGCCCAGGCATGGGCGCACCGAAACACGGCTTTTAAGCGAGACGCTAGCGCAAGGTCAGAACAGAACAGGCACCTGCTCCACGGCCCGCGGGATGGCGGGCAAATGTTGAAGCGGAACTGGCAGAAGGAATTCGCCTCTGACGAAACCCAGCGTGATCAATTCCGCAAGCCTCTCAAACACCTGATTGCCGAACTGCGCAACCTCTGGCGGCAGGTCCCCGATTCTCTGCTGCATCCGAATGCGCTCGCCGCATTTCCTCAAAGATTTGCCCGTCGCCCATCGACCCCTCTCTGTCACTTCGGCTATCGATCGGGACCCCGAGAGCAAGTCGCAAGAGGCCCCCCCACGGCGCAGGGTGCACAAAGAGGGGGGCCCCTTCTGCAGGCCCAGCTCCCTCAGCCCCTGGGCGAACATGACGCGAACGTCGGCGGGCCCGAAATTCCAGAGGCTGGCGCTCGCGCCCCCGTTGGCGTGAGCAGCGCGGGCCGCAGCTCGGGGGCGCCCACCAGGGCCGACTCGTCGGACTCTCCAGTCTCCCCAGGGCGGCCCGACTTCGCATCGTTCACAATGAGCCCCCACGAGCTAAACCCCGCCCCCGCGATCGGCGGCACCAGCGATCCCACCCGCAGGCGGTAGGCCTCGGACGGCCACGAACACTGCCATGCTGGGCAGGTTGCGCGAGATCATCCACCCCGCCACCGCCATGGCTGCAGCCCGCGGCAGAGGGAGCCGCATCTTCGGCGGCACCAGCCTGCGCCACCGCCCAGCGCGCGGGCCGCCCGCGGCAGCGGGCGCTTGCCCCCCAGCAGGCGGGGCAGGAAGTGCCTGAGCGCCGCCGCCGACACCCCGCCCGTCGCGGAGTCGGACCCGCCCAGGGCGAGGTCGGTGAGGAACGCCACCACCACCACGCCCAGCTGGCTGAAGCTGCTGAAATCCAGGCCGCGCCACGTCACCCACTCCAGGAAATTCGCGGCGCGCCCGCGGTAGCGCTCACGCGTCGCGTCCGTGACAGCTGACATCCCCAAGAAGCTGATCGCGCCCTCCGCCAACTGCACAGGGCGAGGGTGGGCCACCCCACGGGCGGCCTGGATCGTCATGGACCGCTGCCTCTCCGCCCGCTGCAACCGGCGGCGTCGCGGTCGCCCCCTCGAAGCTTTTACCGTGGAAGAAGCCATGACGCGACGGCCTATCGGCCGCGTTCAGCTCCGAGGCCAGCCAGCGCACATAGCAGCGGGAGGTGGCCGCGAGGGCGAGAGCTGCGACTCTCCGCAAAGGTCGCCGAAGGACGGGCTTACGACCTCGTCCTTTCCCAGCCGCCAGAGCCATAGGAAGGTTATCGACCAAGAACAGACGACGATGATGGTGGATGGGGCACGTTGCGAGAGGCGCGCCGCACGGCGCCACGCAACGCCCCACCCTCGAGCTCCAAGATGTTCTTGTGGGCCCTCCAAGCGGGGCCCGTCCAGGCCAGAGGCGCTGGCCCTGGATAGTCCGGAGGAAGAGGAAAATCGCGATGAGCCTAGCTGATGTGGCCCATGGCGCTCGCCTGGGCTGCTGACGTCGCCAGCCCTGGGGGCGCAGCCGCACCCGCGCCGCGGCCGCTCATCTGGTTCAGCGCTGAGATGCCGTCGTTGGCCCAGCGCCTCCAGGCGGCCCCGCGCCGGGCGCGCCGCCGCCCTCGCCGGCCGCGGCAAGCGGCATCCAGCGCAAGCGGTGGCAAGATCCTGCTGGCGCGCCCCAGGCGCCATCGCCGGCAACGGCGCGAGCAACCGCTGACGCGCCGCGGCTGTGTAAAAGCGGCGGAGGCCGACGCGCGCCACCAAAATGCAGGGATCGCCCAGGCGGCACCGAAGCGCCCGCGCCCGCCTGGGAGAAGCTTCCGAAGGCCTATGCGCGCGCCGCCCAATCCTCGCGGGCTTTGTGCCTTTCCTTGGCCACAACAGCCTCCGCCTTCAGCTGCTCCGCAATGAACTCCGTGAGCGCTGGCGAGATGCAAAGGTTCCCCTTGCTCGCCGCCGCGCCCATGTAGCGCTCGGCCTCCGAAGCAAGCAAGCTCTCGCTCGCCCCGCGGCCCTTCTTCTTGTCTTTCTTCTCCTTGGCGGCCACCTGCGCCGACACGGTATCCTCATAGCGACGCCCCTCGATGAGCTGGGTCTGGCGGCACGCCAACTCGAACGCCGCCAACTCCGCGGTGTTGAGCTGGTCGTAACAGGTGGCCCTCTCCAGCAGCCTGCAGTTCATCTCATGCTGCTGGCAGATAGCGTCGGAGTCCCGCAACCGAGCCTCGGCCTTCCACTTCGAGTGCCACGCGAGCGGGCCCCCTGCGTTCCGACGCATGTGGTCAAGACACTACTGAGTGTCCTGGGGCCTTTGATCGGCCAGTCGCCCCTCGGCGTGGCAGTCGAGTCCCTCGCGGCTGCGGCGAAGTCAAGCTGGGGACGCCCCAGCGGATCCAACGCCAAAGGGAACACACTGCAGTCCGCCGCCGCGGGGGGGGCCGCCGCCACCAGTGCCCCAGCAGCCGCAGCGCCGCCGCCGCCGCCGACAGCCCCCGCGCCTCCCCCCCTCCGCCGAGGGGTGGCAGCGGCACGCCCAGCGCAGCCGCCAACGCGCCAGCGCCGCCTGGCCCCGCGGCCGCGCCGTCGCCTCCAGCGCCGCCACCAGCAGCGGCCGCGCCAGCTCCGCCAGCCGCCACCGCGGGGGCCACCACGGCTGCGCCGACGGGGTCGTCCAGCGCCAGCGCTTGGGGCACCAGGCGCCCAGCAGCAGCGCACCGTCGCGCAAGTAGCCTCACAGCTCCGCCGCCGAAGGCGCACCGCGGAAGCGGTATACGTTGGCCTCCGCCACGCCATACAAAGGAGCCCCGAGCCCGCGCAGCGGCCTCACCTCCTCGCAGTCGGCGTTAACCACCACCGTTTCCAAGTACACGTCCCCGTCAACTGGAACGATGACCGCCTGCGTGGGGGGCACATCGAACAGCGTGATCCTCTCGTTGAACACCAGCGGCCCGCCGACGCGATAACGAATCGCATGCACATCACCTGCTCGCGGCATGCTGGATTGCTGCCCGAGCCTGCCGCGCTGCAATGACCTGGATCTCTACGGCCGAGGCATCCGATGGCGCGCTCTCAACTGCAGACGCTGTGCCGCGCGGCCTCTGAATCGGCTCCCGGCCAGCCACTTGCAGCTCAAGAAAGCGGGCAGCACGAACGAGCCGATCAGCACTCCCAGCAGGAAGGTAACAGCGTGACTGCACCAGGAACTGACCAGATGCACGATGCTGGCCCCTCCGACGTCGGGGCACGAGAGACTGTAGCCGGGCGCGCACTCACAGGCGCAGGGAGGGCAGGCGGGCGGCGCGGCCGAGGTCGCCGACCACACCACAAGGGCCTGCGATGCCCCGCGCGCGAACTCCGCGAGGAAGAGCGTGGCGGCACACTGCATGCCCCTCAAAAGCTTGAGCGCAACGGTTGCGGTCGTGCGGCCGCTCACCCCCCTTCCCCAGCACACACCACACTACAGTTGCTACTATGCTGATGATGATGATGATGATGGTGATGATGATGATGATGGTGATGGTGATGGTGATGGTGATGGTGATGGTGATGGTGATGGTGATGGTGATGATGATGGTGATGGTGATGGTGATGGTGATGGTGATGGTGATAGTGATGATGATGATGGTGATGATGATGATGGTGATGATGATGATGATGGTGGTGATGATGATGATAATGATGATGATGGTGGTGGTGGTGATGATGATGATGATGATGATCATGATGAACATGATGATGATGATGATGATGATGATGATGAGGAGGAGGAGGAGGAGGAGGAGGAGGAGGATAATGATGGTGATGATGGTGGTGGTGGTGGAGGAGGAGGAGGAGGAGGAGGAAGAGGAGGAGGAGGAAGAGGAGGGAGCGGCCCATCCCTGGGCGGTGGCACACCTGAGCGTCTTCCTGCACTGCGTGGCGCTCGGGCGTGTCAACGCCAAGGGGCGGAGCTCCCCTCCCGACGGGTTTTCGGTGGCGGTGGTCCCTGCTTCTCCGCTGACGCTGTGGCCGGTCCACCCTGGGAGGTACAAACGGAACCTCGGGCGGAGAAGTCCTGGTGATACAGGACGGCCAGCGAGCCCGGCAAACTGCTGCCCCAGGCGTCCGACGGTGCGGCTTTTCTGGCCCCTGGCGTGGGCCGCAGTCTCGCGACCTGCAGTTTCCGCACCTTCTGCGTGGCGGGCGCCGCGCCGCGGCGGCGACCGCCGCCGAGGCCGCAGCCGCAGTCTCGGAGGCGCGGCGGCGCCTGCCGCGCAGAAGGTGCGAGGGGGCCAAGAGATGCGATATCTTGATCATCTAAGTGCGCGGTCCCCGGAAATAACTATCATTTCCCCAGGGCTGGTTTGTCCGACGGTCCCAAAACCTGGCGAGGGCCCCCGAGGCCGAAAACGGCCACAAGTCTCGCGTCGTCAATTTTACAACGGCGCGAGCATGTCTGGGCGTGCAGCTCGAGGGGGCCCCCCGACCGCCCCCCCGAGCCTTGTGGGCTGCAGCCCCAGCCCCACAGCTGGATGGCCCTGAGGTTGTCGACCGCGGCTCCCCGAGAGGCCGAGACTGCGAGACGGCGCCGTGAAACCGATAAGAGCGTCATCCCTCGGAGGCCTGGGGCCGTTCCGCGCCACCACGTCGCGCGCGCCGACAGGGCGCGTGCGGGCTAGCGTGAGCTCTGCTAGGTGGCGACATCCGAACCCTAGCCCCAGAATTACTGGACTCTCTTAAGTCGAGGGAGGCGGTGGTAGGATCTGGATTGCGCCAAGTATTCGACGAATTCCGAATCCTGATTACCCCCGCCGCGCATCGAGCTGCCTGAATCGTGGATCGGCGAGGAAAGGGTTCGGATTTTGCCGCCGATCTGCTGTTGAAAAACGGGCGGGGCCCGCAGCAGGACCGCCTCCCCTTTCCCGAGGGGCCGAGGGCGGACAGTGATCCAGCAAGGCCCCTGCTAGGGAACAAGAGGTCGCCCGCCCAGAGGGCCGAGGGCGTGCTAAGATCTCCCGCAAGGGGTTCCGAGTACTTGTATATTCCCGAAGCAATGCTTGTACTCAGGGGGTCCTACTTCTCTGTCTGAGAAACTGGGCCTGGTTGGCGGTCTGGCGGCTCCGTGCTCGCCGTCACCGCCCCGTCGCCGCCTCGTCGCCGCCCGTCGTCTAGGCCTGGCTGGCGGTCTGGAGGCTGCGTGCTCGCCGTCGCCGCCCCGTCGCCGCCTCGTCATCCCCCGTCGTCTGGGACTGGCTGGCGGTCTGGCGGCTCTGTGCTCACCGTCGCCGCCTCGTCGCCGCCCCGTCGCCGCCCCGTCGCCGCCTAGATCTTACAACATAGATTCTCCTTTCAATTATAGCCGGAGTGCAGTATCCCCAAACAGGGTTTTTAGACCCACTGCGGTTTCCAAGGTCGATTGCGTGCCCGTCCAGTGCGGGCTGGCATGGCATGTTAAAACATGCCTCCTCCTCCTCCTCCTCCTCCTCCTCCTCCTCCTCTCCTCCTCCTCCACCTCCTCTTCATCCCGAACGGCATCTCGGAGCCCAGAGTTGCGAGGATGTCTCCAGCGTAACGGGCTGGACCACCTCGCGCGCGGCATTTCGGACCCCAGAGTTGCGACGATGTCTCGGGCGAAACGTGCTGCGAGGAAGTCTCAGGCGAAACGGGCCGGACCACCTCGAGCGCGGCGTCTCAGAGCTCCGAGTTGCGGGGGCCTCCTGGTGCCTCCTGGGGCCTCCTGGGGACCTCCTGGGGCTTCCTCCTGGGCCTCCTGTGGCCTCCTGAACTCCACCTGGGGTTTCCTGAAGCCTCTTGGGGCTCCCAGGGGGGATATCTAACCTGTGGCCGTTTGGGCCCTTCAAAATGGAGGGGGGCACAAGAGCAGGACAAATCAACGAATCGACACCAGATGTGTATTAACTTGACACGTTCTGATAGGGGGCCTCCTGGGGCCTCCTGGGAGCCTCCTGGGAATCTCCTGGGGACCCCTGGGGCCTGTCCTGGGCGTCCTGCGGCCTCCTGGAGCTCTCTGGGGCCTCCTGGGGCTCCAGGGTCCCAGGGAGGATATGTAACATGTGGTCTTCTGGGCCCCCAGGCTGGACCGCCTCTTGCGCGGCATTTGGGAGCTCAGAGCTGCGAGAATGTCTTGTGCGAAACAAGCCGGACCACCTTGCGCACGGCATCTCAGAGCTCAGAGTTGCGAGGATGTCTCAGGCGAGACGGGCCGGACCACCTCGCGCAGGGCATCTCAGAGCTCAGAAGTTCGAGGATGTCTCAGGCGGGCTCCCAGGGTCCCAGGGAGGATATGTAACATGTGGTCTTCTGGGCCCCCAGGCTGGACCACCTCTCGCGCGGCATCTGGGAGCTCAGAGTTGCGAGAATGTCTTGTGCGAAACAAGCCGGACCACCTTGCGCACGGCATCTCAGAGCTCAGAGCTGCGAGGATGTCTCAGGCGAGACGGGCCGGACCACCTCGCGCAGGGCATCTCAGAGCTCAGAAGTTCGAGGATGTCTCAGGCGAAGTGGGCCGGACCACCTCTCGCGCGGCATCTCCGAGCTCAGAGTTGCGAGGATGTCTCAGGCGAAACGGGCCGGACCACCTCGCGCAAGGCATCTCAGAGCTCAGAATTTCGAGGATGTCTCAGGCGAAACGGCCCGGACCACCTCTCGCACGGCACCTCGGGGCTGAGAGTTTCGAGGATGTCTCAAGCGAAACGGCCCGGACCACCTCTCGCGCGGCGTCCCCGAGCGCAACTGTTCGAGGATGTCTCAGGCGAAACGGCTAATCCCGGCCAACTCAGAAACGAAAGTTGTGAGGATGTCTCAAGCGAAACGGCCCGGACCAGCAAATTTTTGTGAGGATGTCTCTGCTCCGACTTCCCTTGGCCGGAGTTAGCTTCTATCACAACAGCACCCCGTTCAGCAAGCTGTTTGGGGAAAAAAGAGAATAGACTCTACCCCCCTGGCGTTATCGGCCCCCCTTTCGGGTATGTAACTCATATATGATTATGACCACATGTCCATCCTAAATATGAACTTGCACTATCCCAGGGGAACCAGTATCGTTCCCCCTGAGGTTCCCTTTTTTCCCGGAAAGGGCATAAGCCCAGGGTTCTCTTTTAGTAGGTTAACCCCCGGTTGTGACGGCTGTAGGGCCGGCGAATTTCTTCTGCGATAAATAACAAGGTCGCGTAGGGCCGGCGAATTAAAGTTTGAGGATGTCTCGAGCGAAACGCTTGTTTTTCAGAATTTGTTGAGGATGTCTCGAGCGAAACGCTTGTTTTGTGGTTTGGATTGTCCTCTCCTGGGGACCTGAATTCTGAGGATCTCTCAAGTGGATTGCTTGTTTTCACGTGCCCAGGTCTTGATGATGTCTCGAGCGAGACGCTTGGTTTCACGCCTCCAAGTGGCCCAGACAGATGTCTAGCATGAGGATTTGTTGAGGATGTCTCGAACCAGAGGTTCGTTTTCACGTGTCCAGGTCGCCCAGGCCGATGTCTAGCATGAGCATTTGCGGAGGATGTCTCGAGCGAGACGCTTGTTTGCACATGTCCAGGTTGCCCAGGCGGATGTCTAGAATGAGAATGTGCTAACAACGTCATGATCGAAACGCGTTTTTTCACCTGTCCAGGTCGCCCAGGCACAGCACAGCCCTCGGCACGGTACATCAATATCGATACCCTTAGCACTGCAGCCTGGCATGCTGCCTGGCACGTTCCGCGGAGCGTCCCGTGGCGAGTCCCCCTGGCACGTCGCGCGGTGCACGTCCATTGGCACGTTCCGTAGCGCGTCCCCTTGGCACGTCCCGCGGTGCGTGCCCATGGCACGTCCCCTGGCACGTCGCCTGGCGCGTCTCTTGGGACGTTCCGCGGCGCGTCCTCTTGGCATGTTCCCTCTGTCGATTAGTTCTGGGGCAGCTACCATCTGCTCAGGCAGCTCGAGCTTACGATCCAGATCAGTTCGGTGAGGACTCGGATGCCAGGGAGGACTCGATCCACAACGCTACATAGAGCACAATCGCGGCATGGCACATCGAAGTTCAGCACGGCCCAGCACAGCACAGCCGCCGGCACGGTACATCAAGATCGATACACTCAACTATGCACCTTGGCACGTTCCTTGGCGCGTTCAGTGGCGAGTCCACCTGGCACGTCGCGCGGCGCGTCCCCTGGCACGTCCCTCGGCACGTCCATTGGCACGTTCCGTAGCGCGTCCCCTTGGCACGTCCCGCGGTGCGTCCCCATGGCACGTCCCATGGCACGTCGCCTGGCGCGTCCCTTGGGACGTTCCGCGGCGCGTCCTCCTGGCATGTTCCCTCTGTCGATTAGTTCTGGGGCAGCTACCATCTGCTCAGGCAGCTCGAGCTTACGATCCAGATCAGTTCGGTGGGGACTCGGATGCCAGGGAGGACTCGATCCACAACGCTATATAGAGCACAATCGCGGCATGGCACATCGCAGTTCAGCACGGCGTAGCACAGCACAGCCCTCGGCACAGTACATCATCATCGATAAATTCAGCATTGCACGTGCCCGTCGCCCAATCAGGTGTCTTTGAAATGTTGGAGAGAGCGTGATCCACCGCCGCTTTACTGTGGAAAATTGCCAACCTTTTCTGATCAAAACACGGGGGTCTCCCCTCCCCCCCCCCACCACCCCCCCCCCCCCCCCCCCACCCCCCCCCACCCCCCCCCCCCCCCCCCCCCCCCCCTCCCCCCCACACGATCCCCCCCCCCTACACGAAAATCCCCCCCCCCCCCCCCCCCACCTGCCGGACACCCCCCCCCCCCCCCCCCCCCCCCCCCCTTCCTCCCCCCCCCCCCTGTGCCCAAAACCCCCCCCCTCCCCTAACCCCCCTCCCCCAACCCCCACCGCCCCTCGAAAACCGGGGGGGGTCACTTACCGGTTCGAACCCCTCCCCCCCCCCCCCCTCCGGATACGGAAAAAAACCGGGGGGGGTTCACTACCGGTGGAACCCCACCCCCCCCCCCACTCGAAAACCGGCGGGGGTGGGTCACTACCGGTTTCGACACCCCCCCCCCACGCACCGCCGGCAAACGACTCCCGGCCCCTACCACCGCTCGCATCACACCCCCCACTGTTGTTCCCAGCACCACTGTCCTCACCACCACTGTCCCCGCTGGTTCCACCACCGTCCCTATTGTCCTGACCAGTGCCCCCACCACTGTCGCACTGTCCCCACTGTTTCCACAACTGTTCCCACCGCGGTTCCACTCTCCCCATTGTCTCCACGGACCCAACTACTGCCTATCCCCACTGTCCCCACTGTCCCACTGACTCCTCCGCTGTCCCACTGAGCTGTCCCACTGTTTCCACCACTGTCTCCACTGTCCCCACCACTGTCCCCACTGTACCTCTGTCCCATTGTCCCACCGCCGTCCTCCCCACCGCCTTTCCAGTGTCCCCACCACCATTGTACCCTCCACTGTCCCAGTGTTTCCACCTCATTCCCACTGTCCCCACATCGCTGTCCCCACCGCCACCGTTCCCACCACTGTCCACTGTCCCCCCTGTTCCCACCATTGTCCCCACCACTCCCCACCACTACCGTCCCCACCACTGTCCCACTGTCCCCCCACTGTCCCCACCACTGTCCCGCTGTCCCCTCACCACTGTCCCCACCAACACCGTCCCCACCACTGTCCGCACCCCCACTCGGTTTTTCGAGGGGGGGGGGGGGTTCGAACCGGTAGTGACACCCCCCCCCTTTCATAATGAGCTGGGAGGGGGGGGGGGAGGGGTTCGAACCGGTAGTGACCCCCCCCGGTTTTCCGGAGGGGGGGGGGGGGGGAGGGGTTCGAACCGGTAGTGACCCCCCCCGGTTTTCCGCCAGCAGCGGTAGAACACGCTCTTTCAAATGTTGCAACGCCTAACATTTCTATATTCCTTTCCAGGTTCGTGGGTCGATTATGTTTTTGTTGTTTGCTTGTTTTTTTGACAAAGAATCCCTTGCACAAAAAAGGGACGATGTGCACACGCGCGCGTCGTCGCGCGCATGCCGAAATTCTTCAAAAACCTTCGGTGTCGGAAGTATGCCGCAGTCGAGTTCCCCAAAAACATACAAAAACAAAGGGTTTCGCAACACCGATTTGCTAAAAAAGCTCACGCGCGAGCTCTTGCGAAATCTTAAGAAAACCATAGGTGTTTCAAGCTTTTCACACAATGCTACCCAACGGGCTTCGCGCGCGCATGTCGAACTCTGTCGAACGCCTTTGCGCGTGTGCCGTCGCGAGAGTCCTCTGCAAAAAAATTGACGAAGTGCAGACGCGCGCGTCGTCGCGCGCGTACGCCGAAATCCTTCAAACCCCATCGGTTTCGGAAGGATTAAAATCGTGTGTCCAAGAGAAATACAAAAACACGACGTTTCACAACACGGATTTTCAACAAAAGCGTGCGCGCGCGCTCTTGCGTCGTCGTCGTCGTCGTCGTCGTCGTCGTCGCCGTCCTCCCTCCACCCGCGTCGTCGTCGTCGTCGCCTACGTCGTCCTCTGTCTTTCCTCGTGTTCGTCGTCGTCGTCCTCTTTGGCGTCGTGGTCATTTCCGTCGTCGTTGTCGCCGTGGTCGTCCTTCCTCCTCCTCCCTCGTCGTCGTCGTCGTCCGTCGTCGGCGTCTCGTCGTCGTCCCTCCTATTTCGTCGCCGTCGTCGTCGTCGTCGTCGTCGTCGTCTTCCCTCCTCCCTGGTCGTTGTCGTCGTTGTCGCCGTCCTTCCTCCTTCTTCGTCGTTCGCGTCGTCACCGCCCTCCCTCATCCCTCCTCCCTCGTCGTTGTCGTCGTTGTCGTCGTTGTCGCCGTCGTCGTCTTCCCTCGTCCCTCGTCGTCGTCTTCGTTGGCGACGTCGTCGTCGTCTTCGTCGTCGTCGTCGGCGTCGGCGTCGTCGTCGTCGTCGTCGTCGGCGTCGTCGTCGTCGCCGCCGTCGTCGTCGTCGTCGTTGTCGCCGTCGTCGTCTTCCCTCCTCCCTCGTCGTCGTCTTCGTTGGCGACGTCGTCGTCGTCTTCGTCGTCGTCGTCGGCGTCAGCGTCGTCGTCGTCGTCGTCGACGTCGGCGTCGTCGTCGTCGTCGCCGTCGTCGTCGTCGTCGTCGTCGGCGTCGTTGACGTCGTCGTCGTCGTCGGTGTCGTCGTTGTCGTCGTCGTCGGCGTCGTCATCGTCGTCGTCGTTGCCATCGTCGTCGTCGTCGTCGTCGGCGGCGGCGTCGGCTTCGTCGTCGTCGTCGTCGGTGTCGTCGTCGTCGTCGTCGTCGTCGTTGTCGGCGTCGTCGAAGTCGTTGGAGACGTCGTCGGTGTCGTCGTAGTCGTTGTCGGCGGTGTCGTCGTCGTCGCTGTCGTCGTCGGCGTCGCTGTCGCTGCCAAGGGCCATGTGGTACCCACCGTCACGGTCTTAAGAGATTTTGCAAACCAAGTTGCGGGTGGGTGGGTGTGATGTTTGCGCGAGCAGTGGAGGTGGTCAAGCGCGGTGCAGGGTAGTCAATTCTCCTTTTCTAAAAACAAAGTAGACTCTATCCCCCCCGGACTTATCGCTACCCCATTTCGGGTATGTAAATCACATATGATTCTGACCACATGCCCATCCGAAGTATGAAATCACAATGTCAAATTCCAACCGGGTTCCCCGCCCCTCTGAGGTTCCCTTTAAAAAAAAAACGATACGCGGTGACTTTTCTGTCCTAACATAGGACAGTGTCGCAAATCCGTGAAAAAAAATTGACGAAGTGCACACGCGCGCGTCGTCGCGCGCGCATGCCGAAATTCTTCAAAAACCTTCGGTGCAAAAAAACATACAAACACAGGGGTTCGCAACACTGATTTGCTAAAAAGCTTACGCGCGAGCTCTTGCGAAATCTTAAGAAAACAATAGGTGTCCAAGATTTCCACAAAATGTGATTCAACGGGCTTCGCGCGCGCGCATGTCGAAATCTGTCGAACGCCCTTGCGCGTGTACCGTCACGAGAATCCTCCGCAAAAAAATTGACGAAGTCCAGACGCGCGCGTCGTCGCGCGCGTATGCCGAAAGCATTCAAAACCCATCGGTTTCGGAAGGATTTCAAAATCGTGTCCAAAAAGCCAACAAAAACACAAGGTGTCGCAACACGGATTTTCAACAAAAGCGTGCGCGCGCTCTTGCGTCGTCGTCGTCGTCGCCGTCCTCCCTCCACCCGCGTCGTCGTCGTCGTCGTCGCCTACGTCGTCCTCTGTCTTTCCTCGTGTTCGTCGTCGTCGTCCTCTTGCGCGTCGTGGTCGTTTCCGTCGTCGTTGTCGCCGTGGTCGTCCTTCCTCATCCTTCCGCGTCGTCGTCGTCGTCCGTCGTCGGCGTCTCGTCGTCCCTCCTATTTCGTCGCCGTCGTCGTCGTCGTCGTCGTCGTCGTCGTCGTCGTCGTCGTCGTCTTCCCTCCTCCCTCGTCGTTGTCGTCGTTGTCGTCGTTGTCGCCGTCGTCGTCCATCCTCCTCCCTCGTCGTCGTCTTCGTTGGCGTCGTCGTCGTCGTCTTCGCCGTCGTCGACGTCGGGGTCGTCGTTGTCTTCGTCGTCGTCGACGTCGGCGTCATCGTCGTCGTCGCCGCCGTCGTCGTCGTCGTCGTCGTCGTCGTCGGCGTCGTTGACGTCGTCGCGGTCGTCGTCGTCGGTGTCGTCGTTGTCGTCGTCGTCGGCGTCGTCGTCGGCGTTGGCGTCGTCGTCGTCGTCGTCGGCGTCGTCGTCGTCGTCGTCGGTGTCGTCGTCGTCGTCGTCGTCGTCTTTGTCGGCGTCGTCGAGGTCGTTGGAGACGTCGTCGGTGTCGTCGTAGTCGCTGTCGGCGGCGTCGTCGTCGTCGTTGTCGCTGTCGTCGTCGACGTCGCTGTCGTTGCCAAGTGCCATTTGGTACCCACCGTCACGGTCTTGAGAGATTTTGCAAACCAAGTTGCGGGTGGGTGGGTGGGATGTTTGCGCGAGCAGTGGAGTGGACAACTCACTGCGAACAGAAATTAATTCTCCTTTCTAAAACAGAATAGGATCTACCCCCCCTGGCGTTATCGGCCCCCCTTTCGGGTATGTAAATCATACATGATTCTGACCACATGTCCATCCTAAATATGAATTTACACTATCCCAGGCCAGCCGGGTTCCCCCCCCCCCGGAGGTTCCCTTGTAAAAATCACTATGCGGTGACATTTTCTGTTCCCGGAAAGGGCGTAGGCCCAGGGTTCTCTTTTAGAGGTTTACCCCCGGATCTGACGGCTGTAGGGCCGGCGACTTTTTTTGCGATACATAACGAGGTCGCGTAGGGCCGGCGAATTCAAATTTGAGGATGTCTCGAGCGAAACGCTCGTTGTTCATAATTTGTTGAGGATGTCTTGAGCAAAACGCTTGTTTTGTGTTGTAGATTGTCCTCTCCTGGGGACCTGAATTCAGAGGATCTCTCAAGACTCAAGTGAAATGCTTGTTTTCACGTGCCCAGGTCTTGAGGATGTCTCGAGACGCTTGGTTTCACGCCTCCAGGTTGCCCAGACCGAGGTCTCGCGCCAGGATTTGTTGAGGATGTCTCGAGCGAGACGCTTGGTTTCACGCGCCCTCGTCGCCCAGGCGGATGTCTAGCATGAGCATTTGTTGAGGATATCTCGAGCGAGACGCTTGTTTGCACGTGTCCAGGTTGCCCAGGCGGATGTGTAGCATGAGGATGTGCTGAGAACGTCTTGAGCGAAACGCGTGTATTCACGTGTCCAGGTCGCCCAGGCACAGCACAGCCCTCGGCACGGTACATCAATATCGATACCCTTAGCGCTGCAGCCTGGCATGTTGCCTGGCACGTTCCGCGGAGCGTCCCGTGGCAGTCCCCCTGGCACGTCGCGCGGCACGTCCATTGGCACGTTCCGTAGCGCGTCCCTATGGCACGTCCCGCGGTGCGTGCCCATGGCACGTCCCCTGGCACGTCGCCTGGCGCGTCCCTTGGGACGTTCCGCGGCGCGTCCTCCTGGCATGTCCCACTGTCGATTAGTTCTGGGGCAGCTACCATCTGCTCAGGCAGCTCGAGCTTAAGATCCAGATCAGTTCGGTCAGGACTCGGATGCCAGGGAGGGCTCGATCCACAACGCTATAGATAGAGCACAATCGCGGCATGGCACATCGCAGTTCAGCACGGCCCAGCACAGCACAGCCGTCGGTACGGTACATCAAGATCGATAAACTCAACATTGCACCTTGGCACGTTCCTTGGCGCATTCCGTGGCGAGTCCACCTGGCACGTCGCGCGGCGCGTCCCCTGGCACGTCCCGCGGCACGTCCATTGGCACGTTCCGTAGCGCGTCCCCTTGGCACGTCCCGCGGTGCGTGCCCATGGCACGTCCCCTGGCACGTCGCCTGGCGCGTCCCTTGGGACGTTCCGCGGCGCGTCCTCCTGGCATGTCCCCTCTGTCGATTAGTTCTGGGGCAGCTACCATCTGCTCAGGCAGCTCGAGCTTAAGATCCAGATCAGTTCGGTCAGGACTCGGATGCCAGGGAGGGCTCGATCCACAACGCTATAGATAGAGCACAATCGCGGCATGGCACATCGCAGTTCAGCACGGCCCAGCTCAGCACAGCCCTCGGCACAGTACATCAAGATCGATACATTCAGCATTGCATGTCCGTCGCCCAATCAGGTGTCGTTGAAACGTTGCCATGCCTTACATTTCTATATTCCTTTCCGGGTTCGTGGGTCGATCATGTTCTAACATAACAATTTTTCCCGGAAAGGGCTTAGGCCCAGGGTTCTCTTTTAGAGGTTTACCCCCGGAGATAGGCCGGCGAATTTCTTTTGCGATAAATAACGATGTCGCGAAGGGCCGGCGAATTAAAATTTGAGGATGTCTCGAGCGAAACGCTTGGTTTTTAGAATTGGTTGAGGATGTCTCGAGCGAAACGCTTGTTTTGTGTTGTAGATTGTCCTCTCCTGGGGACCTGAATTCTGAGGATCTCTCAGAAGGATTGCTTGTTTTCACGTGCCCAGGTCTTGAGGATGTCTCGAGCGAGACGCTTGGTTTCACGCCTCCAGGTGGCCCAGACAGGTGCCTAGCATGAGGATTTGTTGAGGATGTCTCGAACCAGAGGCTTGTTTTCACATGTCCAGGTCGCCCAGGCGGATGTCTAGCATGAGGAGGTGTTGAGGAAGTCTCGATCGAGACGCTTGTTTGCACGTGTCCAGGTTACCCAGGCGGATGCCTAGCATGAGGATGTGTTGAGAATGTCTCGAGAGATACGCTTGTTTTCACGTGTCCAGGTCGCCCAGGCGGATGTCTAACATGAAGATGTGTTGAGGATGTCTCGAGCGAGACGTCTGCTTTCACGTGTACAGGTCGCCTGGGCGGATGTCTAGAATGAGGAGGTGTTGAAAACGTCTCGAGCGAAACGCTTGTTTTCACGTGCCCAGGTCACCCAGGCGGACGTCTCACCTGAAGATGTGTTGAGGATGTCTCGAGCGAACTACTTGTTTTCACGTGTCCAGTTCGCCCAGGCGGATGTCTAGCATGAGAATTTGTTGAGGATGTGTTGAGCGAAACGTTTCTTTTCACGTGTCCAAGTCGCTCAGGCGAATGTCTAGAATGAAGATTTTGACTGGATGTCTCGAGCGAAACGCTTGTCCGCAGCACGTTCCGTAGCGCGTCCCCTTGGCACGTCCCGCGGTGCGTCCCCATGGCACGTCCCCTGGCATGTCGCCTGGCGCGTCCCTTGAGACGTTCCGCGGCGCGTCCTCCTGGCATGTCCCCCTGTCAATTAGCTCTGCGGCAGAAACCATGTGTTCAGGCAGTTCGAGCTTAAGATGCAAATCAGTTCGGTCAGAACTCGGATGCAAAGGAGGACTCGATCCACGACGCTATAGAGCACAACCTTGGCATGGCACATCGCAATTCAGCACGGTGCGGCACAGCACAGACTTCGGCACGGTAAATCAAGATCGATACAATCAGCATTGCAACCTGGCACGTTCTTTGGCACGTTCCGTGGGGCGTCCCTTGGCGAGTCCCCCTGACACGTCGCGTGGCGCGTCCCCTGGCACATTCCGTGGCACATCCATTGGCACGTTCCGTAGCGCGTCCCCTTGGCACGTCCTACGGTGCGACCCCATTGCACGTCCTCTGGCACGTCGCCTGGCGCGTTGTTTTGGACGTTTCGCGGCGCATCCTCCTGGCATGTCCCCCTGTCAATTAGCTCTGGGGCAGCTACTATGCGTTCAGGCAGCTCGAGCTTAAGATCCAGATCAGTTCGGTCAGGACTCGGATGCAAAGGAAGACTCGATCCACGACGCTATAGAGCACAACCGCGGCATGGCACATCGCAATTCAGCACGGCGCAGCACAGTACAGCCCTCGGCACGGTACATCAACATCGATACAATCAGCATTGTACTTGCCCGTCACCCACTCAGGTGTCTCTGAAAACGCCGCCATGCGTTACATTTCTATATTCCTTTACGGGTTCGTGGATCGATCATGTTCACGAATCCCTTGCACAAAAAATGACGAAGTGCGCACGCGCGCGTCGTCGCGCGCGCATGCCGAAATCCTTCAAAAACCGTCGGTGCCGGAAGGATTTCGCAATCGAGTTTCCAAAAACATACAGAAACACAGGGTCTCGCAACACTGATTTGCTAAAAAACTCCACGCGAGCTCTTGCGAAATCTTAAGAAAAGCATAGTTTTTTCTAGGTTTTCACAAAATGCTATTAAACGGGCTTCGCGCGCGAGCATGTCGAAATCTGTCGAACGCCCTTTCGCGTGTGCCGTCGCGAGAATCCTCTGCCCTCTGCGAAAAACGGGACGAAGTGCAGACGCGCGCGTCGTCGCGCGCGTATGCCGAAAATCTTCAAAACCAATCGGTTTCGGAAGGAGTTCAACAACGTGTCCAAAAAACCTACAGAAACACAAGGTTTCGCAACCCGCATTTTCAACAAGAGCGTGCGCGCGCGCTCTTGCGTCGTCGTCGTCGTCGCCGTCCTCCCTCCTCCCGCATCGTCGTCGTCGTCGTCGCCTACGTCGTCCTCTGTCTTTCCTCGTGTTCGTCGTCGTCGTCCTCTTTGGCGTCGTGGTCGTTTCCGTCGTCGTTGTCGCCGTGGTCGTCCTTCCTCCTCCTCCCCTCGTCGTCGTCGTCCGTCGTCGGCGTCTCGTCGTCGTCCCTCCTATTTCGTCGCCGTCGTCGTCGTCGTTGTCGTCGTCGTCTTCCCTCCTCCCTCGTCGTTGTCGTCGGCGTCGCCGTCCTTCCTCCTTCTTCGTCGTTCGCGTCGTCGCCGTCCTCCCTCCTCCCTCGTCGTTGTCGTCGTTGTCGTCGTTGTCGCCGTCGTCGTCCTCCTCCTCCCTCGTCGTCGTCTTCGTTGGCGTTGTCGTCGTTGTCTTCGTCGTCGTCGGCGTCCGCGTCGGTGTCGTCGTCGGTGTCGTCGGAGACGTCGTCGGTGTCGTCGTCGTCGTTGTCGTCGGTGTCGTCGTAGTCGGTCTTCAGAGGTTTTGCAAACCAAGTTGCGGGTGGGTGGGTGGGATGTTTGCGCGAGCAGTGGAGACGACGACTTCAAGTTCAGCAGAGTGGATTGCACCACGTAGATTACACAACATTGATTGCGCCACATGTATTGCACCACGTTGATTGTATCACATATTTTGTGCCACATAGGTAAAGCACAACATAGACTGCTCCACACGGATTGCACCACGTCGATTCTCATTTCTAAAAGATTAATAAGTTATACCCCCCCCGGACTTATCGGCTCCCCCTGGGATAATATGATTTCGTATATAATATATATATATATATATATATATATATATATATATATATATATATATATTCCGCACACTCGCCCATCCTGAATATGAAATCAGACCATCCCAGCCAAACCGGTTTCCCCCTCTGAGGTTCCCTTTGTAAAAAAACACTATGCGGTGACATTTTTTGTTCGAACATAACACTTGTTCACGAATCCCTTGCAAAACATGAAACGAAGTGCACACGCGCGCGTCGTCGCGCGCATGCCGAAATCCTTCAAAAACCGTCGGTGCGGGAAGGATTTCGCAATCGAATTTCAAACAAAAACATACAAAAACACAGGGTCTCGCAACACAGAGTTGCTAAAAAAACGTTCGCGGAAGCTCTTCCGAAATCTTAAGAAAACCATAGGTTTTTCAAGATTCTCAAAAAATGCTACCAAACGGGCTTCGCGCGCGCTCATGTCGAAATCTGTCGAACGCCCTTGCGCGTGTGCCGTCGCGAGAATCCCCTGCAAAAAAAAGGACGAAGTGCAGACGCGCGCGTCGTCGCGCGCGTATGCCGAAAACCTTCAAAACCCATCGGTTTCGGAAGGATGTCAAAATCGTGTGTCCAAAAAACCTACCAAAACAAAAGGTTTCGCAACACGGATTTTCAACAAAAGCGTGCGCGCGCGCTCTTGCGTCGTCGTCGTCGTCGTCGCCGTCCTCCCTCCTCCCACGTCGTTGTCGTCGTCGTCGTCGCTTGCGTCGTCCTCTGTTTTTCCTCGTGTTCGTCGTCGTCGTCCTCTTTGGCGTCGTGGTCGTTTCCGTCGACGTTGTCGCCGTGGTCGTCCTTCCTCCTCCCTCGTCGTCGTCGTCCGTCGTCGGCGTCTCGTCGTCGTCCCTCCTATTTCGTCGCCGTCGTCGTCGTCGTCGTCGTTGTCGTCGTCGTCGTCGTCGTCTTCCCTCCTCCCTCGTCGTTGCCGTCGTCGGCGTCGCCGTCCTTCCTTCTTCTTCGTCGTTCGCGTCGTCGCCGTCGTCCCTCCTCCCTCGTCGTTGTCGTCGTTGTCGCCGTCGTCGTCCTCCCTCCTTCCTCGTTGTCTTCGTTGGCGACGTCGTCGTCGTCTTCGTCGTCGTCGTCGGCGTCGGCGTCGTTGTCGTCTTCGTCGTCGTCGACGTCGGCGTCGTCGTCGCCGCCGCCGCCGTCGTCGTCGTCGTCGTCGTCGGCGTCGTTGACGTCGTCGTCGTCGGCGTCGTCATCGTCGTCGTCGTTGTCATCGTCGTCGTCGTCGGCGTCGGTGTCGTCGTCGTCGGTGTCGTCGTAGCCGTCGTCGTTGTCGTCGTCGTCGAAGTCGTTGGAAACGTCGTCGGTGTCGTCGTAGTCGTTGTCGGCGGCGTCGTCATCGTCGTTGTCGCTGTCGTCGTCGGCGTCGCTGTTGTTGCCAAGTGCCATGTGGTACCCACCGTCACGGTCCTAAGAGATTTTGCAAACCAAGTTGCGGGTGGGTGGGTGGGATGTTTGCGCGAGCAATGGAGTGGACAACTCACTGCGAACAGAAATTAATTCTCCTTTCTAAAAAGAGAATAGACTTTCTCCCCCCCCGGACTTATCCGTTCCCCTTTCGGGTATGTAAATCACATATGATTCTGACCACTCGTCCATCCTAAATATGAAGTCATACCATCCCAGCCAGGCCGGGTTCCCCCCCCTGAGGTCCCCTGGTAAAAAACACTATGCGGTGACTTTGTTTGTTCTAACATAACACTTGTTCACAAATCCTTTGCAAAACATGAAACGAAGTGCACACGCGCGCGTCGTCGCGCGCGCATACCGAAATCCTTCGAAAACCTTCGGTGCCGGAAAGATTTCGCAATCGAGTTTCCCAAAAAAACAAACAAAACACAAGGTTTCGCAACACTGATTTGCTACAAAAACTTCCGCGCGAGCTCTTGCGAAATCTTAAGAAAACCATAGGTTGTTCAAGATTTTCACACAATGCTACCAAACGGGCTTCGCGCGCGCGCATGTCGAAATCTGTCGAACGCCCTTGCGCGTGTGCCGTCGCGAGAATCCCCTGCAAAAAACGGGACGAAGTGCAGACGCGCGCGTCGTCGCGGGCGTATGCCGAAAACCTTCAAAACACATCGGTATCGGAAGGATTTCAAAATCGTGTGTCCAAAAAACATACAAAAACACAAGGTTTCGCAACACGGATTTTCAACAAAAGCGTGCGCGCGCGCGCTCTTGCGTCGTCGTCGTCGTCGTCGTCGTCGCCGTCCTCCCTCCTGCCGCGTCGTCGTCGTCGTCGTCGTCGTCGCCTACGTCGTCCTCTGTCATTTCTCGTGTTCGTCGTCGTCGTCATCTCTGGCGTCGTGGTCGTTTCCGTCGTCGTTGTCGCCGTGGTCGTCCGTCCTCCTCCTCCCACGGCGTCGTCCTCGTCCGTCGTCGGCGTCTCGTCGTCGGTTTTATTTCGTCACCGTCGTCGTCGTCGTTGTCGTCGTCGTCTTCCCTCCTCCCTCGTCGTTGTCGTCGTCGGCGTCGCCGTCCTTCCTCCTTCGTCGTCGTTCGCGTCGTCGCCGTCGTCCCTCCTCCCTCGTCGTTGTCGTCGTTGTCGTCGTTGTCGCCGTCGTCGTCCTTCCTCCTCCCTCGTCGTCGCCTTAGTTGGCGTCGTCGTCGTCGTCTTCGTCGTCGTCGGCGTCGGCGTCGGTGCCGTAGTCGAAGTCGTCGGAGACGTCGTCGGTGTCGTCGTCGTTGTCGTCGGTGTCGTCGTAGTCGGTCTTAAGAGGTTTTGCAAACCAAGTTGCGGGTGGGAGGGTGGGATGTTTGCGCGAGCAGTGGAGAGGACAGCTTCAAGTTGAGCAAGTGATTGATCCTCCTTTCTTTAAAAAAACTACACTCTACCCCCCCCCCGACTTATCGGTTCCCCTTGGGATCATATGATTTCATATGTATATATATATATATATATATATGTGCTGCACACTCGTCCATCCTAAATATGAAATCATACCATCCCAGCTAGGCCGGCTTCCCCCCCCTGGGGTCCCCCTTGTAAAAAGCACTATGCGGTGACATTTTTTGTTCTAACATAACACTTGTTCACGAATCCCTTGCAAAAAACGGGACGAAGTGCACACGCGCGCGTCGTCGCGCGCGCATACCGAAATCCTTCAAAAACCTTCGGTGCGGGAAGGATTTCGCAATCGAGCTTCCAAAAAACATGCAAAAACAAATGGTTTCGCAACACAGAGTTGCTAAAAAAGCTTCCGCGAAAGCTCTTGTGAAATCTTAAGAAAACCATGGATTGTTCAAGATTTCCACAAAATGCTACCAAACGGGCTTCGCGCGCGCTCATGTCGAAACCTGTCGAACGCCCTTGCGCGTGTGCCGTCGCGAGAATCCCCTGCAAAAACCGGGACGAAGCGCAGACGCGCGCGTCGTCGCGCGCGTACGCCGAAAACCTTCAAAACCCATTGGTTTCGGAAGGATTTCAAAATCGTGTGTCCAAAAAACCTACCAAAACACAAGGTTTCGCAACACGGATTTTCAACAAAAGCGTGCGCGCGCGCTCTTGCGTCGTCGTCGTCGTCGCCGTCCTCCCTCCTTCTGCGTCGTTGTCGTCGTCGTCGTCGTCGTCACCTACGTCGTCCTCTGTCTTTCCTCGTGTTCGTCGTCGTCGTCCTCTTTGGCGTCGTGGTCGTTTCCGTCGTCGTTGTCGCCGTGGTCGTCCTTCCTCCTCCTCCCTCGTCGTCGTCGTCGTCCGTCGTCGGCGTCTCGTCGTCGTCCCTCCTATTTCGTCGCGTCGTCGTCGTCGTCGTCGTTGTCGTCGTCGTCGTCTTCCCTCCTCCCTCGTCGTTGCCGTCGTCGGCGTCGCCGTCCTTCATCCTTCTTCGTCGTTCGCGTCGTCGCCGTCCTCCCTCCTCCCTCGTCGTTGTCGTCGTTGTCGCCGTCGCCTACGTCGTCCTCTGTCTTTCCTCGTGTTCGTCGTCGTCGTCCTCTTTGGCGTCGTGGTCGTTTCCGTCGTCGTCCTCTTTGTCTTCGTTGGCGACGTCGTCGTCGTCTTCGTCGTCGTCGTCGGCGTCGTCGTCGTTGTCGTCTTCGTCGTCGTCGACGTCGGCGTCGTCGTCGCCGCCGCCGTCGTCGTCGTCGGCGTCGTCGTCGTCGTCGGCGTCGTTGACGTCGTCGTCGTCGGTGTCGTCCTTATCGTCGTTGTCGGCGTCGTCATCGTCGTCGTCGTTGTCATCATCGTCGTCGTCGGCGTCGGTGTCGTCGTCGTCGTCGGTGTCGTCGTCGTCGTCGTCGTTGTCGGCGTCGTCGAAGTCGTTCGAGACGTCGACGGTGTCGTCGTAGTCGTTGTCGGCGGCGTCGTCATCGTCGTTGTCGCTGTCGTCGTCGGCGTCGCTGTTGTTGCCAAGTGCCATGTGGTACCCACCGTCACGGTCTTAAGAGATTTTGCAAACCAAGTTGCGGGTGGGTGGGTGGGATGTTTGCGCGAGCAGTGGAGTGGACAACTCACTGCGAACAGAAATTAGTTGCACCACATAGATTCTCCTTTCTAAAAACAGAATAGGATCTACCCCCCCCCCGGCGTCATCGCTTCACCTTTCGGGTATGTAAATCACATATGATTCTGACCACATGTCCATCCTAAATATGAATTTACACTATCCCAGGGGGGCCGGTATCCCCCCCCCTGAGGTTCCCTTTGTTAAAAACATTATGCGGTGACATGTTTTGTTCTAACATACCACTTGTTCGCGAATCCCTTGCAAAAAATGGAACGAAGTGCACACGCGCGCGTCGTCGCGCGCGCATGCCGAAATTCTTCAAAAACCTTCGGTACCGGAAGGATCGCAATCGAGTTTCCAAAAAAACATACAAAAACACAGGGTTTCGCAACACTGATTTGCTAAAAAAGCTTACGAGCGAGCTCTTGCGAAATCTTAAGAAAACCATTGGTTTTTCAAGGTTGTTCCCGGAAAGGGCGTGGGCCCAGGGTTCTCTTTCAGCTGTTTACCCCGGAATCGACGGCTGTAGGGCCGGCGAATTTCTTTTGCGATTAATAACGAGGTCGCGTAGGGCCTTAAAATTTGAGGATGTCCCTAGCGAAACGCTTGTTTTTCAGAATTGTTTGAGGATGTCTCGAGCGAAACGCTTGTTTTGCGTTATAGATTGTCCTCTCCTGGGGACCTGAATTCTGAGTATCTCTCAAGTGGATTGCTTGTTTTCACGTGCCCAGGTCTTGAGGATGTCTCGAGCGAGACGCTTGGTTTCACGCCTCCAGGTGGCCCAGACAGATGTCTAGCATGAGGAATTGTTGAAGATGTCTCGAACCAGAGGCTTGTTTTCACGTGTCCAGGTCGCCAAAGCGGATGTCTAGCATGAGGAGGTGTCGAAGAAGTCTCGATCGAGATGCTTGTTTGCACGTGTCCAGGTTGCCCAGGCGGATGTCTAGCATGAGGATGTGCTGAGAACGTCTTGAGCGAAACGCGTGTTTTCACGTGTCCAGGTCGCCCAGGCACAGCACAGCCCTCGGCACGGTACATCAATACCGATACCCTTAGCATTGCAGCCTGGCGTGTTGCCTGGCACGTTTCGCAGAGCGTCCCGTGGCGAGTCCCCCTGGCACGTCGCGCGGTGCGCGTCCATTGGCACGTTCCGTACCGCGTCCCCTTGGCACGTCCCGCGGTGCGTGCCCATGGCACGTCCCCTGGCACGTCGCCTGGCGCGTCCCCTGGGACGTTCCGCGGCGCGTCCTCCTGGCATGTCCCCGTGTCGATTAGTTCTGGGGCAGATCAAGATCGATACACTCAGCATTGCAACCTGGCACGTTCTTTGGCACGTTCCGTGGCGCGTCCCGTAGGGAGTCCCCCTGGCACGTCGCGCGGCGCGTCCCCTGGCACGTGCCGTGGCACGTCCATTGGCACGTTCCGTAATGCGTCCCCTTGGCACGTCCCGCGGTGCGTCCACATAGCACGTCCCCTGGCACGTCGCCTGGCGCGTCCCTTGGGACGTTCCGCGGCGCGTCCCCCTGCCATGTTCCCTTGTCAGTCAGCTCTGGGGCAGCTACTCGTTATGTGCTCAGGCAGCCCCAGCTTAAGATCCAGATCAGTTCGGTCAGGACTCCGATGCAAATGAGGACTCGATCCACAACGCCATAGAGCACAATCGTGGCATGGCACCTCGCAATTCAGCACAGCGCTGCACAGCACAGCCCTCGGCACGGTACATCAAGATCGATACACTCAGCAATGCATTTGCCCGTCACCCAATCAGGTGTCTTTGAAACGCTGCCATGTCTTCAATTTCTATTTTCCTTCCGGGGTTCGTGGGTCGATCATGTTTACGAAATGCTACCAAATGGGCTTCGCGCGCGCATGTCGAAATCTGTCGAACGCCCTTGCGAGTGTGCCGTCGCGAGTCCTCTGCGAAAAAAGGGACGAAGTGCGGACGCGCGCGTCGTCGCGCGCGCATGCCGAAATCCTTCAAAACCCATCGGTTTCGGAAGGATTTCAAAATCGTGTCCAAAAAACCTGCAAAAACCCAAGTGTCGCAACACGGATTTTCAACAAAAGCGTGCGCGCGCGCTCTTGCGTCGTCGTCGTCGTCGCCGTCCTCCCTCCTCCCGCGTCGTCGTCGTCGTCGCCTACGTCGTCCTCTGTCTTTCCTCGTGTTCGTCGTCGTCGTCCTCTTTGGCGTCGTGGTCGTTTCCGTCGTCGTTGTCGCCGTGGTCGTCCTTCCTCCTCCTCCCTCGTCGTCGTCGTCGTCCGTCGTCGGCGTCTCGTCGTCGTCCCTCCTATTTCGTCGCCGTCGTCGTCGTCGTCGTTGTCGTCGCCGTCTTCCCTCCTCCCTCGTCGTTGTCGTCGTCGGCGTCGCCGTCCTTCTTCCTTCTTCGTCGTTCGCGTCGTCGCCGTCCTCCCTCCTCCCTCGTCGTTGTCGTCGTTGTCCTCGTTGTCGCCGTCGTCGTCCTTCCTCCTCCCTCGTCGTCGTCTTCGTTGGCGTCGTCGTCGTCGTCTTCGACGTCGTCGGCGTCGGCGTCGTTGTCGTCGTCGAAGTCGTCGGAGACGTCGTCGGTGTCGTCGTAGTCGTTGTCGTCGGTGTCGTCGTAGTCGGTCTTGAGAGGTTTTGCAAACCAAGTTGCGGGTGGGTGGGTGGGATGTTTGCGAGAGCGTGGGATGTGTCAAATCATGGGTAAAAATCAATTGCACAATTTAGATTCTCCTTCAGAATAAGATCTACCCCCCCCAGCGTTATCGGTCCCCCTTTTCGGATATGCAATTCGTAAATGATTCTGACCACATGTCCATCCTAAATAAGAAATCACAATGTCCCAGGCCGGCCAGGTTCCCCCCGGAGGTTCCCTTGTAAAAAACACTATGCGGTGACATTGTTTGTTCTAACATAACACTGTTTCACGAATCCTTTTGTAAAAAACGGGACGAAATGTACACGCCCGCGTCGTCGCGCGCGCATGCCGAAATCCTTCAAAAACCTTCGGTGTCGGAAGGATTTCGCAATCGAGTTTCCAAAAAACATACAAAATACAGGGTTTCGCAACTGAGTTGCTAAACAAGCTTACGCGCGAGCTCTTGCGAAATCTTGAGAAAACCGTCGGGTTTCAAGATTTTCACAAAATGCTACCAAAAGGGTTTCGCGCGCGCATGTCGAAATCTGTCGAACGCCCTTGCGCGTGTGCCGTCCTCTGCAAAAAATGCGGCGAAGTGCGGACGCGCGCGTCGTCGCGCGCGTATGCCGAAATCCTTCAAAACCCATCGGTTTCGGAAGGATTTCAAAATAGTTTTACAAAAAATCTACAAAAATACAAGGTTTCGCAACACGGATTTTCAACAAAAGCGTGCGTGCGCGCTCTTGCGTCGTCGTCGTCGTCGTCGCCGTCCTCCCTCCTCCCGCGTTGTCGTCGTCGTCATCGTCGCCTACGTCGTCCTCCGTCTTTCCTCGTGTTCGTCGTCGTCGTCCTCTCTGGCGTCGTGGTCGTTTCCATCGTCGTTGTCGCCGTGGTCGTCCTTCCTCCTCCTCCCTCGTCGTCGTCGTCCGTCGTCGGCGTCTCGTCGTCGTCCCTCCTATTTCGTCGCCGTCGTCGTCGTCGTCGTCGTCGTCGTTGTCGTCGTCGTCTTCCCTCCTCCCTCGTCGTTGTTGTCGTCGGCGTCGCCGTCCTTCCTCCTTCTTCGTCGTTCACATCGTCGCCGTCCTCCCTCCTCCCCCGTCGTTGTCGTCGTTGTCGCCGTCGTCGTCCTCCCTCCTCCTCCCTCGTCGTCGTCTTCGTTGGCGACGTCGTCGTCGTCTTCGTCGTCGTCGTTGGCGTCGGCGTCGTCGTCGTCGTCGTCGTCGTCGTCGCCGGCGTCGTTGACGTCGTCGTCGTCGGTGTCGTCGTTGTCGTCGTCGTCCCTCCTATTTCGTCGCCGTCGTCGTCGTCCTCGTCGTTGTCGTCGTCGTCTTCCCTCCTCCCTCGTCGTTGTCGTCGTCGGCGTCGCCGTTCTTCCTCCTTCTTCGTCGTTCGCGTCGTCGCCGTCCTCCCTCCTCCCTCGTCGTTGTCATCGTTGTCGTTGTTGTCGCCGTCATCGTCCTCCCTCCTCCCTCGTCGTCGTCTTCGTTGGCGACGTCGTCGTCGTCTTCGTCGTCGTCGTCGGCGTCGGCGTCGTCGTCGTCTTCGTCGTCGCCGACGTCGGCGTCGTCGTCGTCGCCGCCGTCGTCACCGTCGTCGTCGTCGTCGTCGTCGGCGTCGTTGACGTCGTCGTCGTCGGTGTCGTCGTTGTCGTCGTCGGTGTCGTCATCGTTGTCGTCGTGGGTTTTGCAAACCAAGTTTCGGGTGGGCGGGTGGGATGTTTGCAAGAGCGCGGGATGTGTCAACTCGTTTGTTAAAATCAATTGCACCACATAGATTGCATCACATCCACATGTATTGCACAACATGTGTTGCACCGAATGGATCGCACCGCATCGATGTCACAACGTCGATTGCACCACATACATTGTACCACATCGACTGCACTTCATAGATTTCACCAGCGCATATTGCACCACCACATATTTCACTCCACAAAGGGTGTACAACATATTGCAAAATCTAGATTGCACATCATAGCTTGCACAATCTATACATTGTATAAATCCGCCGACCCCGTCGGCGTGTGACAGGGGCTGTTCTTTCGCCATCGCCGCCATCACGCCCCCTCCTTCCCCTGAGTCCGTCGCCGCTCCCCCACTCTCCTTGTGAACTCGTCCTCAAGCACGCCAGCCAAAGGGAAGTACACCAGCCCATCCACAGCGAAATCAAGCAACGTTGTCATTGAGTCGAAGGGAAGCCCCTTCCCTTTGATCCCTTCCCAGCGGAGGGGGAAGGGAGTCCTGGGGGGGGGGGGTACGGGGGTGGGTCCTGGGGGGTGGTCCCCGGGGGGTGGTCTTGGGTCAGAATACCACCCTCCCGGGGCCCATGGCCCGCCCTCGCCCTGTCCCAGGGGGGGGGCCGGGTCAGAATACCGCCCTCCCGGGGCCCATGGCCCGCCCTCTCCCTCCCATTTCCGTCGAGGGCCGAGGCCTCCAGGGTCGGCGGCACCAGCCGTAAGGCCTTAGCAATAACTCTATGTATAAGATACTGGAGAAGAACGCAATCACAATGTTTTTCCCGGAAAGGACATAGGCCCAGGGTTCTCTTTGAGAGGTTTACCCCCGGGTTTGACTTGAGGTGGGCCTGTGAATTTCTTTTGCGATAAAAATCGAGGTCGAGGTGGGCCAGCTTGAGGATGTCTCGAGCGAAACGCTTGTTTATCAGAATTTGTTGAGGATGTCTCGAGCGGAACGCTTGTTTCGTCTTATAGATTGTCCTCTCCAGGGGACCTGAATTCAGAGGATCTCTCAAGTGAAATGCTTGTTTTCACGTGCCCAGGTCTTGAGGATGTCTCGAGCGAGACGCTTGGTTTGACGCGTCCATGTTGCCCAGGCGGAGGTCTAGCGCCAGGATTTGTTGAGGATGTCTCGAGCGAGACGCTTGGTTTCACGCGTCCTCGTCGCCAAAGCGGATGTCTAGCATGAGGATGTGTTGAGGACGTCTCGATCGAGATGCTTGTTTGCACGTGTCCAGGTTGCCCAGGCGGATGCCTAGCATGAGGATGTGTTGAGAATATCTCGAGAGATAGCTTGTTTTCACGTGTACAGGTCGCCCAGGCGGATGTCTAACATGAAGATGTGTTGAGGATGTCTCGAGCGAGACGTTTGCTTTCACGTGTACAGGTCGCCCAGGCGGATGTCTAGAATGAGGAGGTGTTGAAAACGTCTCGAGCAAAACCCTTGTTTTCACGTGCCCAGGTCACCCAGGCGGACGTGTCGCATGAAGATGTGTTGAAGATGTCTCAAGCGAACCACTTGTTTTCACGTGTCCAGGTCGCCCAGGCGGATGTCTAGCATGACAATGTGTTGAGAATGTCTCGAAAGATACGCTTGGTTTCACGTGCACAGGTCGACCAGGCGGATGTCTAACATGAAGATGTGTTGAGGATGTCTCGAGCGAGACGCTTGGTTTCACGCGTCCTCGTCGCCAAGGCGGATGTCTAGCATGAGGATGTGTTGAGGACGTCTCGATCGAGATGCTTGTTTGCACGTGTCCAGGTTGCCCAGGCGGATGCCAAGCATGGGGATCTGTTGAGAATGTCTCGAGAGATACGCTTGTTTTCACGTGTACAGGTCGCCCAGGCGGATGTCTAACATGAAGATGTGTTGAGGATGTCTCGAGCGAGACGTTTGCTTTCACGTGTACAGGTCGCCCAGGCGGATGTCTAGAATGAGGAGGTGTTGAAAACGTCTCGAGCAAAACCCTTGTTTTCACGTGCCCAGGTCACCCAGGCGGACGTGTCGCATGAAGATGTGTTGAAGATGTCTCAAGCGAACCACTTGTTTTCACGTGTCCAGGTCGCCCAGGCGGATGTCTAGCATGAGAATGTGTTGAGGATGTGTTGAGCCAAACGCATGTTTTCACGCGTCCAGGTCGCTCAGGCGGATGTTTAACATCAGGATTTTGACAGGATGTCTCGAGCGAAACGCGTGTGCCCAGCACGTTCCGTAGCGCGTCCCCTTGGCACGTCCCGCGGTGCGTCCTCATGGCACGTCCCCTGGCACGTCGCTTGGCGCGTCCCCTGAGACGTTCCGCGGCGCGTCCTCCTGGCATGTCCCCCTGTCAATTAGCTCTGGGGCAGCTACTATGTCTTGGCAGCTCGAGCTAAAGATCCAGATCAGTTCGGTCAGGACGCGGATGCAAAGGATGACTCAATCCACAGCGCTACAAAGCACAATCGCGGCATGGCACATCGTAATTCAGCACGGCGCAGCACAGCACAGACTTCGGCACGGTAAATCAAGATCGATACACTCAGCATTGCAACCTGGCACGTTCCTTGGCACGTTCCGTGGGGCGTCCCTTGGCGAGTCCCCCTGGCACGTCGCGTGGCGCGTCCCCTGGCACATCCTGTGGCACATCCATTGGCACGTTCCGTAGCGCGT
>CAUYUJ010000733.1:0-52500 GCA_963575745.1 Prorocentrum cordatum | reverse complement strand
CTCTTCCTGGATCCTTTGATTCAAATATTGAAACACAGCCCTATGGCTTCCGCCGTCACCGGCACAGGCCTCGAAAAAGGCGTCGGCGACAGTCGTCGCTTCCCCTTGCGCGGAAACAGGAGAAGCATTCGCCGAAGCCGTGCCCAGAGACGGACCTGGAGAGCGAGACCTGGCTCGAGAATGCTGCGGCGCGTGCTCTAACTCAGAAACTTTCTGTTGGACCCTGCCCGCTGGGGCCCCCCGGAAAGTTTCGCCCGGGGTGAGCCTGGCTAACCTATGCCCGTCCAGTTGTCGATTGCGCCTTACAGCTTCCTCCGTCTCGCGCTGGATCCGACCGGGGTCTGAATCGGCAATGCGATGGTGAATAGCAGTATCGGCAATACTCAGCCTAGGAGGATTGGTGGGCGGAGGGGCGTCCAGAGCCTGACGGAGTGCCCCTGGGAGCTCGCCGTGCGCGCTCGACGGGGCAGCCCCCTGCTCTGATGCGCGCCCCCTCTTCCCCCCCTGCGGCGGAGGAGGAGGCCTCGGTCGCGCGCTCCTGCCCGCTGCGCCGCCCCTCTCCGACACGGTGTGGGACACAGCGCCTGAAGGTGCGAGCGAGTCTCTAGACTCAGATCGAGACAAGACTCCGGTGCTGCCTGGATCGGGCGAGATTCCTCTCGAGATCTGCCCACCACTTATCTCGGGATCGTGAGCATCGTCCGACGGGGTCGCCCCCCTGCCCTCAGGAATGGGGGAAAGTCCGGGAGGGGCTTCTAGAGCGGGGCCCTCATGTCCCGCTCTGCCCCCCCTGGGATCCCCCTCCTCTCCTGGAGGTGATTGAGGGGGCCTCTCGAGCGAGTCTCCGGCAGCGGCCCCGGGGTCCCTTTCGATCGCGGGAACGCCCACCCCCCGGCCGTCTTCGGTGGGCCCTCCCAGATCCCAGGCCTCAGGAGGCGGGAGGCCTTCCGAAGCCACGTTAATTCCCGCTCGGTGCCCGCTGACCTGAGCCTCTCGAAGGAGCTGTTGAACGGCTGGATCCGCCATAACCTCGCCACCCCTAGACTCCTCCGTGGTGGCTGGTCTGACTTGTTCTGACGAGCATTTCCAAAGCCTAGACCGCATCGCCACCCAAATGGTTCCCCCGTTCTGAATCACGACAAAGCCCGGCCCGACCCATCTATCTTTCCGTAAGGCGTAAGTCGTTTGTCCCCCCTTGGGTGCCCTGCGCCAGACATGAACCCACTGGCCTGGCACGAAATGCTTGTCTCGGTGAACGGGGGCCTTGACGGCGCTCGCCAGCTTCTTGAGACTAGAACTTTCAAACAGTTATTTGCGGGCGCGCCGTCGAATCGCGTCTCTCCTCGCGAACTCTGCCGAAGCAGCGCCCCGGCCCCAGGACCCCGGGGAGAGGTCTTCAACCCCGGCGACCTGGAGCGGATCGCCAGCCAGGATATCGTTGGGGATCCTAAGGTTAATCCCAAAGACAAGCTGATACGGGGTGAATCCGCCTCTGTGGAAGTACCGATTTTTGGCCGCCGTGACCTCGTGGACCAGCGCTTCGAGTTCCGACGCCGTGGTGACGAGGGTCGCCTCCGAGGCTTTCAGCAAAATTTCTTTCACCCACCCACCATGTCTCTCCGCCCTGCAGGTCTGCCAAGGACTCTCCGAGCCGCCGTGCCGTCGTAGAGCTCCACAACCTGAAAGTTGGCCCCGTGACCTATAACGCTGAGGAAAGCCAACTGTTCGTCCTTAAACGTGAGGTAAAACGTATCGAGGACAATGATTTTGTTGAACTCGAACGTTCTGGGAACCGCCGCTGGCCTACTCATGGCCGTCCTGGAGTGAGCCTGACAATCCCGGCAGGTGAATTCGTCTCTCACTCAACGTAAAACTTCCGGTCTGGCCGGGGCCGCTTTGAGTATCTTCAGAAAGACATCCTTGAGGGGGGGGGCCAGATTTACGTGCACTTTGTGAATCATCCGCTTCACCTTGGCGGTAATGGCAAAACCCTCGGTCTCTGGCTCTTCCTCGGCTTCCGCCTCCTCGCCCTGTTCCCGTTCGGGTTGGGCTCTTTCGCTTCCTCCGTCTACCGCTCCAGTCGAACTAGCTAAATCCCCCCCCTCCGTGGGAAAACTGCTTCCCCCCGGGGACTTCACTAGAGGCTGATATTGAAACCTCCGGACCACCCTAATTTCCTGTGGGCTGGGATCCAGCCGGGCGCCCCCCACACTGGCTCGAACAGCCTCGGCTATAGCTTTGGCGAACTTAGGCGGATACACACGGGCCTTCGAAGTCATCCCCCCCCGGCAAGCTGAACGTGAACATGATCCTTCGAACACTTGGCTGAAGCAAACCGTTCTAGGAACTTCGGGCAATTGGACATCAAACGGGTAGGCTTCTTGGGCAAAGCCCCACTCCTGTCTGCCGTGAGACCGAAGTGACACAGGACAACATTGATGTATTCCACTCCCGCCAGGCCCATGATATGCTGCACTGCCTGGGTCGACCAGGAGGAGGCACTGGACGGATGTTCAAAAGCGAATTTGCGGCCGCCTTCGACCTGAATCATTGCGATCTCCATCGCAAAGCCTAGCAGAAGTAGTGCCTCTCCGTCCTTCTGCCGCTGCACCTCGGTTATCTCCCGATGAGCATAAGCGTTCCTGGAAATGGAAAAGGGGCCACGCGGAGGTTCTAAGAATCACCCAGGGTCTCTTCTCTCTGATGAGATCCTTGAGCTTCTCCTGGTCCCTTTTGTTGGTGAAGTCCCAGCCCCATTATTTATCGAAGCTGCCTAGACAGGAGATCCCCGCGCGCTGAGCGAATTGCGCCACTCGCGGAGGAGAAAAAAAAACATGAAAGCTCGGCCCCGCGAGCTATTCCGAAAACATTTAGTGCGTCCGTAACGCTCGTTGATGCCCGAATCTCTGAGGATGGTTTTCTTCAGACGCTTGGTCATCATAACGTCTAAATCATCGGACCAGGGGTCGTGGAAGATGGAGTCATCGAGCTCTGAACACTTGAGTCGAACCTGCCCGTTCTCCTCCCCCATCCATTCGATGTCGAAATGGTCCTGAAAGGCCTGACACCTTTCGGATCCGATCTCGAAAATGGTGCAAAGATCAGCGTCCCAGCTCCTCGTGCGGTCGGGGCCTGAAACGCTTCGGACGATGCTCTAGGGTGGCTCGCTCTTGAGCAGAGACTCTCCTACCACTTCTTCTGGCCGCCCTTGCCCCACTTCTGATCGTCGTCGATCCAGTTCTGTTCCTGGCCGTTCCACGACTTCCACCCCGCCGCCGTCCAGCCGTCCCTGGTCAGGCGATCCTTCTCGCGCTTGGCTGCCTCCTCGGCCTCTCTCCGGCGCTGGTCCCGCGCCTGCTTCGCCTCCGGAGTCTCTGCCCAGGGATCTCCGTGCTCGGTAGAGGGCTTCGAAGGCCGAGAATTCCGCTTGTGGGGCGGGGCCGCCACCGACTGTTGGGAAAGCAATCCCGACGTGGGAAGGTCGATGCTGCTGATCGTGGTAGAAGACAATAGACTGCCCTCTCGATCCTTCAGGCCCATCGGGTTGGTCGGCCCCTTCCCGCTGCCCTTTGCTTGCCCCTGCGGGTCCTGCAAGGGCGGAGCGGCCCCGTAGGAGGGATAGGCCGCCACCAACGGAGCCGTCGAGATCATCTGGAAGGAGGCTGCTGGGGGCGTCTGCTGCGTCAGGATGTGGGGCGTCGTGGCTATGGACGTCTGGTGGCCCCCGTCCGGCGTTTCTATGTAGTGGTGGGGAACTCCTCCTGGCGCACCTGGTCCTCCAGGCAGGACTGATGGAGCACCTCTGCCGCCGTTCGGGAGAACCACCGAGGCGAACCCCTTTCCCGGCATCGCTGGCTCTGCCATCGCCATTGGGATTGGTTATGCAGTGCCTGGCTTCCTCTCTGGACTCGACAAGGACTGTCCCGGTGACATCTTCTGCGGCTGCTCCTTGACCAGGTGCTGCTCCTTCACCGGGCTCTGCGCTTGCACCTGGGACTGGAGCATTGCCATCGCGTGCATCTGGCCGGACGTGATCTTCGTCAGCTGGTCGATCGCGTTCTGCTGCTGCTCCTGCTTGGTACTCATGTCTTCCAACATCTTGATTACCTCCCCGATATCCTCGCCATTCTCCGTCTTCCTGTTGCGCTGCTCCCGCGGAGTAGGTGGTCCAGAAGCCGCTGCCGCAGCTGAGACCGCCTCCTGCCGCTGAATCTGCTGCTTGCGCCTCAGGTCCTCCTCTGCCTCGTCCATGATCCAGTCCGCCCGGTCGGCCTCGCTCGCCCTTGTGCACGGCTGGGCGGCTCCTGGATCCGCCCGAGCTGGCCAGGGCGGCGGCACTCCAGCGGGGGTGAACCCGCGAGTGCCTGGCGGCGGTGCCGGAGCGGCCACCAAAGCCCTCCACTCCGGGTCGGCGCCCTTCTGCTGGGCGAAGCCACGACCGCAGAGGGAACATGCTGCGGTCTTGCGCTTGCACAGGCAGATCACGTCTGGGTCTTTCTTCGCATTGTCTGGCTTCTTGTCGAGATACCCCATTCGCATAGTACGCCCAGAGCATACCCACCAAGAGCCATATCCATTGCTGCCGTGCTCGACGTTGATCGGTGGATGCCAACAGCTGAAGTACGCCTGAGGAACGACCTTGAGCTGCTTGGGCAAGTTGGTGGGAAAAAAGCGACGCGTCACCGTCATGCGTCCGAACTCGTCGGCGATCTTGTTGTGCCAGAACATTGAAGCACCGACCATGCTGGCCCAGCCACGCTGTGCCTTGTTGAGATTGCCTGGTACCGTCGTGCCCGTCACTGCGTATGTCCACGTCGTACCGCTCCCGGCCATCTGCTCGGCCATGGTGGCTGGGCGTCTCTCTCGAAGCTGTGCCTCGGTGGGCTGACTTCTCGGCATGGTGATCGCCTGCTGTGGTGAGCTCCTGAGCTCGGTAATCAATGCCAAGAGGATCACGGAGAACAGGTGGCCCAGATGCTTGAGCCGAGTAGCTGTCCGAATAGAAACGATACTGCCAGACAACCTCGTCTCCACGAGCTGCGTCTCGCCCGGGTCTCCGATCCCGACCAGGTCGACCCCGTGGCACTGGCCCCCCTCGCCTCTCTTCCTCCTGGCTGGCCTCCCTTAGTGCGTTCATCCCCGCGACCTGATCCAGATCGAAGATCCGTGCTCAACCAGCCCTCATCTCTTGGAAACGGCCGACCTGAAAGGTTTATAGGTTCCCGGATGCCCAGGCTGGAAACAGTAGGACCCGTCCCGGAGACCCTGGAGACGCCGCGGCCGGACTCGACTAGGCCCCTACGGTCCCCTCGGCCGACGCTGGAGGCAAAGTTGAAAGGCGAGTGCTTTCCCGAGCTGCCTGAGCGGCTGTCACCACAGTGAAAATCACTCTCTTCCAGAGAAGGATGGCGCTGAAAGACCGCCCCAGGCATTTAAAATCCTTGCCGGAGCCCGGGAAATCATCAATCTTGATGGCGCGATGCCCGCTGGACAGACGCCGCATTCTTACCGTCGCGCCTAATCGCCTGAGGTCCATGGTGTTTTCTTCCAAATCAATATTGGACCCCAGCATTTCTTGAAAGCCCACTGGAAGCAAGGGCGGAACGTCCTCTCTAAGGACGTCTAGCTCAATGATCCCGGACTTCCCCTGGACCCCCGTTGGGATGAGGGCCGCGTGGAGCACCCTCGCGCCTCCGCCCACCCCCCTGGCCGATGGGCGCCGTGGGGCCACGAGCGGGACCCTGAGGCCCTTGCTTCTCAAAACTTCAACATGCCTGTTCAGAGATGGCAGTCCAATCAGTCCTTGTCCTGCCGCCGTGTCCACCGCGGCCTCCCCGGGCGGGGCGGTGAGCAGCACCAGCTCGTCCTGCTGCGCCAACTGCTCCCCGTCGCCGTTCTCGTTCCTCACGACGCTGGGGTCGACCGCGTTCGCGCGCACGTAGCCTGTGACGAATGACGCCGTCCCTCCTCCGGTTGCAGTGGCACCATGGCTCTGGCCGTCCCGGTCTGGACATTCGCGTGACCAATGGCCTTTCTTCCCGCATGATCTGCACTTGGTCCTCTTGATCAACTCAGCGAGGGGCAGTCGACTGCGTCTGGGTCGATGTTCTCCTTTTGCCGAGCGATGTCCTTTCTTGAGCCGTCCCTTGTCTCGATTTCCTACTTTGATCTCGATCTCCCTGGAGCGGTCGAAGAACTTGCGATCCACCTTGAGCTTTCTTTTTTCCCGGAAAGGGCGGGGGCCCAGGGTTCTCTTTTAGTTGGTAAACCTAATCCCCCGGTGCCAACTTGAAGGAGGCCGGCGAATTTTTTCCCTGATAAATATCGAGGTCGAAGGAGGCCGGCGAATTAAAATTTGAGGATGTCTCGAGCGAAACGCTTGTTTTTGAAATCCCGATCGATAAATCACAGGGTGCGGGACACCTCAGCACGACCACACCCCCAGCATGACCAAACCCCAGCACGACCACGCCCAGCACGACCACGCCCCAGCACGACCACACCCCAGCACGAACACACCTCAGCACGACCACACCCCAGCACGACCACACCCCAGCACGACACGACCACCCCAGCACGACCCGATCGATAAATCACAGGGTGCGGACCACCCCAGCACGACCACACCCCAGCACGACCCCACCCCAGCACGACCCCACCCCAGCACGACCACGCCCCAGCACGACCACACCCCAGCACGACCACACCCCAGCACGACCCCACCCCAGCACGACCCACCCCAGCACGACCACACCCCACACGACACCCCAGCACGACCACACCCCAGCACGACCACACCACACCCCAGCACGACCACCCCAGCACGACCTACCCCAGCAAGACCACACCCCAGCACGACCACACCCCAGCACGACCTCACCACAGCACGACCACACCCCAGCACGACCACGCCCCAGCACGACCACCCCAGCACGACCACGCCCCAGCACGACCACGCCCCAGCACGACCACGCCCCAGCACGCACGACCACCCCCCCAGCACGACCACCCCCCAGCACGACCACCCCCCAGCACGACCACACCCCAGCACGACCACTCCCCAGCACGACCACACCGCCTTGGTTGAGTGGTTGCCTGTCGTCGTGGAATGTTTCGTGGGGTGTCTCGTGGAATGTTTCGCGGGGTGTCTCGTGGAATGTTTCGTGAGGTGTCTCGCGGAATGTTTCGTGAGGTGTCTCGTGGGATGTTTCGTGAGGTGTCTCGTGGGATGTTTCGTGAGGTGTTGCCCCGTTGGGTATCGTGAAAACGTGCCCATGCTCCACATGTCTATATCCCTTTCCGGGTTCGTGGGTCCATCATGTTAGGTCTTGATTCTGCTCCCAGGTCTTACGCCTCTTCTCTTGCATCGCGCTGAAAACGTACTTGAGCTCGTCATCGTAGAGTTCCATCTTATCTAGAGCAACGTATATTTCTGCTGCACCCTCCGTGTCCAGCGATGAAACATCATCCCAGTCGAGTAGCGAGTCGGTGTCCTGGTCGTCGGCGGAGTTGGGCTCATGTACAGGGAAACTTTGCCCGACGACCTCCGACTGCTCGACGTGGTAAGCCTTGGACCGTTGGTGCGTTAGATGCTCGCGTCTGGTCACGTCCATCTCTCGAATGGCCGCCAGCGCCTCCTGATACGAATCCTTGGATCGCATCTGTAACTTCATCAACTGGGTGTCTCGCTCACCCAAGCCGACACCCTCTTCCAGAAACATGTATTTCCAGTCGTCCGGCAGGGGAAGGCCGAGGGTTCCGACCTTGTCAAAAGCAAGATCCAGCCTCGCTGCGTATTCTGTGAGTCCTTCTCCCTGCTTTCGCTGGAACGAGAAGAGACATTCCCGTCCTGCCTTACGTTTTTCATATCCGACTCTCTCTCTCTCTCTCTCTCCAGATAGCAAGTCTAGCCTGGCGACGACCTTGTCTGCGCCGCTGTCGGAGATCAGATCCTCGTCTGTGATATATTCTAGCTTACGTTGGAGATCCAGCGGTAACAACTTCATGATGCGGTCTGCATGTTTGTGCTTCTCCACATCCGTAGTTTGCCTCCAACGCATTATCTTCCTTCGCCACAGCTTGTACTCTGGCCACCCGGACCACGCCTCCGGGTGAATGAAGTCCTTTCCTCTGGGCTTCTCGTCGCTCTTCCACTTCTGTCCAGTCGACGGCTCGCTCCAAGCGTTGTCATTCCAATTCCAGTTCTCCCAGCCGTCATACCCCCACCCGTGGGATCTGTCTGTCCAGCCGTCCACGTAGTTCTTCCAGCTGCTGAAATCGTGCCACCAGCCGTCTGAACGATGAGGTCGATCCCACGGATCTCGTCCTTCTTGCTGCCACGGATCTCCCTTCTCTCCCTGACCGTCCTTGGCTGTGCTCACGCCTGCCGTGGCCTCTGGGCTTTCGCCCTGGCCGGTACTCGACGCTGCAGTCACCATGATATTTCTGGCCTGGTCGAGAAGGATTCGCATCTGTTCCATCGTGATCTGAAACTGTCCGTTCCTCGTTGCGCCACTGTTGAGCAATCCCTATCACCTGCTCGATAGGTTCCTGGCCCCTGTTCCTAATATCGTCGTTAGAGTTATCACCGCTCTCCGATCCCGTCATGACTTCCGCAGATCCACGGTAGCGTCCTCAGACGCTCCGCTACCACTGTCTCCCTGACGATGACGTTTTCGAAGGCGACGGTGCTCTCAAACGGGCGATGTCCCCCCTGAACAGTACCCAGGTTCTGTCTATCAGCTCGGTGGCCCTCCAGGCGGAGGGAGAGTGTGTGTGGAAAGGGGGGAAAGGTGTGTGGTGAGGAAGTCGGGATTGGCTGTGGAGAAAAGGGACTTGAGCCAAAGTGGTCATGGACCGATCTCTTCTCCCTCTCCCCCCTCGGTAAACACTGTCAAGCTCAGGACTTTGGGGGGCTCGCCAAAGTCACACGCCAGAGGCACTCGATGGCACAACTGGAGGAGCAGGAGGAGGAGCAGGAGCAGGAGCAGGAGCAGGAGCAGGAGGACGAAGAGGAGGAAGTGTATGTGGAGGAGAAGGAGGAGAAGAAGAAGGGACGAGGGAGGCGAGACGAGGAACGAGCAGTGCACTGTGCGTTGGCCGAGCGCCGTCCAAGTTAGCGCTTAAAAGAAGCGCAGTTACCTTTAGTTGCGCATGTGGTTGCGGATTTCTTCCGTAGGCGGAGGGGGAGGAGGGAGGAGGGAGGAGGAACAGGAGGAACAGGAGGAAGAGGAGGAGGAAGCGAACGATAAAGAGGAGGATGCTAACCATAATGAGGAGGAGGAGGAGGGGGAGGAGAAAGAGAAGAAAGAGGAGAAAGAGGAGAAAGAGGAGGAGAAGATGGAGGACCAGTGCAAACCAAAGACCCACCGACGATATTGGAATACACCCTTCTCCAGGGTCCCACCTCATAGGCCCCTACAAGGATTCATTTTCCCGGAGAGGGCCTGAGCCCAGGATTCTCTTTTAGCTGTTTACCCCCGGAGTCCACGATTGTAGGGCCGGCGAAATGATTTGCGATAAATAACGAGGTCGTGTAGGGCCGGCGAAATTATGTTTGAGGATGTCCCAAGCGAAACGCTTGTTTTGCGGAAATTGTTGAGGATGTCTCGAGCGAAACGTTTGTTGTGTGTTATAGATTGTCCTCTCCTGGGGACCAGAATTCAAAGGATCTCTCAAGTGAAATGCTTGCTTTCACGTGCCCAGGTCTTGAGAATGTCTCGAGCGAGACGCTTGGTTTCACGCCTCCAGATTGCCCAGGCAGAGGTCTAGCTGTTGAAGATGTCTCGAGCGAGACGCTTATTTTCACGCGTCCTCGTCGCCCAGGCGGATGTCTAGCATGAGGATGTGTTGAGGAAGTCTCAATCGAGACGCTTGTTTGCACGTGTCCAGGTTCGCCCAGGCGGATGTCTAGAATGAGGATGTGTTGAGAATGTATTGAGCGAAATACTTGTTTTCGCAAGTCCAGGTCGCCCAGGCGAATGACTAGCATGAAGAGGTGTTGAGGATGTCTCGAGCGAGACGTTTGCTTTCACGTGTCCAGGTCGCCCAGGCGGATGTCTAGCATGAGGAGGTGTTGAGAAAGTCTCGAGCGAAACGCTTGTTTTCACGTGCCCAGGTGACCCAGGCGGACGTCGAACATGAAGAGGTGTTGAGGATGTCTCGAGCGAGCCACTTGTTTTCACGTGTCCAGTTCGCCCAGGCGGATGTCTAGCATGAGGATGTGTTCAGGATGTGTTGAGCGAAACGTTTGCTTTCATGTGTCCAGGTCGCCCAGGCGGATGTCTAGCATGAAGATTTGGGCAGGATGCCTCGAGCCAAACGCTTGTCCCCAGCACGTTCCGTAGCGCGTCCCCTTGGCCAGCTCTGGGGCAGCTACTATGTGCGCCTGCAGCTCGAGCTTCAGATCCAGATCAGTTCGGTCAGGACGCGGATGCAAAGGAGGACTCGGTCCACAACGTTATAGAGCACAATCGCGGCATGGCACATCGCAAGTCAGCACGGCGCAGCGCAGCACAGCCCTCGGCACGGTACATCAAGATCGATACACTCAGCACTTAATTTGCCCGTCGCCCAATCAGGTGTCTTTCGAAACGTTGCCGTGCCTACATGTCTATATTCCTTTCCGGGTTCGTTGGTCGATCATGTTAGGGCTATAGGGCTATACGGCCATAGGGCTATAGGTCGATAGGGCTACAGGGCTATAGGCATATAGAGCTATAAGGCTATATGCCTATAGGCCTATAAGGCTATAAAGCTATAAAGCTATCAGGCTATCAGGCTATGGGGCCGGAAGGGCTATAGGGCTAAAGGGCTATAGGGAAGTTTGGGCTATAGGGCTATAGGGTTATAGGGCCAGGAGGGATATAGGGATATAGGGCTATAGGGCGATTGGGCTATAGCGCTATAGGGCGATAGGGCTATAGGGCCATACGGCTACAGGACTGTGGGGCTACAGGGCTAGAGGATTATAGGGCTATAGGGCTATAGGGCTATAGGGCTATAGGGCTATAGGGCATAGGGCTATAGGGTTATTGAACTATAGGGCTATTGGGCTATGTCTATTGGGCTATAGGGCTATGAGGCTATTAGGGCTGTAGGACTACAGGGCTATAGGGCTACAGGGCTATAGGGCTATAGGGCTATAGGGCTCTAGGGCTATAGGGCTATCAAGGCTATAGGGCTATTAGGGTTATAGGGCTATAAGGCTATGGGGCTGTAGGCTATAAGGCTATAGGGCCGGAAGGGCTACAGGGCTACCGGGCACCCGGGCACCCGGGCACCTGGGCACCTGGGCACCGAGGCACCCGGGCACCCGGGCATGCCGCCGAAATCGGCGCCAAACCTCACCTAACCACATGGTACCGTAGAAAAAAGAATAATCATCATCTGTTTAGGGCTATAGGTCTATGGGGTTATAGGGCTATGGGGCCATAGGGCTATAGGGCTATAGGGCTATTGGGCTATAGGGCTATAGGGCTATAGGGCTATAAGGCTACAGACTACAAGGTTATAGGGCTGTACGGCTATAGGGCTATAGGGCTATAGGGTTATAGGGCTATAGGGCTATAGGGCTATTAGGGATATAGGGCTATAGGGCTATAGGGCGCAAGGGCTATGAGGCTATAGGGCTATAGGGCTGTAAAGCTATAGGGATATAGGGCTATAGGGCTATAGGGCTATAGGGCTACCGGGCACCCGGGCGTGCCGCCGAAATCGGCGCCAAACCTCACCTGACCATATCAATCCACTAGAACCCCTACAGAGGCAAGCTCTGATTGGGGAATGAATCCGCGGCCCCGGGGGGCCCTGGACGAAAGCACTCTGGGCATAGAGCGCACGACTCGGATCAGAGATGGTGTTCGGTCTGGGCGCTGCCTTCACGACCCCCAAGAGCGCTCCAGGAGCGCTCCACGGGGCCTGCAGGAAGAGACCAAGAGGGTGCGACACAGTCCAAGAGCGTTCCGATACGTCCAAGATGGTATATTCACTGTCCAAGAAAACCCTCAAACGCCCCACGCTCCCAAGGAGGCCCCGCCTTTTCGGCCTGTCGACGCTCCAAGACGGCCGAAGAGCCACCCAAGATCGCCCTAAGACAGCCCAAGAGACTCCCAGGAGTGCCCCAAAGCGGCCCAAGAGAGCCCCCAAGACGGCCCAACAGGGGCCCAAGAGGGGGAACCCGAATTGAGATATCGAACCCTTCGCCCAAAGGGAGCCTCCGAGACTGCCAGAAGGCGCCCAAAAGGCCACCAGAGGCCGCCCCCCCCCAAAAGAAGGCCCCCAGAGGCCCCAAGCCCCACAAAGCTTCGAAAATGACCCCGCGAGCACGCAAGCAGGTACCAACGATGCTACCACATAGGCCGGTGGAATGAGGCGGAATGAGCGAAACGATTGAACAAATAGCCCACATGTGGCCAGGGTAGACTTACGACCGGCGGCGGCGCGCACACGGGGGGGCCTCGGGGCCTCTTATTGGAAGCCCTCCCAACCTCTAAGAATCCTTGCTAGAAGCCCACGGGCCCTGCTAAGAAACGGCATGCCTTCTTTGAACGTCAACCCCCTCGCCCCGCCCCCTGGCCCAAATCCGCCCAAAACTGATCCCCGGAAAGACGGACGAGGAGGAAGAGGAGGAGGAAAAGGAGGAGAAGGAGGAGGAGAAGGAGGGACCAGTGCAAACCCAAGAGTCATCAACGATGTTGGAATAAACCCTGCCTCCAAGCTCCGTCCTCATAGGCACCTACAGCGGCTCACTTCCATTGAAAGAACTGCCTCTTTGGAAGACAACCGTTTGAACATCCTGAAGCATGCCAAAACATTGTTCTCAGGATTCCAACGCCATGGATCAACATGACTGTTGCCTATTGACAATCCTGAGTCGTGCCAGAACACCATTCATGGGACTTCAACACAGCAAACCAACATAACTGTTGCACCAACATAATCCTGAATCCTGCCAAACCACAATATCTGGCACGTTGATGATGGGCATCCGTGAAACTCTTACAAGCGTTTAAGACGAATGTGCACCGCACTAAAGCGACAGCCACATGTTCCCGGAAAGGGCTCGAGCCCAGGGTTCTCTTTTAGTGTGTTTACCCCCGGTTCTGACGGCTGTAGGGCCGGCGGAATTATTTTGCGATAGATAACGAGGTCGCGTAGGGCCAGCGAACTTTGTTTGAGGATGTCTCGAGCGAAACGCTTGTTTTTCAGAATGTGTTGAGGATGCCTCGAGCGAAACATATGTTTTGTCTTATAGATTGTCCCCTCCTGGGGACCTGAATTCAGAGGATCTCTCAAGTGAAATGCTTGTTTTCACGTGCCCAGGACTTGAGGATGTCTCGAGCGAGACGCTTGGTTTCACGCCTCCAGGTTGCCCAGACAGATGTCTAGCATGAGGATTTGTTGAGGACGTCTCGAACCAGAGGCTTGTTTTCACGTGTCCAGGTCGCCCAGGCGGATGTCTAGCATGAGGATGTGTTGAGGATGTCTCGATCGAGACGCTTGTTTGCACGTGTCCAGGTTGCCCAGGCGGATGTCTAGCATGAGGATGTGATGAGAAAATCTTGAGCGAAACGCGTGTTTTCACGTGTCCAGGTCGCCCAGGCACAGCACAGCCCTCGGCACGGTACATCAATATCGATACCCTTAGCATTGCAGCCTGGCATGTTGCCTGGCACGCTCTGCGGAGCGTCCCGTGGCGAGTCCATCTGGCACGTCGCGCGGTGCACGTCCATTGGACGATTCCGTAGCGCGTCCCCTTGGCACGTCCCGCGGTGCGTGCCCATGGCACGTCCCCTGGCACGTCGCCTGGCGCGTCCCTTGGGACGTTCCGCGGCGCGTCCTCCTGGCATGTCCCCCTGTCGATTAGTTCTGGGGCAACTACCATCTGCACAGGCAGCTCGAGCTTAAGATCCAGATCAGTTCGGTCAGGACTCGGATGCCAGGGAGGACTCGATCCACAACGCTATATAGGAGCACAATCGCGGCATGGCACATCGCAGTTCAGCACGGCGTAGCACAGCACAGGCGTCGGCACGGTACTCAGCACTGCACCTTGGCACGTTCCTTGGCGCGTTCCGTGGCGAGTCCACCTGGCACGTCGCGCGGCGCGTCCCCTGGCTCTTCCCGCGGCACGTCCATTGGCACGTTTCGTAGCGCGTCCCCTTGGCACGTCCCGCGGTGCGTGCCCTTGGCACGTCCCCTGGCACGTCGCCTGGCGCGTCCCTTGGGACGTTCCGCGGCGCGTCCTCCTGGCATGTCCTCCTGGCACGTTGCCCAGGCGGATGCCTAGCATGAGGATGCGTTGAGAATGCCTCGAGAGATACGCTTGTTTCCTCGTTTCCAGGTCGCCCAGGCGGATGTCTAACATGAAGATGTGTTGAGGATGTCTCGAGCGAGACGTTTGCTTTCACGTGTACAGGTCGCCCAGGCGGATGTCTAGAATGAGGAGGTGTTGAAAACGTCTCGAGCAAAACACTTGTTTTCACGTGCCCAGGTCACCCAGGCGGACGTCTACATGAAGATGTGTTGAGGATGTCTGGAGCGAAGCACTTGTTTTCACGTGTCCAGTTCGCCCAGGCGGATGTCTAGCATGAGAATGTGTTGAGGATGTGTTGAGCGAAACGCTTGTTTTCACGTGTCCTGGTCGAGCAGGCGGATGTCTAGCATGAGGATTTTGACAAGATGTCTCGAGCGAAACGCTTGTCCCCAGCACGTTCCGTAGCGCAACCCCTTGGCACGTCCCGCGGTGCGACCCCATGGCACGTCCCCTGGCACGTCGCCTGGCGCGTCCCTTGAGACGGTCCGCGGCGCGTCCTCCTGGCATGTCCCCCTGTCAATTAGCTCTGGGGCAGCTACCATGTGTTCAGGCAGCTCGAGCTTAAGATCCAGATCAGTTCGGTCAGGATTCGGATGCCAGGGAGGACTCGATCCACAACGCTATATAGAGCACAATCGCGGCATGGCACATCGCAGTTCAGCACGGCGTAGAAGAGCACAGCCCTCGGCACAGTACATCAAGATCGATACATTCAGCATTTCATTTGCCCGTCGCCCAATCAAGTGTCTTTGAAGAATTGCCATGTCTTACATTTATACATATATACATGTATTCCTTTCCGGGTTCGTGGGTCGATCATGTTGAAAACGACCCGCCGTCCATCCGCGAAACTCTTGCAAGTGTTTAAATCGAATGTGCGCAGCGCTAAGGCGAGAACCATATTTTGAAAAACACCGGCCCTCGATCCGTGAAACTCTTGCAAATGTTTGAAACTAATGTGCGCGGCGCTGAGGCGAGAGCCACATTTTGAAAACCATCCGCCCTCAATGCGTGAAACTCTTGCAAATGTTTAGAACGAATGTGCGCCGCTCTAAAGCGAGAGCCAAATTTTGAAAGGGGACCGCCCTCAATCCATGAAACTCTTGCAAGTGTTTAAAACGAATGTGCACGGCGCTAAGGCGAGAACCATATTTTGAAAACCACCCGCCCCCAATCCGTGAAACTCTTGCAAATGTATAAAACGAATGTGCGCCGCGCTAAGGCAAGAGCCACATTTTGAAAACGATCCGCCCTCCATGTGTGAAACTGTTGCCAATGCTTGAGCTTCAGAATCAGAAATGGTGAGGAAGTCTCAGGCGAAACGCCCGACCCGCCGTAAAAACTGGCCTCGGGGTGCGACAGGGAGAAGTTATCTATAAGGAAAAGGAATGGAGGAGAAGGAGGAGGGAAAGGAAGAGGAGGAGGAGGAGGAGGAGGAGGAGGAGGACAGTGAGGACCCTTCGCTGAGACAGTCTTGGACTTTTTCCCGGAAAGGGCTCCGGCCCAGGGTTGTCTTTTAGCTGTTTACCCCCGGAACCGACGGCTCTAGGGCCGGCGAAATTATATTGCGATACAAAAACAGGTCGCCTAGGGCCGGCGGAATTATTTCCCGGAAAGGGCGTGGGCCCAAGGTTCTCTTTTAGTCGCTTACCCCCGGAATCGACGGCTGTAGAGCTGGCGGCATTATTTTACGATGAATAACGAAGTCGCCCAGGGCCGGCGGAATTATTTTTGACGATATCTCGAGCGAAACGCTTTTGGTTTCAGAATGTGTTGAGGATGCCTCGAGCGAAACGCTTGTTTTGTGTTATAGGTTGTCCTCTCCTGGGGACCAGAATTCAGAGGATCTCTCAAGTGAAATGCTTGTTTTCGCGTGCCCAGGACTTGAGGATGTCTCGAGCGAGACGCTTGGTTTTACGCCTCCAGGTTGCCCAGGCAGAGGTCTAGCGCCAGGATTTGTTGAGGATATCTCGAGCGAGACGCTTGGTTTCACACGTCCTCGTCGCCCAGGCGGATGTCTAGCATGAGGATGTGTTGAGGAAGTCTCGATCGAGATGCTTGTTTGCACGTGTCCAGGTTGCCCAGGCGGATGCCTAGCATGAGGATGCGTTGAGAATGCCTCGAGAGATACGCTTGTTTCCTCGTTTCCAGGTCGCCCAGGCGGATGTCTAACATGAAGATGTGTTGAGGATGTCTCGAGCGAGACGTTTGCTTTCACGTGTACAGGTCGCCCAGGCGGATGTCTAGAATGAGGAGGTGTTGAAAACGTCTCGAGCAAAACACTTGTTTTCACGTGCCCATGTCACCCAGGCGGACGTCTTACATGAAGATGTGTCGAGGATGTCTGGAGCGAAGCACTTGTTTTTTTCACGTGTCCAGTTCGCCCAGGCGGATGTCTAGCATGAGAATGTGTTGAGGATGTGTTGAGCGAAACGCTTGTTTTCACGTGTCCTGGTCGAGCAGGCGGATGTCTAGCATGAGGATTTTGACAAGATGTCTCGAGCGAAACGCTTGTCCCCAGCACGTTCCGTAGCGCAACCCCTTGGCACGTCCCGCGGTGCGACCCCATGGCACGTCCCCTGGCACGTCGCCTGGCGCGTCCCTTGAGACGGTCCGCGGCGCGTCCTCCTGGCATGTCCCCCTGTCAATTAGCTCTGGGGCAGCTACCATGTGTTCAGGCAGCTCGAGCTTAAGATCCTGATCAGTTCGGTCAGGACTCGGATGCAAAGGAAGACTCGATCCACAACGCTATAGAGCACAATCGCGGCACGGCACATCGCGATTCAGCACGGCGCAGCACAGCACAGCCCTCGGCACGGTACATCAAGATCGATACACTCAGCACTGCAAATTGGCACGTTCCCTGGCACGTTCCGTGGCGCGTCCTGTGGCGAGTCCCCCTGGCATGTCGCGCGGCGCGTCCCCTGGCACGTCCCGTGGCACATTCATTGGCACGTTACGTAGCGCGTCCCCTTGGCACGTCCCGCGGTGCGACCCCATGGCACGTCCCCTGGCACGTCGCCTGGCGCGTCCCTTGGGACGTTCCGCGGCGCGTCCTCCTGGCATGTCCCCCTGTCAGGCGGTGCTCAGGCAGCTCGAGCTTAAGGTCCAGATCAGTTCGGTCAGGACTCGGATGCAAAGGAGGACTCGATCCACGACGCTATAGAGCACAATCGCGGCATGGCACATCGCAAGTCAGTAAAGTGCAGCACAGCACAGCCCTCGGCAGGGTACATCAAGATCGATACACTCAGCATTGCATTTGCCCGTCACCCAATCAGGTGTCTTTGGAAACGCTGCCATGCGTTACATTTCAAGATTCCTTTCCGGGTTCGTGGGTCGATCATGTATTGAGGATGTCTCGAGCGAAACGCTTGTGGTTTCAGAAATTGTTGAGGATGTCTCGAGCGAAACGCTTGGTTTGTGTTATAGGGTGTCCTCTCCTGGGGACCAGAATTCAGAGGATCTCTCAAGTGAAATGCTTGTTTTCACGTGCCCTGGTCTTGAGGATGTCTCGGGCGAGACGCTTGGTTTTACGCCTCCAGGTTGCTCAGGAAGAGGTCTAGCGCCAGGACTTGTTGAGGATGTCTCGGGTGAGACGCTTGTTTTCGCGCGTCCTCGTCGCCCAGGCGGCTGTCTAGCATGAGGATGTGTTGAGGAAGTCTCGATCGAGACGCTTATTTGCACGTGTCCAGGCTGCCCAGGCGGATGCCTAGAATGAGGATGTGTTGAGAATGTCTCGAGAGATACGCTTGTTTTCGCGTATCCAGGTCGCTCAAGCACTCAGCAATGCAACTTGGCACGGTCCCTGACACGTTCCGTGGCGCGTCCTGTGGCGAGTCCCCCTGGCATGTCGCGCGGCGCGTCCCCTTGGCACGTCCTGTGGCACGTCCATTGGCACGTTCCGTAGCGCGTCCCCTTGGTACGTCCCGCGGTGCGTCCCCATGGCACGTCCCCTGGCACGTCGCCTGGCGCGTCCCTTGGGACGTTCCGCGGCGCGTCCTCCTGGCATGTCCCCCTGTCGATTAGTTCTGGGGCAGCTACCATCTGCACAGGCAGCTCGAGCTTAAGGTCCAGATCAGTTCGGTCAGGACTCGGACGCAAAGGAAGACTCGATCCACAACGCTATAGAGCACAATCGCGGCACGGCACATCGCAATTCAGCACGGCGCAGCACAGCACAGCCCTCGGCACGGTACATCAAGATCGATACACTCAGCATTGCAAATTGGCACGTTCCCTGGCACGTTCCGTGGCGCGTCCTGTGGCGAGTCCCCCTGGCACGTCGCGCGGCGCGTTCCCTTGGCACGTCGCGTGGCACGTCCTTTGGCACGTTCCGTAGCGCGCCCCCTTGGCACGTCCCGCGGTGCGTCCCCATGGCACGTCCCCTGGCACGTCGCCTGGCGCGTCCCTTGGGACGTTCCGCGGCGCGTCCTCCTGGCATGTCATGGCATGGCTGAGCCGAGCATCCGGAAGGACGCGTGGGCAGAAGAGTGCACAATTGGCAGCTCTTCGTGACAATGCAAGGGACATCTTGCAGATGGATTGCGTGAACACGAGGCTCGACTGTGAAGCAGAAAAAATGGAGCGTCTCACGACTGACGCAGGAAACGAGAGGGGAGCAGGAGGGGGAGGAAGGAGAGAGGGGGGAGGGGGGGGACGAGGAGCGTGCGGATTGGAGTTACTCACGAGACAAATCGTACACTGAAGTCGCCCACTGCTGTCGCGGGCGCCCTCGTTTCCGGCGGCGTGCACAATTTTCGGGAATGCCATCCGCATCGCACAGTATTTCTTTGATCAGGGAAGGGTCCGGGGACCTGGCGATTCTACTGTACAGAGCGATTTGGCGTTCCTTCAGAATCTCAGAGAATGGTGTCGACGATGCCCGCTGCAATACTTCATTGTTGCGAACGCGAGAAATAAACGAGTGGGGAATACCAAGTAGGCGTCGCAAGCATTTGCAATGGAAGCTGTCCAATCTGGACCTGTCTGCTTTCAGCAACCGTACACAATCCAAAGAATACATGACCTTGCTGAGCACGCAGCTGGAATATATTATGTATTTCCGCTTTTTTCCAATTGACGCGTGGGCCCATATCCGGTCCAATTGCTTGAAAGTCTTCGTCGCTTCCCCCAATCGCCTGGTCACCTCCGTCGTCGCCTTCCCGTCGCACGTGATCAGCCCCCCGAGGTAGATGGCTTCGCGGACAGTTTTGATCGGCTCGCCGGTCGACCTGGAAATTCTGCTGTCTGTTGAAATATTCATTTGTGTACTGTTTTCTCCCAATTCAATTCCAGCCCGTACTTTTCTCCTCCAGCAACAATTGCCGCCAAAATGCCATTCGAGTTTGCGACGTGTCGTGAGAGAAACAGCGTGTCATCAGCGTAAAGGATATCACGCGTCACTACAAATGCCTGTTCTGCTTGGAGGTCAACAGTGCGAAATACGTCGTCCAGCATTACACTTTGAATGATGATACATAAGTAGGGCGATAGAGGGCATCCCTGCGCAATGCCTGCATGTTGTTTTCTTTCAGATGACGTGCCAGCGTGGCCCAGAATAGTAAAATATCTTGCCGCGCACATTGACCTTATAAGCTGAACCATGGAGGAGGGCACCCCGAAACGGAGAAGCGCGCAACACATGCAGTCCGGCTTGATCCTATCAAATGCTTTGGCTCAGTCAAGCATGAGTAGAGAAAGCCCCCCGTCGTTGCCCAAGTGCGCAGCGTCGACCATACGCCTCACTAACATTAGCGCGTCTTTGGTTCCTTTCCCTGGTCTGAACCCATATTGCGACTGTCGTAAGCGATGCTCTGCTCCGCCCTGAACCAGGCGCCGGTGAAGAAGTGCTGCAAATATTTGATATCCGACCGGCAATAATGAGATAGGCCTGTACTTTGCCGGTAAGGCCGCACCTCTCCTTTTTGAAAAATAAAACCACATGCGAGCGCCCCCGCACTTCTGGAATCGATGTGTTCCCAGCAATTCTGACACATGTCCAACAATATGTCGCACGCAGTAGAATCTGACCCCAAGATGTTCCAGAAATCTGGCGAGATCTCGTCTGGGCCCGCGGCCTTCCCTTTCTTGAGTTTTTGCAGTACTGCCTTCAACTCACTGGTAGTAAAAGGAGAAGTGTCCACAGGAAGTGCGCCACCCAAAGGTGTATCATGATCTGGGCATGTGTCCCGAAATTTGTACTCCCAATGCTCGTTCTCAAAATAGTCCGCTATCACGTCAGCTCGTTCTTCCGTGCCGGCTGGAGTGCCATCAGGGCGCTGTATAATAGCATGTGTTTTCTCTGGCTTCCGCAAGTGGCGAACAGCATCCCAATTCCCACTCCTAGTAGGATCGTGTAACCATGATGCTCGGTCCTTCATTCCAGATTTTCCTATCAAGATGCGAAGTCGTTTCTCATTATCGTGATCCCCAGCTCGCCGGTAAGCGCCGCGTTCAGCAATCAAGTCGAGCGCACCCTGGCTCGCCCATGGGCGCCTCGCTGCAGATCGCGAAACCGGCAAGACAGCTGCTGCTTCAGCAAAGGCACGTTGTAGATCGGCTGCTGCGGTGTCCAAATTGTTGGCGGCTTCCTGCGGTAGCATTGCGTCTACAAATGCGTTCGAAAATCTGCGTTGTGTTTCCAAGTCGCGTAAAGCCTGTACGTCCACTCTCTGCTTAGGTTGTTTCTGCTGCGTTTCGAACTCTATGTGCATGTCCGCAACCAAAAAGAAATGCCGACTATTTAATGCGTCTGCGCGGCTGCTCCAACAGTCCGTGATGGTGTCGATCATTGTTTGATGGCATAATACGTGATCTATATGAGAGAATGTTGACGTCGTAATGTTGTTGTCCATTGGATTGACTCCCAAGTTCCGGCACGTGACTTTCATCGAATCGAGGCGGTCAAAGAAAGTGTTCGCAATGGCGAGGTCGTAAGCCACGCAAGTTTCCAAGAGCAGTTGCCGGTTAGATAACTGTGCACTGGCACTCCCATTGATAGCTCCATTGCGATGGGGAGCCCCAGGGAGGTTCTTGAACGCATGAGCCCCAATCATATCCTCTTCTCCCGGCCCTTGCCGTAGAAGTTGCGCGTTGAAGTCCCCAAAAGCCATGGTCGTACTGCGCGTAGTCGTAGCCTGGATGAGGTCCTGCAGCTCGTAGTGGAAGGCTTGGCGCTTCTCGTAGTCCAGGCCGCTCTGAGGGGCATATGCGGTTATCAAGGTCAGCATCCCTCCTCGAACCTTTATTCAGAGTGCGGCCAATCTGTCTGAGCAGGCGAGCAGGCCTTGAAGGCGACAGTGGACTTGATGATTTTTGGGTTCACCAGGAAGCCAACCCCTGCGTAGGTGCGAGTTTCAACATCCAAGCTGCCAGATAAGACGATCTTGAAATCGTTTTTCATGTAGTACTCCGCCCCGTGCAAATGTGTCTCCTGGATGCATAAAACGTGTATGTCGTGATACAACATGCCCTGGATAAGCTCGTCGAGTTTGATGATTGAATCACCTCGGAGGCCTTCAACATTCCAGGTGCCGATGCGGTTGATGTGGCGCCGAATGCGCAACTGTCTCTGCGTGTTCCATCCGAGAGGTTTTTGAGGAGAATGGGAGGAAGAAGTTCGTGGAGGGTCAGTGTTGGTAGATTCGCCAACCTCGGCGTGTCTTCCAAGGCGGGGCGATGGAATCGAGGAAGCCACAAGGGGGGCGCAGCATTGCTCGAAGATGTAGTCGGACACTGCTTGTCTATGGTGTCTCGGTCCGCGATGGTATCTTTGCCCATCCTGGCCAGACCACGAAAAGTAGATACAGGGCCGAGCTCGGGAACTGCATCGTCGTCGATATTGATAGAATTTGAGCGTTCTCGCATTGAACCAGAACTGTACGCATCGTAAATACGCTCCAAAGATACATTGTCGCCCTCGGTGCTGCCGTCGTCAACGTTCATGTGCACGCGTGCTGACGGGGCTGGTCCGTGGGAAGGTAACGAAGAAGATCTTGGACGCACGGGTAGCGTGGGTGAAACTGTCGGGGGGTAGGTAGCTTTGCCCTCTCCCAGAGAAGCCGGGGCGGAGTCGGATAAGAGAGTCGGTGATGCAAAAGTAGGGTCAACGTTCGAAACTGCATCGATGTCAAAAATTGTCGTGTGCTGGACGCGGACATCACGAAATATAGAAACATGCTTTCCCGAATCGGCTCCGGCACTGGGCAGACAAGTCCGTGACGTGGAAGATGTAGCCAGTGCCTGCCGTGCGTCCTATTTTGACGCTGTGCCTTTGGACGCTCCTTTTGCTCCGCCTTTTTGCCCCTGAGCTGCTCGGTGAATGATGTCATTGCATTTGGTTGTCAATTCTGCAAGTTTGGGGTGGTTTTGCAGATCGCCCCAAGCCTGCCAAAAATCTTCCCACGCCGTCTCGAATGCCATGTTGGGTACAGTCACCGTCAAAGCCAACTGCCCTCCAACTTCTAGTGTGTAAGGCGCTTCCTCTGACACCCTGATGGTGTATGGATTCTGCAGGTCGTTTTTGAGCAAGTGTTTCACCCCAAAGCAATAGTTACGGGCCGCACGGTCGGCTGGTTCTCTGTTTTGGGTTGCCCAAATCAGTTTACTCCCACGCTGAAGGCCACCGCTGCGTAGAAGAGCGACCGCCGTATCTCGGTCGAGCATGCTGTCAAACTCGGCACATGCAATATTTTTAAATTCCCCATTCGCGTAAATATCATTCGAGATTGGGGCTTGCATTGAAGATAACTGCTCTCTGATAAATGTGCATGCCGTGGCGATGGAGTCAACATTGACAAGGTTGCCAATGACCGCTGTGATAGCACGTTTGCCATGGTAGTGGTAAGCGTTTGCCGTACCTTGCGAAGCTGCTTGAGATGTTCCAGCATATGATCCCGGTGTAGTTGCCAAGCTTGCCATCTCTTTCCGCATCTCCTCTATAGCGTTATCCATGTTAGTAGTGCGTATTTGCAAATATTCAAAATCATTGTTTACCGTATCTTGCAACTCCCCGAAGTCTTTGCGCAAAGGGTCCACAGCCTTCCGCAAGTCGTCCTGCGAGACACCGTGCTGCTTGATCGCTCGGATGTCGTGTTTGATAGGGTCCAAATGCTTGTTGAGAATGGCCTCGAAGGTCGCCGCCGTAAGTCCAGCGTCCGACGCTGCCATGAGGCTCCTTTGGAATTCATGCTAGCGTGCATGTGCTTGAGCCTCTGCCCCGCCAGCCGGAGGTTGATGTGAATCAGCTGCTGCTCGAGATGATTATGCCAGTGCTGGGGCTTCCATCTCCATACCGTCCATCTCGTTCAGCGGGCTCCTGACGCGAGCAGTTTTAGCTTTAGGTGCTGTAGCTGGTGGAGACGATGGAGAAGCGATGTCGCGCGTCTCTGCAGCGAAGAGCTGTCGCACAGGGGTACCTGGCATGCGCCCACCCGAAGAAGACATCGCAGCCCACAGGGGTGGTGTTAGGGAAGAGCGGATTGTATAAAGACTGCCCCGGACACGGGTGTAATCTCGAATCAAGGTGATGAGTGAGAAAATGTGAGTATGGTACTCGGAGTTGGTATGGTACTTGGAATGAGACTTGGATTAATCCTGGCATGTCCCCCTGTCAATTAGCTCTGGGGCAGCCACTATGTGCTCAGACAGCTCGAGCTTGAGGTCCAGATCAGTTCGGTCAGGGTTCGGATGCAAAGGAGGACTCGATCCACGACGCTATAGAGCACAATCGCGGCATGGCACATCGCAATTCAGCACGGCGCAGCACAGCACAGCCCTCGGCGCGGTACATCAAGATCGATACACTCAGCATTGCAAATTGGCACGTTCCCTGGCACGTTCCGTGGCGCGTCCTGTGGCGAGTCTCCCTGGCACGTCGCGTGGCGCGTCCCCTGGCACGTCGCGTGGCACGTCCTTTGGCACGTTCCGTAGCGCGACCCCTTGGCACGTCCCGCGGTGCGACCCCATAGCACGACCCACGTCGCCTGGCACGTCCCTTGGGACGTTCCGCGGCGCGTCCTCCTGGCATGTCCCCCTGTCCATTAGCTCTGGGGCAGCTACTATGTGCTCAGGCAGCTCGAGCGTAAGGTCCAGATCAGTTCGGTCAGGACTCGGATGCAAAGGAGGACTCAATCCACGACGCTATAGAGCAAAATCGCGGCATGGCACATCGCAATTCAGTACGGTGCAGCACAGCACAGCCCTCGGCAGGGTACATCAAGATCGATAGACTCAGCATTGCATTTGCCCGTCGCCCAATCAGGTGTCTTTGAAAACGCTGCCATGCGTTACATTTCTATATTCCTTTCCGGGTTCGTGGGTCGATCATGTTGATGGTGGGAGCTGACCCCAGCCGTGGCGACGATGAACACCTCTCGAAGCGGCCACAAAAGCTCACACGACGACCTCGACGTCGTCGTCGTCGTCATCGTCGTCGTTGTCGTCGTCGTGGTCGTCGAGAACGTCGTCGATATCGTCGTCGTCGTCGCCGTCGTCGTCGTCGTCGTGGTCGTCGTCCTCGTCCTCGTCCTCGTCGTCGTCCTCGTCGTCCTCCTCCTCGTCGACGTCGTCCTCCTCCTCCTCCTCCTCCTCCTCCTCTTCCTCCTCCTCCTACTACTCGTCGTCGTCGTCGCGGAGTCGTATGCGCTGTCGCCTTAGCGCCGCGCATAGTCGTTGTATAAATCGAAGAACTTCACGGATTGAGGCCGGTTCCTTTTCAACATGTGCCTCTCGCCTTAGCACCGCGCGTTCGTCTGAAAACATTGCAAGGGCTCCCCCCGTCCTCCCACCCTAGCGCCCTCCTAAAAGGTCACGAGACATCCCCAGGAGATCTCCGACATTTCCAGTAAGGGCCCAAGTGCTCAAGTGCCCCCACGAGAACCGAAAGAAACATTCGAAACTCGATCTGCCCGTGCCACGCCCAAGACGACTTCAACCTGGCGCATTCACAGTCGCCAGACTCCATCAAACTCCCAGGCAGCGGCTGGTGATGCGCCAGCGAAGTTCTAGATAACATCTACGTTTATGAAATTCAAAATGTTGCTGAGCCACATGGGCTGCTTCAGGTTGAACGGATACTGCTGCGGAAGCGCCGAGCTCAAGCGCCCAGCTCGTAGATCGCGTAGTCTGTCATCCACTTGTTCCTGTCGCACGACGAGGTGAGCTTGCAGCCTCCGGAGCTGCTCGCGTAGCTGAAGTACGCGCAGCCCGACTGAGCCAAGCAGGCGACCCCGCAGGCCTGAAGGTCCGCTGCGGTGGGAAATGCCAGCGGAGATCCTTTGCACATCCCGACCGCATTCCACAGCGTGTAGGCCAGCGGGGTGGGCGCAGGGGTCGGGACCCCTGGCGCGAAGGTGGGCGCAAGGGTCAACGCCAAGTGGTAGATTGTGAAGTCCGTATCGAACGAGTTGATGCTGCCACAGGTGTCACTCAGCTTGCACTCCGTCGCGGAGTAGCTGAAGAACATGCAACCACTCGACTGCGCGCACAGGCTACCGCACTGCTCGACGGTCAGTCCGGAATCGTCCGTCGTGCCAGAGCCCTTGCACTTTCCTGTGTCGTAGATCCCATACGTCACCGGGGTGGGCGCAGGTGTCGGGACCCCTGGCGCGAAGGTGGGCGCCAGGGTCAACGCCAAGTGGTAGATTGTGAAGTCCGTATCGAACGAGTTGATGCTGCCACAGGTGTCACTCAGCTTGCACTCCGTCGCGGAGTAGCTGAAGAACATGCAACCACTCGACTGCGCGCACAGGCTACCGCACTGCTCGACGGTCAGTCCGGAATCGTCCGTCGTTCCAGAGCCCTTGCACTTTCCTGTGTCGTAGATCCCATACGTCACCGGGGTGGGCGCAGGTGTCGGGACCCCTGGCGCGAAGGTGGGCGCCAGTGTCAACGCCAAGTGGTAGATTGTGAAGTCCGTATCGAACGAGTTGATGCTGCCACAGGTGTCACTCAGCTTGCACTCCGTCGCGGAGTAGCTGAAGAACATGCAACCACTCGACTGCGCGCACAGGCTACCGCACTGCTCGACGGTCAGTCCGGAATCGTCCGTCGTGCCAGAGCCCTTGCACTTTCCTGTGTCGTAGATCCCATACGTCACCGGGGTGGGCGCAGGTGTCGGGACCCCTGGCGCGAAGGTGGGCGCCAGGGTCAACGCCAAGTGGTAGATTGTGAAGTCCGTATCGAACGAGTTGATGCTGCCACAGGTGTCACTCAGCTTGCACTCCGTCGCGGAGTAGCTGAAGAACATGCAACCACTCGACTGCGCGCACAGGCTACCGCACTGCTCGACGGTCAGTGAATCGTCCGTCGTGCCAGAGCCCTTGCACTTTCCTGTGTCGTAGATCCCATACGTCACCGGGGTGGGCGCAGGTGTCGGGACCCCTGGCGCGAAGGTGGGCGCCAGGGTCAACGCCAAGTGGTAGATTGTGAAGTCCGTATCGAACGAGTTGATGCTGCCACAGGTGTCACTCAGCTTGCACTCCGTCGCGGAGTAGCTGAAGAACATGCAACCACTCGACTGCGCGCACAGGCTACCGCACTGCTCGACGGTCAGTCCGGAATCGTCCGTCGTGCCAGAGCCCTTGCACTTTCCTGTGTCGTAGATCCCATACGTCACCGGGGTGGGCGCTGGTGTTGGGACCCCTGGCGCGAAGGTGGGCGCCATGGTCAACGCCAAGTGGTAGATTGTGAAGTCCGTTAGGTATGGGTTCACGTCGGCACAGCTAGGATGCACATGGCATTCCGTCGCGGAGTGGCTGAAGAACATGCAGCCGTTCGACTGCCCGCACAAACTGCCGCATTCCGCGACGGTCATCCCAGTAATGTGCGACGTCGCGACACCCTTGCACTTTCCAGTAGCGTAGATGCCCCATGTCAGTGGCGTTGGTGCCAAAGTTGGAGCCGGGGTTGCGCCAATCTGGTACACGCTGTAGCTCGGGTCTGCACCGACGTCGTCACAGTCCTGAGAAAGCTTACAGTCCCCAGAACCAGCAGAATAGCTCAAGAAGAGGCAACCCCCTTGTGCGTCGCACAGGATGGCACATTCCTCGAGGCTGCCCGCCGTGGTCGTGGTCCCGGTCCCTTTGCACTTTCCTACACTGTAGATCATGGCGTAGACGGGTTCAGCCGTTGGCGCTGGCGTTGGTGCTGTCGTCGGAGGCGGTGCTGGCGTAGGTGCTGGCGTAGGTGGTGCTGGCGTAGGTGCTGGCGTAGGTGCTGACGTCTGAAGCGGTGCTGGCGTAGGTGCTGGTGTAGGTGCTGGCGCAGGTGCTGGCGTAGGTGCTGGCGCAGGTGCTGGCGTAGGTGCTGGCATAGGTGCTGGCGTAGGTGTTGACGTAGGTGCTGACGTAGGTGCTGACGTAGGTGATGACGTAGGTGGTGCTGGCGTAGGTGCTGACGTAGGTGCTGACGTAGGTACTGGCGTAGGTGATGACGTAGGTGCTGGCGTAAGTGCTGGCGTAGGTGCTGGCGTAGCTGCTACAGTCGGCTGCGGCGCTGGAGTCGGTGGCGCTGGAGTCGGCGCTGCAGACGGCGGAATGCACGCAGAGCAGCCGTTGCAAGCGCCCCAGTCGCACTGGGACGGGTCCGAATCTGTATCGCACCAAGCCCTGCACAACGGCGGCGGCGTCGGCGCTGGCGGTGATGTCGGCGCCAGCGTCGGAGCCGGCGTCGGAGCAAAAGTTGGGGCTGGCGTCGGAGGCGGCGAGTATGTCGGAGGCGGCGTTGGTGGCTGATCCCAGCACTGGTTGCACTCTGCGCAGATCTCAGCTGCTGTGTAGTCGACTCCATCAAAAGTATTCGTGTCGTCATCGCAATAGCTATGGCTCCCGCCAATAGTCTCACCGTCCGGGCCTGGCCAGAACTCTCCATACGTGGTGCATCCGTCGGGCTCATCAGTGTAATAGCCGTTTACGAAGAGGTCCGCATATGCTCCAACGCAGAATGGCAAATTCGGAGTGGGCGCTGGCGTTGGTGGCGGAGGCGGCGTTGGTGGCTGATCCCAGCACTGGTTGCACTCTGCGCAGATCTCAGCTGCTGTGTAGTCGACTCCATCAAAAGTATTCGTGTCGTCATCGCAATAAGAATAGCTCCCGCCAATAGTCTCACCGTCCGGGCCTGGCCAGAACTCTCCATACGTGGTGCATCCGTCGGGCTCATCAGTGTAATAGGCGTTTACGAAGAGGTCCGCATATGCTCCAACGCAGAATGGCAAATTCGGAGTGGGCGCTGGCGTTGGTGGCGGAGCCGGCGTTGGTGGCTGATCCCAGCACTGGTTGCACTCTGAGCAGATCTGATCTGCTGTGTATTCGACTCCATCAAAAGTATTCGTGTCGTCATCGCAATAGCTATGGCTCCCGCCAATAACATTCTCACCGTTCGGGTTTGGCCAGAACTCTCCATACGTGGCGCATCCGTCGGGCTCATCAGCGTAATAGGCGTTTACGAAGAGGTCCGCATATGCTCCAACGCAGGGTGGCAAGTTCGGAGTGGGCGCTGGAGACGGCGGTGGAGTGGGAGCTGGAGTCGGCTCTGCAGTTGGCACTGGAGTCGGCGCGACTGTCGGCACGGTTGGAGCTGGAGTCATTGGTGGAGTCGGAGATGGAGTCACAGGTGGAGTCGGAGGTGGGGCTGGCGTCGGACTGCATTGGACCGTTGGCACCGGATCAAACCAAGTGTCACCAGCGCAGTTGCACCCAGAGCAGTCCCAGCCAGCATTTTCCCTCTGCGCACAAGTTTGTCCGTACTTTTCCCAATACGTGTCACAAGTGTTGCCGACAATCGACATCGTACACCCCGTCGGCGTTGGCGCCGGGACGTTGTTGCCGACGCAGGTGCCGCTTATGCACACACCCTGGCCCGACTCGCAAGGTGTTCCGTCGTCAAGCGTGTTCAGCACCCCGTCTTGCCCAATACTTCCCGTGTACCCCCACATGGGTGTACAGCCAGTCCCTTCGAGGTCGCAGTTGATCTTGCAGTCGTTGTTCGCGTGCAGGCCGCAGAAGTCGTTCATTATAAAATTGGAGGCGAAATAAAACCCTCCCGTGCACCAGACGCGCTCGCACGATCCCCGGTCGCAGTAGCCGGTGGCGCCAGTCCAGACGCTGCACGTTTCCTTGCTGGACTTGAAGGTGCCGTCGCAGTTGCAGCAGTCGGCACCGACGGGCGCAGACGGGGTGCAGTCCTTCCCCGAGTCGAGGACGCAATTATTGCAGAAGCTGCACGACAGGGCACCCCCCGCGCACTCGCACTCCTCCCCGTCCTCCACGAGCTCGTTCCCGCACACAGCGTCGTAGTACGTGAGGGCATCGCAGCCCGAATCGACACGAGCTGAGACAACGGGACAAATGTCGTCCTTGGTAGATTCCGTGTTGAACTGGTAGATGCCCTCATACCTGCCATCTCCGTAATCCATGATTCCGCCCGTCGTACCCTGCCCGTTCTCGAATGCGTGGTCGGCCCCGAAGTACGCCGACCCCGTCGGGGTTTCAGGCGCGTGACACGACTCCTACCCCATTACCCTCCCCCCCACTCCACTGAAACCCAAACTAGCCCCCTTGCGGGAGAGAGTCTGGGCTCATCTGGGTGGGGTGGAGGGGGGTGGGAGCGGCTCATCTGGGGAGGGTAGGCTTGGGCCCCTTCAGACGGGCCCTGACGACCCAACAGTGCCAGGGAAAAGCCACGGGGCAGGCCAGCGGGCCTCCAAGACGACCCAGAGCTTCCCCTCAGCACGCGGAGTATGCACCACGTCCTCTTGGTTGCACCGCGAACGGGGGCGCTCGTGTTCCGGTACCGTCCAAGGGTGGAGGATGAGGGGGGAGGTGGAGACGGAGGACGGTTGTCAACTACACGGGGTCCATGCATGGACACACAAACGAGGATCAGGGGGAGGAGAAGGGCGGACGAGGAGGGGGGCAGGAAACAGGAGGCGGATGAATGAGGAGGGAGGACGAGGGAGGAGGCGGAAAGAGGGTGGAGGGGGGCGGAGGGGGAGCGAGGGGGCCGCTGGCCTCAGGGCCGAGGGTGGGCGAAGGGGGGGGGGGGGGCAGGCGGGGGCAGGGGGCCCAAGGCCGGAGTCTGGGCCTGCAGGCCTCGGGCGGTCGTGGGGACTCCGCAGCGAGCACCTGGCCACCACCGTGCCCGGCCAGGGCCCGCCCTGGGCCATCCCGTGGAGTGTGCGCCGTCCTGGCCGAGGCCACGCGAGGGTCAAAAGGTTGGCCCTGGCCACCCATGGTGGGGCGACGAGATCTGCACGTGTCCACCGCCCCCGGGACAGGTCCTCCCTGGGCCCAGGAGCGGTGCGCGTGCCTCCCTGGCCAAGCCAGGTGGGCGCGCACACCGCTCCTGGACCAGGCCTGGGCCAGGTGGGCGGGCCAGGCCTGGGCAGGGGGGGGGTACAGATCCCGTCGCCCTACCAAGGTGGTGGCGTGCAGGTGCCATCTGCGGAGCGGAGGGAGAAGAGAGCGAGGGAGCGGGCGCTGGTGCAGCAACGACGTCCTCGTAAGGAGGGTCGTTATTCGAACCGTCCTTTTCCTTGTCGGGCCGCCCCGCACGCGCACGCTCCAAGCTGCTCGGAAACGAAACGGAGGGGGGCGCATGTCTGAGCCCAGACTTGCGGGTCCTCGGACGAGGAGGTGGGAAGGAGGATTGGCCAGGGGAGGGGCGGCACGGGTCCAGACAACACCTCACCAAGAGGCATTGGACAACTCGACGCCGGTCCGTGTGGGGGGACCGCCAGGCTGCGGAGATGAGATCTCGGAAACGGAGCAGCTCGGTTCGTAGCAGTAAGGCCGTGCAGTCCATGCGAGCTTGTGCCACCACTCTCTGTACAACCCGTCCAGTGCTGCGAAGCTGGCCCTGCCTCTTCGCCGCTGTTTGGGCTCGGAGGCGAGTCGGCGCCTTTTGGAAGTAGCACGCGCGAGACCGAAAGAGAAGTCCTCTGGCTGCCCGCAACTCCCCGCCCGGCGTCCACGGAGCGACCGAGGTCTGAGATGGCCGACCGCGATTGAGAGCAGCGAACTGATCATACAATACGACGGCAACGTGGCGAGGAAATCTCCGGCCTAAACAGCGGTTGACAGTGCGTGAGGCCGCGATGGCTTGAGAAGAGGGCAAGGACGATGAGGAACAGGTGCTCCCAGCGACGCTCCAGACGTGACGATGCTCAGCTGGACGGCCAAGCAGGTGGTGGCGGCGGCAGAGGCGGGTACGTCCCCCCGCCGACCACCAAGGACTCGCCGCTGGAAGAGCCGAGAAAGAGCATCCGACGGCTGCGAGCGTGGAGCAGAGTGCCGCTCTTGTGCGAACATCCCGGCGGAGACGACAGAGGCCCACGCCCACTGGGCGGTCCTTGAGTCGACAGATGCGCAGGTTCGGAGCGTAGCGGCGTGCCCTGGGACACCCAAAACGTCGACGGACGCGACGGCGTGGAAGCGAAATCGGGGCCCTGAGGCCGAGGCCCTACCCAAGAATGTGTGCGGAAGTACTCCGCGTTCGAGGAGGCCTAACTTCGCGCGTCCAGCCCCGCGATGCGTGACGCGTGACCATCTTCGAGCCCTCGCGCGCCCGCGCCACCCCCGTTGGAGAGGGGCAGCTGCTCTGGCCCGGGCCGCGACGCGCGAAGCGCAGTTATCTTTGCGTCCCCGCGGGTGACCTAGAAATTCGAGGAGGCGAGATTCGGCACCGAGGAAAAGCAGAGCGAGGCAATCCAGCCGCACTCCGAGAGGGTAGCGAAGACTCCCTCCCAACCGACGGCGCTTCGCGAGGTCTGGCCAGACCGCGCGCAGGTGCTCCTTCTTGCTGCGTCAGGCCGAAGCTGGACCACGCGAAGAGGATGACCGTGGGTCGTGCAGACGAAGCGACCTGGGTCACCTCACTTCGCACATCGCGCCCCACGGTGTGCGACGCGCGGCCACCTTCGCGCCCCACTCCCGGCCCGGACCGCGACGCGCGAGGTTTAGTGATCCTCACGCCCCCGCGGGCGGCCTCGACCCTGCAGACGACGAGATCCCCGAACTGCCGAGGAGACCCGAGAGACCCTGGCTGGCCGCAGGGACGACCACGGCCTGAAGAGGACGCGGCGCGGGCGGGAGAACCGTCGAGGGGCCCGCTCGGGGCCTTCCGCACGGACGGCGGCGTTCCTCTGCCCACCGGCCCTGTGGGGAGGCCTGCACACCGGGGAGCGGATGGCCGGCCGCGATGCCCTCGCCGGAGGGCCCCGGCCCTGCGCGGCGACGTGCTGGCCGACGGGGAGATCCTGGACAGGGAGGCGGCGCACGCGCAGCCCGCGGCGTGGCGAGCGCCCCCCCCCTTTGCGGGGAAGAGCGGCTGGGAGGGCCAGGGGCGTCCAGGGACGTGGCCGCCACGGAGAGGGCGGAGGCAGGGGGGGCCGCGTTGAATCCCACGGGTCGGAGGGCGCCAACTACACACCCACACCGATGCTGGCCAGGCCCAGCCAGGATCGGTTGGGATGTACAACTGAAGCCCTGCGAACGGATGCGGTGATCGCGGGCCCCAAGGCGAGCGGCAGCAAAGGCGGACGGCATCAATCGGAGGACGCGGCGCACTGGAGGCGGAAGGAATACCCCGAGGCCCACCAAGGCCGAGAGCAGAGACGGGGGCTGGAGCAGCGAGCACGCGACGACCGCCCTGCCAACTCGAAGATCGATTTCGTGTTCCATGCTGCGGAGGAATCGGGCACACGCTGACTTTGCGGGCCCCAAGAATATACACCACCACCACCACCTTCATTTCTCCTCCCTCCCCTTTCCTCCTCTCCCTGTCCTCTTTCTTAGAAAAGGCAGGGGGGGTAAGGGAGGCGGTGGTGGTGTATACTTTCCCAGAAAAGGCGCTGGCCCAGGGTTCTCTTTTAGCTGTTTCCCCCCCGCCTCGACTTGCGTAGGGCCATTGAAAATATTCGGCGATAAATAACAAGGTCGCGCAAGGCCGGCGAACTAAGGTTTTGAGGATGTCCCGAACGAAACGTTTTGCATAAATTTGTTGAGGATATCTCTCGAGCGAAACGCTTGATTCTCCTTTCGGAAAAGAACCCCCCCCCGGCGTTATCCCCCATTTCGGGTATGTAAATCATACATGATTCTGACCACATGTCCATCCGAAATATGAATTTACACTATCCCAGGGGAGCCTGTATCGGCCCGCCTGAGGTTCCCTTGTAAAAGAAACCATACGCGGGGACATCTTTGGTTCTAACATACGACTTGTTCACGAATCCCTTGAAAAAAACAGGACGCAGTGCACACGCGCGCGTCGTCGCGCGCGCATGCCGAAATCCTTCAAAAACCTTCGGTGTCGGAAAGATTTCGCAATCGAGTTTCCCCCCAATCGAGGTTTCGCAACACTGATTTGCTAAAAAAGCTTACGCGCGAGCTCTTGCGGAATCTTGAGAAAATCATTAGCTTTGCAAGAGTTTCACAAAATGCTACCAAACGGGCTTCGCGCGCGCGCATGTCGAAATCTGTCGAATGCCCTTGCGCTTGTGCCGTCGCGAGAATCCTCTGCGAAAAAAGAGACGAAGTGCAGACGCGCGCGTCGTCGCGCGCGTCTGCCGAAATCCTTCAAAACCTCTCAGTTTCGGAACGATTTCAAAATCGTGTCCAAAAAACCTACAAAAACACAAGGTTTCGCAACACGGATTTTCAACAAAAGCGTGCGCGCGCGCTCTTGCGTCGTCGTCGTCGTCGTCGCCGTCCTCCCTCCTCCCGCGTCGTCGTCGTCGTCGCCTACGTCGTCCTCTGTCTGTCCTCGTGTTCGTCGTCGTCGTCCTCTTTGGCGTCGTGGTCGTTTCCGTCGTCGTTGTCGCCGTGGTCGTCCTTCCTCCTCCTCTCTCGTCGTCGTCGTCGTCCGTCGTCGGCGTCTCGTCGTCGTCTCTCCTATGTCGTCGTCGTCGTTGTCGTCGTCGTTGTCGTCGTCGTCGTCTTCCCTCCTCCCTCATCGTTGTCGTCGTCGGCGTCGCCGTCCTTCCTCCTTCTTCGTCGTTCGCGTCGTCGCCGCCCTCCCTCCTCCCTTGCCGTTGTCGTCGTTGTCGTCGTTGTCGCCGTCGGCGTCCTCCCTCCTCCCTCGTCGTCGTCTTGTTGGCGACGTCGTCGTCGTCGTCGTCGGCGTCGGCGTCGTCGTCGACGTCGGCGTCGTCGTCGTCGCCGCCGTCGTCGTCGTCGTCGGCGTCGTTGACGTCGTCGTCGTCGTCGGTGTCTTCGTTGTCGTCGTCGTTGGCGTCGTCATCGTCGTCGTCGTCGTTGTCATCGTCGTCGTCGTCGGCGTCGGCGTCGTCGTCGTCGGTGTCGTCGTCGTCGTCGTTGTCGGCGTCGTCGAAGTCGTAGGAGACGTCGTCGGTGTCGTCGTAGTCGTTGTCGGCGACGTCGTCGTCGTCGTTGTCGCTGTCGTCGTCGGCGTCGCTGTCGTTGCCAAGTGCCATTTGGTACCCACCGTCGCGGTCTTAAGAGATTTTGCAAACCAAGTTGCGGGTGGGTGGGTGGGATGTTTGCGCGAGCAGTGGAGTGGACAACTCACTGCAAGCAGAAATTATTTCGTGCTATATATTGTTCCTCCCTGGGGCCAGAATTCAGAGACCGGCTCGGGTGAAATGCTTGATTTCACGTGCCCAGGTCTTGGCGATGTCTCGAGCGAGACGCTTGGTCTCATGGGTCCAGGCTGCCCAGACAGATGTCTAGCATGAAGATGTGTTGAGGATGTCTCGAGCGAGACGCTTGTTTTCACGCGTCCAGGTCGCCCAGGCATATGTCTAGCATGAGGATTTGTCGAGGATGTCTCGAGCGAGACGCTTGGTTTCACGTGTCCAGGGCGCCCAAGCAAATGTCTAGCATGAGGAACTGTCGAAAATGTCTCGAGCGAAACGCTTGTTGTCACTTGCCCATGTCGCCCATGCAGATATCTAACATGAGGACGTGTTGAGGATGTCTAGAGCGAGACGCTTGCTGTCACTTGTCCACGTCGCCCAGGCGGATGTCTAGCATGAAGAGGTGTCGAGAACTTCTCGAGCGAAGCGTTTGTTCTCACGTGCCGAGGTCGCCCAGGCGGATGTTTAACATGACGATGTGTTGAGGATGTCTCGAGCGTGACGCTTGTTTTCAGGTGTCCACGACGCCCAGGCGGATGTCTAGCATGAGGATGTGTTGAGGAGATGTTGAGCGAAACGCTTGTTATCACGCGTCCAGGTCGCCCAGGCAGATGTCTAGCATGACAATTTGTCGAGGATGTATCGAGCGAGACGCTTGGTTTCACGCGTCCAGGTCGCCCAAGCAAATGTCTAACATGAGAATGCGTCGAAGATGTCTCGAGCGAAACGCTTGTTCTCATGTGTCCGGGTCGCCCAGGCGGATGTCTAACATGAGGATGTGTTGAGGATGTCTCGAGCGAAACGCTTGTGGCAGTAGAGTGCATCGCAGTCCAAGCCCGCCTGTCCGTGGGGCGTCCCCTGGCTCGCTGGCGCGTCCCTTGGCGCGTCCCTTGCGACATTCTGACGTGACGTGCCCTGGCACGTCCCTTAGCACGCCACTCGGTGTGGCACGTTCTCTGACTCGTCCTCTTTTTGTTCCCGGAAAGGACGCGGGCCCAGGGTTCTCTTTAGTTTTGTTTCCCCCCTATTTCGGCCGGCGAAATTACTTGCGATAAATAGCGAGGTCGCGCAAGGCCGGCAACATTATGTTTGAGGATGTCTCAGGCGAAACGCTTGTTTTTCAGAATTTGCTGAGGATTTCTCGAGCGAAACGCTGGTTTTGCAGAGTTGGGGGATGTCTCGAGCGGGGGCCTCGTGGGGGGCCAGAATTCAAAGGATGTCGCAGGCGCAATGCTTGCTTTCACGTGCCCAGGTCGGCCAGGGGGGTATCCAACATGGTTGTTCGTCGCTGGCACCCCAGTCGACCGCATGTTGGATATCCCCCCAGGGTGGGCTGGAACCGTGAGTTTTCACATGTCCAGCCCACTCAGGGGAGTATCTAACATGGTGGTCCCGAGCAAGAATAACATGTTTTTACATGTTCAGGCCACCCAGGAAGGGATAGCTAACATGGTGGTCCTGCGCTGGAACCGCGTGTTTTCAAATTTCATGGTCACCCGGAGGGGTATCTAACATGGTGGTCATGTGCTGGAACCTCGTTTGTTTGGGTGTCCAGGCCACCCAAGGGGGTATATAACATGATTGTCCCGAACTGGAACCACGTGTTTTTACGTGTCAAGGCCGCCCAGGGGGGACATCCAACATGGCGCCGGGGCCAACGCCAAATTATCAGGAAACGCACGGGGGTGCCGAAAAGCGCTACCCGAACACAAATCCCAAAACACAAAAGTGATGTGTTCTGGCTCTGGACAAGGGGTGGCGCTTTGAGGGCCTCTCCAGGGAAGACATTGCGCGGATGTCTCAAGCGGGAGCGCGAATTCAGCGTATCCAGGCCACGCAGGGGGGTTATCTAACATGGTTGCCCCGAGCTGGAATCACGTGTTTTCACGTGTCCAAGCCACCCAGGGGGGTATCCAACATGGTGGTCCCGAGCTGGAACCACGTGTTTTTACATGTTCAGGTCACCCAGGAAGGGGTATCCAACATGGTGGTCCTGCGCTGGAACCGCGTGTTTTCAGGTGTCCAGGCCACCAAGAGGGGGTATCTAACATCGTGGTCCTGTGCTGGAGCCTCGTGTTTTTGTGTCCAGGCTACCCAGGGGGGTATCTAACATGATCGTCCCGAACTGGAACAACTTGTTCTCACATGTCCAGGCCGCCCAGGAGGGACATACAACATGGCGCCGGGCCCAACGCCGAAGTATCAGGAAACGCACGGGGGGGCTGAAAATCGCTACCCGAACGCATATCCCAATACAGAAAAATTATGTGTTCTTGCTCTGGCCGGGGGGTGGCGCATTATTGAGGGCCTCTCCAGGGAAGACATTGCGCGGATGTCTCAAGCGGGAGCGCGAATTCAGCGTATCCAGGCCACGCAGGGGGGTTATCTAACATGGTTGCCCCGAGCTGGAATCACGTGTTTTCACGTGTCCAAGCCACCCAGGGGGGTATCCAACATGGTGGTCCCGAGCTGGAACCACGTGTTTTTACATGTTCAGGTCACCCAGGAAGGGGTATCCAACATGGTGGTCCTGCGCTGGAACCGCGTGTTTTCAGGTGCCCAGGCCACCCAGGGGGGGTATCTAACATGATCGTCCCGAACTGGAACCATTTGTTTTTACGTGTCCTGGCCGCCCAAGGGGGATATCCAACATAGCGCCAGGCCCAACGCCGAAGCATCAGGAAACGCACGGGGGGGGCGAAAATCGCAAGGCCGGCAAGGCTGGCAAGGCCGGCAGGGCCGGCAGGGCCGGCAGGGCCGGCAAGGCCGGCAGGGCCGGCAGGGCCGGCAAGGCCGGCAGGGCCAGCAGGGCCGGCAGGGTTGGCAGGGCCGGCAGGGCCGGCGAGGCCGGCAAGGCCAGCAGGGCCGGCAGGGCCGGCAAGGCCAGCAGGGCCGGCAGGGCCAGCAAGGCCAGCAGGGCCCGCAGGGCTGGCAAGGCCGGTGAGGCCGGCAGGGCCGGCAAGGCCAGCAGGGCCGGCAGGGCCGGCAGGGCCGGCAGGGCCGGCAGGGCCGGCAGGGCCGGCAGGGCCGGCAGGGCCAGCAGGGCCGGCAGGGCCGGCAAGGCCGGCAGGGCCGGCAAGGCCGGCAAATAACCGCGCAGCGACCCGCAATGATGCCGGCAGGGCCAGGGCCGGCAAGGCCTGCAGGGCCGCCATGGCCAGCAAGGCCGGCGGGGCCGGCAAGGCCGGCAGGGCCGGCAGGGCCAGCAGGGCCGGCAAAGCCGGCAGGGCCGGCAGGGCCAGCAAGGCCGGCAAGGCCGGCAGGGCCGGCAGGGCCAGCAGGGCCGGCAGGGCCGGCAGGGCCGGCAGGGCCGGCAATGCCGGCAAGGCCGGCAAGGCCGGCAGGGCCGGCAGGGCCGGCAGGGCCAGCAAGGCCGGCAGGGCCGGCAGGGCCGGCAGGGCCGGCAGGGCCGGCAGGGCCGGCAAGGCCGGCAGGGCCGGCAGGGCCGGCAGGGCCGGCAGGGCCGGCAGGGCCAGCAGGGCAGGCAGGGCCGGCAGGGCCGGCAAGGCCGGCAGGGCCGGCAAGGCCGGCAAGGCCGGCAAGGCCGGCAGGGCCGGCAGGGCCGGCAGGGCCGGCAGGGCCGGGCAGGGCAGGCAAGGCCGGCAGATAGCCGCGCAGCGACCGGCAATGTCGGCATGGCCACCAGGGCCGGCACTGAGATGCATCCTGGGCTTGTTAAGGTTTATGAGGTTTAGCTAAAGCTTAGCGCACATATAAAGTTTACCATATGTTTATCAGCGACGGACTTATACATTTTATAAACGTTTTGCCGTCGCGATATGCAAGCTATGAAACTACCATGTTCTTTTGCAAAACATACGCTGCACCACGCCACGTAGGATGCACCATAGGTTGCGCCAAATAGGATGCACCACAAACGTTGCACCACATAGGTTTCCCCACTTAGGTTTCCCCACGCAGGTTGCACCACATAGGTTTCCCCACGTAGGTTGCACCACGAGGATGCACCACATAGTTTGCATCACAGCATGTAGCACAACATTGGTTGCACCACTTGATATGAGCTGAACTTCAGTTGTCGACGCCTTTGGCGCGGCGCCGCCGCACGCGCCGCCTTCGGCCTCGGTTTCGGCATGCCGCTTTGATCGTTTTAGACGTGAAGAGGGAAGGGGGGGGAGGGGGGAGGAGGAATCAGCAGGCGGAGGAGCAGGAGGAGGGGCAGGAGGAGGGGGGGGAGCAGCAAGAGCAGGACAAGCATGAGGAACAGCAGGAGGAGGAGGAGGAGGAGGAGGAGGAGGAGAAGCGGAGCAGGAAGACCTATAGCCTCCTCATTTCTCATCCTCCTCCTGTTCGTTGCCTTCAGCCGCACTGGCTTGAACGTGCGCGTTCGCATATCGCTTCATGATGGGCTGTGCGGCGGCATGCGCAGCGTATGCGAATGGTTTCTCCTCTGGGCGCAACGCGCCAGCAAATCCTATCATGAAAACTCGGATGGCAGGATGGTGCCGACGGTGCCGTCGGCGCATACGCTTTGCTCTACTGCAGCCAAGATGGCTTTAGTCTCCCAACATTGCACTGGAGATTCTGACAGTTTCCACACCGCCTTGGCAGCACCACGGATGCGTTGAGAAAACTCCATCACCCCCGTCATAGAAACAGCTTCTCCACTGACCTCGAAATGCAAGTTCACGCGGGCGGCCAGTATGCCATCGGGGCCATTCAGAAGCACAACGCCCCCTTGAGCGCATAAGCCGACCTGGCTGAAGCGAGAATCTTTGCCCACGTTGACTGGGATAGCATCGCCTTCCAATCCCAATGCGCCCATTATCAGCTGTCTGCTTTTCTTGGGGGCCTTGCGCCCCTGCACCAAGCCAACATCGCAATCAAAACTATGGTTTCTTATTGCAGAAAGGTGGTGGGCAACGCACTCGCTCAGCAGCGACTTGCTGGCTGATCCAGAGATGTTCGCCAATTCGGCGGCGCATCGCTTCGGCATTCTATGCTTCCTCTCGGGGGCAAAGCCATTTAAGAGCCGCCCGTTTTTCTCAAGTATCTCAGGGAGGTGGAGAAGCCAGTGGCATTTGGGCGTCAAGCACTCATGCCCGAAAGCAGCAGGAAACGACTCTAAACACTTACGAACACAACCTAAAAGCCTCGCTGGGCTCACGTCGATCCGACTGGTTGCAACTACAAGCTCCGACAACTGAACGCAAGAAATCATAGCGTCGCAAGCCGCATTGGCTGCCCTGATGGGTCGCAGGACCGTCTGACCGAACAGCATCAGCACTCCAAGGATAAACAAAAAAACAGATGCCTGGCAGTTTACGTGTTGCGTCTTTCATGTTTGTCTTTCCGAACAGCATTAAAAATGCTATCTAAATGCGCAGCATGAAATCGTCCAGGGAACACCCAATGTGCCAAGAACTCCGAGAATGACTCCCACACGCCGTCGAGCCCAGCAGATACGAAGGCTTCGAACGTAAGGTAAATCACCATATTCACGACACCGTCGACGAAGAGCGCGTGCATATAGGCATGCATAAACACCTCTGTCGGGTTGACCAGCCTGTCCAAGGCCCTATCGAGCAGCAAGCCCCGCTTAGCAAACGTCAAACCCAACGCTTGCTGCAACATCACAGACTCATCATTTGACAAAGTCTGCGACATGCGCCCCAGATATCTGGCATTCGCGCGAAGCTCATGGTCCGTCGACGCCACGAGCTCATTGAGATGTATTTCGCTACAGCGCAACATGGCTGAACCGTCCTCGTCAACAACCTTTGAATCAGGTGCGGATATATTCTTGCAAAGCATACAAAACTTGGACGCGCTGTCGCCCCTTGCTTGCCAGACAGTTTTACGAGCGCCGCCGTCTTGCAACACCACGCCCACGTTCGCAAACAGCCTGAAGCTATCCCCGTCTAGATCGAGGGCCACGGCACCGTCGTGGAAACGAAAGCCATCAGGCGTGAAAAAGCACTTGATAGCCTCAGCGAATGCTTGGCTTAACCCAGCAGAGAGAGAAGAAACTGATTTGGAGAACTCAATCATCAGCACAAACCAGCTCTGTTCGCGACTGAGCGCGCTCACGCCAAATTCCAAGAAGCTCCAAAATATAGAATTGAATGTTCTTTGGTTCGCTGGTGGCAAGGGGTTCCCTGGGGCAACTTCGTCGGAATACAAAACCAAGTTCCATGGCTGTTCTGGCGTCGGCGGGTGAAGCATCAGCTGGCGCTTCAAGAACTTCCGAAAGGTTGCACTCTCTTCGACAGATGCCGCTAAGGATGCGAACGGGCGGGCGATTGGCGTGCTAACTGGCTCCTCCTCTGCATTAATACACGTGAAGGATTGCAAAATAGGGCCGTATTGGCCGACAGTTGTGGTAACAGCATCTCTCGCGGCCCGCGTAGAGTTTCGATCTATGACCTCTGGGATCCCAGTGTGTCTCACGTCCTCCAGAATTGCAGCCAACGCAGAAGGTGTAGAGCGAAGCTTGTTACGATGGAACTCATTCAGCCTGCGCAACTTAGCAGCCCGCGTCGGCCCCATCCGAAACGGCCCCAGACGCTGAACGGCCCGACTGCGTGCTGAGCGAAACGGGCTACGTAAGGAACGCAAGCACTTGCTTCACAACAAGGGCGCCCAACTGACAACGCGACGAGCAGACCTGCTTTTCTCGAGGTTGGCCTCACGACTCATAACGCGCTCTCGAGAACCAAGTGCGTTAACTAACGCAGCACGTAGTGCTTGTGTGTTCGGCGAAAAGCCTCGTTTCGTTATATGGTAGGGGCACCATGCGCGTCTCATGGCTTAGCCTGAGCGTCGTCGATCGCCTTCACCGCTGCAGGCCGCGCCTCAGAGGTCGGCCTAGCCCCCCCCCCCCCCCCCCCAAGCTTTGGAGATCTCGGCGTAGTTGTCCGACCAGCCCATGCGAGGCTGCAGGCGCATGGTGCGAGGCATTCCGCCCCGCCCGCCCATGGCCATCAATGCCAAGAGACGGCCCGATCCCAAGACGAACGAAGTGAAGGCGTGGAACGCGCAAGCAGCGGTGAAGGGCAGGAGGGGGGGCGGACTGACTGGACAGATTGGGCACAGCAGCCTTCGAGGGGGGCTGATTGGATTGATTGGACCGATTGCGCCTGCGATTGGGCACGGGGGGAGGGGGGGCTGATTGGACGCAGCGGCGTCCGGGGACTTCTATCGCGCGGAGGGGGGGCTGGTGTTTTAGAGGAGGGCGTGGGAGGGGGGAGGCGGGAGGGGGGCTGCTGAGTGGGTGACCCAAGAGGTTTACGTCGCGGCCATCGGGCCACGTGATCTCAAAACAAACCTGCCAAAACTACCCCGACAGTTCACGCGGGCAAGCTAAAACATACAGCCCCACCCCCTTCCCAGCATGACCAACAACGGCGTCGCGACATGGTTGGGCGGAGGCAACGTGACTCGACGCACCCAAGACACCGACCGCATCGCCGTAGCTGAATCAAGCTTTTCAGGAGGGGGGGGGCATCGGGGCGCCACTCGCAATCAATCCAGACGCAGCGGTGCGTTGGCTGGCGGTGATTCGCTAAGCGTCATGCATCGCCACGCTTCCTGAGGGCACGGAAGCGCCTGGCCTTGAGGCTCGTGTAGATGATTCCCTGCTTGTAGGCCACTGGCGGGGGGTTCGAACCATCCTTTGGCAACGACGGCATAGCGCCCATGATTTTAGACTTCGGGATCGGCTTCAAGTCGGCATCCTTGGGCTTACCCTTGCCCTTTGCAGCCTCGGCAAGCTCGACCTTCGCAGCCTTCATCGGCTTGACGGCAGCAGCGGCTGCTGCTGGGCGCTTCCGTGGTGGCGCCTCGGCCTTGGCCTCAGGTGCCGCGTCTTCCTCTGCGGCTTTAGCGGCATCCTTCTTAGCTAAGGCTTTCGCCTTCGCTTCTTCCTTCGCCTTGACCTTGCGCTTCTTGAGGGCGAGGATCGCAGCGCGGGTGTGGGGGCCCAAGTCCTCTTCACGCGGCCCGTCGTCATCATCGGCGGCGCCGGCGCGCGTGCCATTCATCTGGCTCATGCTTGACAGGTGGCTCATGCATGGCGGCTGGTTGCACCTTCAGCGCCCCATCAGCAGCGCGGTGGATAGCCAAGCTGCTTCGCTGCTCGGATTTCACGCCAGGAGCCGAAGGGCTCTGCACAGCCGCATGGCTTTTCCCTTTGTGGTACTCGAGCAGTTTCTGCTGGCATTCGTACAACAATCCCATCTCGACCGGGTCGTTCGGCGATGCAACAAGCGCACCTGCCGGCGATGCGTCGCGCGCGTCGGCTGCGGGCGCTGCGGCGTCACGGCCGCGAGCGCAGCCAAGCTCGCGATTTGCTTCTTGAAACTTTAGCTTAGCATCTGAATCAACAAATGCTTTCAGCAGGCTTCTGTTGGAGCGTAGCGAGATCTTGTCCGCGATTGCGTTTACGCCCTTAAGCTCGATCTTGGTCGGCTGGCCACCCCCAGGGCAGGCGGCATTGAAGATGTCGGGAGGAAGCTCGCATGGCGAAGCTGGATATCCCATGATGCGACCCAAGCCAGAGTCCTTTTTTTTCTCTGTCTTAAACGACACCTTCAAATCCCCTAAGATGCTGTGCACCTTCCTCGGCTCGGGCGGGGCGTCGTAATTCGTGACAAGCAACGCTGCTAAGGCCCAATTGTATGTCTGCTCACGAGGCTCAGCGCAACCAACCGCCACGCCGCTTTCGACCAAGGTCGTCATCTTGCGATTCAGCGAAATCTTGGGGTCATTGATTACAACCCAGTCAGGCGACGTCAAATGCGACCACCACCCCTTAAGCAACTACTTGTTCGCGGAGCCTTCGGGCTTCACGGGGCCACTGCCCGTGGCGACCTTGCTGTCGACGATTGACATTATCCGCTTGGTCTGATCTTCGCCGCATGGCTCACCCCTCAAAGCGTCGACAATACGCGTGGCTTCGGCTGGCCCGAAGCATTGCACATTGCGTCACATTGCCGAGCAGTGTTATATATATAATTTTTTATACTATTTTTTAAAAAAAAAAAAAAAAAAAAAAAAAAAAAAAAAACTTCACGATAGATATCTCCTTCACGGGCGAGCTGCAGCTGCAGCTTGCCATTCGGCAGGCGCGCACGTAGGCCAACAGGCTCGCGCGTCAGCCGTCAGGCTTGCGAAGGGGGCCAGCCGTCAAGCTCGTGAGCCAAACGGCCATGGAAAAAGAGATGGGCCGGAATACACCATGTGCAGTCGCGCAATCATGCTCGAATTCTGCAGCGTCCTGTTTTGATGCGTACGACATGCAGCATGTGCGACGTGACATGGAGGGGGCGAGGTGGGGGGGGCACCCCATGAGATGAGCGAGAGAGGCCACGGAGCCAGGAGAAGGACGTGGGAAAAGGGAGCGAGGAGAACGACGACGCATACGAAATCAAACGGCACCGTATATGGCTCCTCCTCCCCATCCCCCCCCTCCCCCCCCCCATCCTCCACCTCCGCCTCATCCTCCTCCTCATCCTCGTCCCTCAGCCCCTGGGGAGTGCAATATTATGCCCTACCCTCATCCTCCACAGCATCGTAGTCCTCCTCCTCATCCTCATCATCTTCTTCCTCCTCCTGGCTAGTGATTGCGCAGGATGTGTCATGTGATTTCTGAGCCCCTCAGAAATCACATGCGCCAATGGTCCCCCATCCTCCCCCTCTTCTTACCTCCCCCCCTACCCCCTCCTCCTCACATCCTCCCCTCCTCCCCCCCCACCTCCTCCTCCTCCTCCTACGACCGCTACTACTGCTACTACGACTGATACTATCTACTACTACTACTACTACTGCTACCACTGTTGCTTCTACTACTACTGGCACTACTACTACTACTACTACTACTACTACTACTACTACTACTACTACTACTACTACTACTACTACTACTACTACCACTACGACTACGACTACTACTACTACTACCACTACGACTACGACTACGACTACGACTACCACTACTACGACTACGGATACGACTACTACTATTACTACAACTGGCACAGCCCTGGCGAGCACCCAGGCAACGTCGCGTCGAGACGTGCGCCATGACAACCTGCCGCAGGACATCCGCCAGGAGGAAGAGGGGGGGTAGAGGAAGAAGAGGAGACAGAGGGGAAGGGAGAGGAGGAGGATAAGCATGATGATGATGAGGCGGGGGGGGGGGGGGGGGCGGAGGAGGAGGAGGAGGGGGAGGGAGGGGGGGGGGGGAAGGGGGGGGGGGGGGGAGGAAGGAGGAGGAGGCGGAGGAGGAGAGTGGAGTGGAGGAGGATGCGGGGGGGGGGGGGGGGAGGAGGAGGTGGGGGGAGAGAGGGGGGGGGGAGGGTGGGGGCAGGGAATGCAGGATAATCACACGAGAGTTGGGCGGGCGAGGAGGAGGGGGATGAGGATGATGATAAGGAGGGGAGCGAGGATGAGGAGGAGGAGACGGATCATGAGGAGCAGGGGAAGGATGAGGAAGATGATGGGGAAAGGAGAGGGGGGGTGTGGGCGGGCGCGCGGCGCCCGCTGAAGGGGCGTCGAATGTTGTTTAGGCCACAGGCTCATTTGGGCCCCCTGCGTTTTTAGGAAAATCAGCGCACCGTGTTCCGCCCCCTTTCTCGTGTGCGTCTTTCTCTCCCCTCTCTTCCTCATCCTCCTCCTCCTCCTCCTCCTCGCCCTCCTCCTCCTCGTCTCCTCCCCGGCCCCCCCCCCTCCTCCTCCTCCCCCCCCTCCTCCTCCCCCTCGTCCTCTTCCCAATCGGATTCCATTAGCGGGGGCGGAATACAGCGGAACCCTTGAGGAAAAAAAAAAAGAAGAAGGATAGAAAATAATATTTATGTTTTGTTTGTTGATATTTTATGCAGAGATTCGGGGGCTGGGGGGTGCGCGCGCGCGCGTGTGTGTGCGTGGCGTGTGCGTGTGCGTGTGTGATTGTGCGTGCGTGCGTGCGTGTATGCGCGTGCGCGTGTGTGCGTGCGCGCGTGCGTGCGTGCGTGCGTGCGTGCGTGCGTGCGCGCGTGTGCGCGTGTGTGTGCGTGTGTGCGTGTGTGTGCGTGTGTGCGCGCGTGCGCGTGCGCGTGTGTGTGTGCGCGTGTGTGTGTGTGTGTGTGCGTGCGTGCGTGCGTGGGGTGGTGCGTGCGCGCGCGTGTGTGTGTGTGTGTGTGTGTGCGTGCGTGCGTGCGTGCGTGCGTGCGTGCGTGTGTGTGTGTTGCCGTATGGGGCCACGGCGTGGCGTGGCTAGTGCGTGCGTGCTGTGCGTGCGTGCGTGTGTGTGTGTGTGCGTGCGTTGCGTGCGTGCGTGCGTGCGTGCGTCGTTGGTATTGTGTGTGGGTGTGTCATTCTTTCTGGCGTGGCGGTTGCGTGCGCAGCTGTGCGCGTGCGTGCGTGCGTGCGTGCGTGTGGTGTGTGTGTGTGCGTTGCGTGCGTGCGTGCGTGCGTGCAGTGGTGGGTGCGTGCGTGCGCGAGTGCGTGCTTGGCGCGTGTGTGTGTGTATGTGTGCGTGTGTGTGAGTGTGTGTGTGCTTAGTGCGGTGCGTGCGTGCGTGGTGTGTGGTGTGTGTATGTGTGTGGTGTGTGCGTGTGTGTGTTGCTGTGTGCGCGTGCGTGCGCGTGTGTGTGGTGTGCGGTAGTGTGTGTGTGGGAGGGGGGGGGGGGAAGGTCTCCTCGGGGAATTTTGATTTGGGGGGCGCTAGGGTTCTGCTGGGAATCGCCCCGACTGCCGACTCCGATGGGACGGGGAGGAGCTAGAAGGAAAAGGAGGCGGAGGAGGAGGAGGAGAAGGCGGGGAGGGGAGGAGGAGGTAGGGAGGGAGATGGAGGAGGACTAGGAGAGGGAGGGGCAGGGGGAGGAGGAACCGGAGGAGGAGGGGGAGAAGGAGGAAGAGGAGGAGGAGCAGGAGCAGGAGGAGGAGGGGGAGGAGGAGGGGGAGGAGGGGGAAGAAAAACGAGGAGGAAGAGGAGGAGGAGGAGGAGGGGGGGGGGGAGGAAGCGCGAGCAGGCGCGCCGCACCTCGACCGAGGCTCAAGCAGCTCGCGGCGCGCACGCGCCGACACCGCGCCCTTCGCCCCGCCCCGCCACCCCCCTGGCATGGGAAACCCCAAGCCAGGAACGGCCGCCCACGCGAAGAAGAAGGCGCGCAACGCCGCCTACAACGCCCGCAAACGCGCGGAGAAGAAGGCCGCCGCCCTGGAGGCGGTGGTCGAGCCTTACACGAGGGAGATCGCGCGGCTGGAACACAGGGTGGGCGGATAGACAAACCTGACGGTGCGCACGGTGCGCAACGTGCGTGCCTTGTGCGCAGTGTGCGTGCGCCATGTGCGCGCGGTGTGCCAGGTGCGCGTTGTGCTTCGTGCGCGCAGCTAGCGCCGCCCCAGGTGGACTTGGCGCGCGACCACAGGCAAGACTTCTGGGAGCAGCTGTAGAAGACGAAGGACTTTCAGAGGGGGGTGCACTTCGCAAAGCGACAGAAAGAGAAACCAACCGCCCCTAGGAGGAGCGGAAGGAGACCCAGAAGCAGCTGAAGGAGGAGAGGCGCGCCCGCGGAAGAGCGGAGAAGGAGCGCGACGACGCCAAGCGCAGGCTCTGCCCCTTCCAGACTTGGTGGAGCGTCTTCCTCAAGCTGTGCTTGCAGGACTGCGCTGGACGCACTTCTGCACAGACTGCAGCGACGAGTACACGCTGAGCGTGAAGCATCGCCGCGGCGATGCCGTGCGCTTTAACTGGCGCGGGCCTCGCTACGACTGCGGATGCGACACTTGCAACGGCGACGAGGCGTCGGCGGCGAAGGGCGCCATTTTGGCGGGCACGCCCACGAGCCTATGGATGAACAAGCTCGACGCCTTCGTGACGTGGTGCTTCGACTACAGCCTTGGCACGCTCAAGGGCGAGGTCGGCGCTGACGCCCACGCAACTGTGGGGCGCTGGATTCAGACGTTTGAAGAGGTCGTCGGGGAGCACATGGCCAGGAAGATGGACTCTGGGAGCAGTTTCGCCGACCTGCTCGGCGGCGACCCGCGCAAGCGCCCCGCTGCTCCGAAAGCTGCGCCGAAGCGTCGGGCCAAGCGCTCGGCGAAGAGTCGCCCATCCCAGGCGGGCGTCAAGAGGCGGCCTGTCACGAAGCGCCCCGCGCGGTCCAGGCCCCTTGCTGCCCGAACCAGGAAGGTCATCCTGCAGGTGGGCGAGTCCTTCCTGAACTAGGGCAAGCTGTCCAAGCTGGCGAAGAACGCAAGGCCGAAGAAAGACAAGCTATGGCGTTGGGGCGCCGTCGTGCAGGGTTCGCCGCACCTGTTCTTCTTCAAAGTATTGAAGTCTGTCGACGATGCTTACGACGGCAAGCCCAGGGGCAAGCAGGAGCTGTTGGAGAACTTCAAGGAGCTGTCGCCTCCCGCTGGCGTCGCCATCGTCTCGGACAAGTGGAGGGGGGCCATCGCGGCTGTGAAGCAGCACCGCAATGACGCTGGCCTCACCGAGCGGATGCTCCCGCACGAGGTAGCGAACCACAGCGCTGGCGAGATCGCGAACGAAAGAGGGTTCTCTACCAGCCACGTAGAGCTCCAATGGTCATTGGTCAAGCGGTGGATCAGGGAGCGCTACGGCGGGACGTTGCCCTAGAAGGCCGACAGGGAGAAGTGGTCGAGGCCCCTTGCCGAGCACAGGTTCCGCGCCCACATCAAGGCCAGCGGGAAGAAGGTGAGTTTCGCGGCGCTGGCAGCTGCGTTCGAGGCGCGGTGATATGTCTAGAGCGTTGCGCTTGCCATATAGTAGCGATTTCTACGTTCAAACCACTGGTTACGTTTACAGCGGAGCTTGAGCTACGTCGGGGAAGAAGGGCCCCCCGCGCGAACGCCATGCCGCACCACCCCGAGCCGATGCAGGAAACATACACCGCTGTCTCACTCATCGTCTTCGCTTAGCGGTTGCCGCCGACGTTGCCGACGTTGCCGTTGACGCTGCCGCGCCCCATGCAGTTTTCCCTTAAAAACGCAGGGGGGCCCAAATGAGCTTGCAACCGCTCATTAGTATTAAATGAGCTTGCAACCGCTCATTAGTATTATGGTTTTCTTGGGGGGGGGGGGGGGAGGGGGGGGCAGCGGGGCGGCCAGCTCGGGGCGGGAAGCCCGCCGAGGGGCCCGAAGCGGGGACCAAGCACGCCCCCGAGCGACCCGAAGATCACCCCCACCCCCCTCCCTTGTCAACAAAAATGCCGCGTCAGCGCCCCCGCCCTCCCGCCGCCGCCCACCCCCCCCCCCCCCCCCCCCCCCCCCCCCCCCCCCCCCCCCCCCCCCCCCTCCCCCCCCACCCCCCCCCCCCGGCCCCCCGGCCCCCCCCCCCCCCCCCCCCCCCCCCCACCACACACACAACCACACACACACACAACACACACACACCACACACACACACAACACACACACCCACACACACACACACACACACACACACACACACACACACACCCACACCGCGCACACACACACACAACACATCACACACACAAACACACACACACAAACACACAACCACACACACCCACACACACACACGCACACCACGCACACCCAAAAACACACACACACACACACACACACACGCGCGCGCGCGCACCACACACACACACACACACACACACACACACACACACACACACAACACACACACTCACACCCACACACGCACACACACACACACACACACACACACCACACACACCACACACACAACACACACACACACACACAAAAGACACACACACACACACACCGACACACACACACACACACAAAGACACACACACACACACACACACACACAGCCCACCCGCCCGTTCCTGGGAGAGAAGCCACGGACGCGGCAAACAGCGGACACGGTAACCATTCACGAATTCACGACCACAGGTCGTGAATTCGCGAATGGTCTCCGCGCCCGCTGATGACGGGCGACGGACGACGCAGTCGGTGGACGGAGGGGGAGGAGGAGGAGGAGGAGGAGGAGGACGGGGAGGGGGGGGGGAGGAGGAGAAGGGGGAGGAGGAGGAGGAGGAGGAGGAGGAGGAGGAGGAGGAGGAGGAGGGCTTGCAATAACCTGCGACGCAGCCCGCGTCGCACACGCCGACGGCGCGCTGGCGGGCGCCGAACTCAGCGCCGACACCTGATCTGATGTCGGCGTCGGCGCGCAGAGCAAATGTGCTCTTGATAGCGCCGACGCCGAGCCACGCAACAATTGAAACCAAGGGTTTCGAAACAAAACTCAACAACACATTTTTCCACATTGAATGCCCCATGGGCCGAGTTGGCCAACCGCGCATCGCCCTGTGGCTCAGCGCTTAAAGACAAAGCGCGGACTTAACCGCGAACCTGTTCAAAGATGGGTGCACGCAGAGACCGTCTGAGCGGGGGGGGTGATCGGGTGGGGGCCCAATTGGACCGACCGAGTGGCAAACCAATCAGCACCCTCACTCTCCTCATCCTCATCACCCTCATCATCCTCATCCATTCCATCCCCCTCATCATCCCTCCTCATCCCCCACCCCCCCTGGGTTGAGGTCTCCTGGGAGGCCGATGGGCGTATAAACGGAAGTTGGACCAGGGCCCGAACGCCACCCCATCGGGCGAACATCCACCGCTAGATGGTCGGTCTCTGAAGGCACGCCAGATGCCCCGACAGGCGCCCGAGGCGGCGCCACGGCGCGCGGGGACATGTGCGTCCGAAAACGTTTGACTATCAAGTCTTAAGAGTCAAACGCAGCGACCTTGCGTTTGACTACCAAGCTTCGGTAGTCAAACGGATGCGACCATGCGTTTGACTACCAAGACTTGGTAGTCAAACGGCGGTGGTCCTACGTTTGACTACCAAGTTTCGGTAATCAAACGCTATACGCCTCCATTTGACTACCAAGTCTCGGTAGTCAAACGCTGAACCGCCATGAAGGCCTACAGACGGCCTACTCGAGGCCGAGGAGCTGGCGCAGCGTCGCGCTGCTGGCCTTGTACTCCTCGACCCTGGCCTCGAAGCCGTTCCAGTTGCGCGCCTCGTAGTCCAGGATGAGGCTCGCGCAACGCGGCATCCAGCCGCCACGGCCACCCTTGCCACGCGGCGCCCACCAGCCCGTGTCGGAGCCAGTGCCGCCCTTGTCGGAGCCAGCGCCGCCCTTGTCGGAACCGCCCTTGCCCTTGTCGGAGCCGCCGCCCTTGCCCTTGTCCGAGCCGCCGCCGCCCTTGCCCTTGTCGGAGCCAGCGCCCTTGCCCTTGTCGGAGCCAGCGCCCTTGCCCTTGTCGGAGCCAGCGCCCGTGTCGGAGCAGCCGCCGCCCTTGTCGGAGCAGCCGCCGCCCTTGTCGGAGCCGCCGCCCTTGAGCAGCAGCTCGAACGCGTGCTGGCCCGACATCACCGACACCCCGTCCGATTCTGACGTCGCCCACCACGGGTAGCGCAGGGGCTGCAAGGGCGCGTCCTCGAAGTCGCCGCTCGCCGCGGACCAGAACAGGATCTTCCCGTCGTTGGCCGCCTCCTTCCGACCCTGCGTGGTAGTCCACAGCGTGTTCGTAGCGCACCACCCGCCCTCAGCACGGAAGATATAGAAGGCGTTGAGCTCCCCGTCGTCGACCTCGACCTTGTCGATCGTCTTCCATATCCACCCCCCCGAGAGCTCAACACCCGTGTTGAAATACATGCCAGCCGGTATCTGGACCATGCGCAGCGTATTCTCCTCGGTCTTCTGGAGGAACGTGCTGTTCTCATAGGTCGTCCACAACGACGGCCAGCGTGGTGCGCCGAAAGGCGTTGTACTCCAGCTGGCCCACCTGCTCGGCGATCTCGGCGAACGCCGCCGCGTCGCCGTCGAGGTTGGGATGAGGAAAACAAGACATGTCGGTTCTCTCGGCCCTCCTCCACGCCTCATCGCCCTTTAGAAAAACCGAGGAAGGAGACGGGGAGAGAAGGACCAAGAGAACCGGATCTGTATATACTGGATTCCTCATCCCAGCTGGCCTCGCCCGCTGGCGTCAGCCTCAGCCTCGTCGGCGGCGGCATCGACGGCTGCGTCGGGCCGCGCCTGAGGTTGCGCTCAGTGACGAGGTCCCTGGCGCGGAGCCTGTCCATGCTGGCGCCTGCTGCAGCGCCCTCGCGCACTGCAGCGCGAGCGTGGAGGCCCGCGCAGGCCCCGCGCGTGAAGCCGCGCGGCGCGCAGCCTCGCGGCGCATCCAGCCAAAACAGCCGATGCGGAGGAGGTGCATGGAAGATGTGCGGATGAAGTCTGCAAGTCGTTTCTGGATGGGCGAACCTTCTGGAAACGCAACGCCGAAGACAGATCCTTGCATATGAGGATCTGTCTTCGGCGTTGCGCATCTGACCTCTGAGGCCCCCGTGCGACACGCCAACCCCCAGCTGGGTCGCAAGGACCTGCGGGGCCACATCGGGGGCTCTAAGTGGAGGGCCAACCTACGAGATGAGCGAGGGGGGGCGCGGGGCAATAACAAGGACGAGCGAGGGGGCAGAGAGTACGACGACACATGCGACACAACCCAATGACCAATGATACCACGACCCGCTGCTACCCTACATCCCTTCCCAGCTCGAACTGCATGCGCTGTTGTTGTCGTTGATTCCACGCGGAGGGGGGTG
>CAUYUJ010000732.1:31004-109993 GCA_963575745.1 Prorocentrum cordatum | reverse complement strand
GCCGTGGTGTTGGCCGTGTCCAGCCGCCAGGCGCCAACCTCACGCCTGGTCAGCGCCAGCCGCCGCCTGGCCTCCACCGTCGCCGCGGGCGCGCTTGGCCTCGGGGAGGTCGAGGCCGACGGCCTGGCACGCCTCCTCGAACTTGCGGCGGTTCTCGCCCTCGAGCTTGTCCACCTGGTCGAAGAAGGTGTGGCCGCTCCCTTCTTCTGCTGCTGCCGCGCCAGTGGCCTGGCCCCGCTCGCCGTCTGCACCAGCATCAGCAGCAGCACCAGCAGCAGACGCGTCGCCCGTGCCCATGGGCTCGTCCTCGGCCGCCTTGCACTCAGCTGACGCAAGCTCGGCACGGATGGCGTCGACCTTGCGCTGCAGGGCGCCTCGCGCGGCCTCGATGGTCCCTGCGTCGGCTCCATAGCCATCGAGCGAGCCCAGTGCCTCCAGGCTGGTGACCGCCTTGGCCAGCTCGGCAGCGCGGGCCGAGCTGCAGCCAGGCGGCAGCCCCGTCTTCTCCATCTGCTTGGCCAGCTCCAGCTGCTCGCGGCCCTCAGTCTGGCGCTTGCGGGCCACGTCCAGCGCCACAGTCGCCTCGTCCAGCGCGGCCTTCGCGAGCCGCACTCGCTCGGTGGCCTCGACGTGCTCCGCCGCCCTCGCCGCCGCCTGCTTGTCCAGCTTCTGCATACGCCAGATGCAGTTCTGCAGGACGTCGGAGTAGGTCTTCGGCTTGGGCGCGCGCGGCGCCTCCTTGGGCGGGGCCAGCTTGGCGCGGTCCTCCTCGCCCACGACCACGCCCTTGGACTCCAGGTGCTCCAGGAAGGAGGCGACGTCCGCCTCGCTGAAGCCCGTGCTGGGCGGGGCCTGAGCTGGCGCCTCGGCGCTGGCCGCGGCGTCGCCAATCGGGACACGAGCGTCCCTACCGACGGCCTTGGCCTTGCCCTTGCCCTTGCCCTTGCTTCCGCCTGCTGGCTGCGCACTCGGCTGCACGCCGCTAGCGTTGGCCAACGCCAGCTGGCGCACCGAGAGCGGCGCCGCTCGCCCACAGGTGCGGCACGCCAGCCTGCAGGCCCAGTTCCCATCGGTGCCGCAGGCGCAGCCCCAGGCCGGCTTGCGGGGCCCAGGCAGGACGACGGCCGCCGAGGGCGGCGGGCGCTGCCAGGGCGCGGGCGTCGGCCCTGCGCCAGCGCTGCGAAACCCGCGAGCGCCGCCGCCGCCGCCGCCTCCCCACGCTGCGAGGCGCGGCGCATGCTGCGGCGCCCCGCTGGGAAAAAAAAAAAAGAAAAAAAAAAAAAAAAAAAAAAAGAAAAGAAAAAAAAAAAAAAGAAAATAAAAAAAAAATAAAAAAAAAAGAAAAAAAAAGAAAAAAAAACAAAAAAAAAAAAAAAAAAAAAAAAAAAAAAAAAAAAAACAGCAAAAAAAAAAAAAAAAAAAAAAAAAGAAAAAAAAAAAAAAAAAAAAGAAAAAAAAAAAACAAAAAAAAAAGAAAAAAAAAAAAAAAAAAAAGAAAGAAAAAAAAAAAAAAAAAAAAAAAAAAAAAAAAAAAAAGAAAGAAAAAAAAAAACAGATAGAAAAAAAAAAAAAAAAAACAAAAAAAAAAAACAAAGAAAAAAAAAAAAAAAAAAAAGCCATCGCGGAAGCCCAAATGTGTACGGAATGATTCCCTCTCTCGCGGCCAGATTGGCACGCACGAGCGCGCCGCTCTGAAGTACGTTCGTGCAAGACCCCCCCTCTCCTCAGGAAGAGCCCAGAACGGCTCTCCTCGTCCTCCTCCTCCTCCTCCTCCTCCTCCTCCTCCTTCGTCTTCTCCTCATCCTTCTCCCTCCTTTCGTCCTTCTCCTCCTCCTTCTCCTCCTCCTCCTCCTCCTTCGTCTCCTCCTCCTCCTCCTCTTGCTCCTCCTTCTCCTCCTCCTCCTCCCTTCTTTTCCTCCTCCTCCTGTTCCTCCTCAAAAAAAGGAAGGAAGTTGAATTGGGATTCACGAGCACCGCCACGCTGACCAACCTACGCTTCGCCGACGACGTGCTCCTGACCAGCCAAACTCTCCCGCGCCTGACAGCGATGCTTGACGGCATTGCGCGCGCGACGAGGCTACACGGGCTCGAACTATACCCAAGCAAAACCAACATACTGAGCAACCAGACGAGAAGGACCGGAAGGGCGAGCTCACGCACAACGCGTTTCCAAGACATGGATATCGAAATCGTTCCATACGAGGGCAACATTAACTACCTCGGCCAATTGATCAACTTCCACGATCCGATGGGGACGGAAATCCACCACCGCACGCGAGCTGCATGGGCATCATTCACGTCTCGCAAGCAGGGGCTGGCCAGCAAACACTACCCACTGGCTCACCGACTCCGACTTTTCAAAGGCACTGTAGCACCAACAACGTTATACGGAACAGAGACGTGGACCCTCACGGAGCCTCTGCGGCAACATCTACGACGGACACAACGACGCATGCTTCGCATGATCATCAGAACGCCACGGAGACGCACAACGAAAGAAGCCGGCCCTCACAGCGGCCAGGGACCTAATCTCGACGGCGCGAACAACGAAGCACAAGACCACGAAGACCGCACCAACAGCACTAGCGACGACGCAGACAGCAACCCATCACAGTGTGATGCACCTGACACGCCTGACAAGCACAGCGAAGACGGCGAAGACAGCACCACCGCAGACGAAATGGAACCACGGGTCGACTACATCCAGCGAGCGACACGACGCGCAAAACACCTTATGAATCATCCACCACATTGACAACTGGGAGACGCTGCACAAACAAAAAGTATGGCGCATGGCTTCACCAGTCGCAAACCACGACTGGACGAGGTGGACATGGCGAGTGCTGCGCTGGCACCCAGTCCTCAACACGCGCCAGTGGGGACACAGGCAGCACCGTGGCCAAAACAAGCGTTGGGACGACGAAATCACCACTTACTTACGCCAACGCAGACCAGACCTCCACCGACCGCCCACGCAAGCCCATTCGAAGGGACAGCCGAACGACATCACATGGACGCAAACAGCCCAAGACACCGAAGCATGGACAACGCTCGAGCACCACTTCACCGACCTCACGTCGACCAGCACCCTGGACTCAGACCAATGACGTAAAATCTTTGCGAACGTCGAGGCGTCTCGCCCAACCCGCGCCGACACCGACACCACGGACTTCCTTTTCCTCCTCCTCCCCCTCTCCTCCTAACTGTTTACGTGTTTCGCACTGCATGAATCTCATCCAGACACCTCACCTCCTACAGGCCATGGCCTCACCCACCTGGTCTGCTCTAGGCCCGGACGCTGTCCGCAACGGTGGTCGCATCGCATCGCATCGCATCCTCCTGTTCCTCCTCCTCCTCCTCCTCCTCCTCCTCTTCCTCCTCCTCCCTCCTCCCTCCTCCTCCTCCTCCTCCTCCTCCTCCTCCTCCTCCTCCTCCTCCTCGTGCTCCTCCTCATCCTCATCCGCATCATCCGCCTCCTGCGCCTCCTCCGCCTCCTCCTCCTCCGCCTCCTCCTCCGTCTCCTCCATGCCGTGTATCCTTGCGTACTCCTCCTCCTCCTCATCATCCTCCATCTCATTATCCTGCTCCTCCTGCTCCTGCTCCTGCTGCTCCTCCTCCTTCTCCGGCTCCTCTCCGAAGTCCTACTTCTCTCCCTCCAACTCCGTGTCCCCCATCTGGCTCCAAGATCCTCTTCCCTCCTCCTACTCCTCTCCCTCCTGATCCTTCTCACTCCTCCTCCTCCTCCTCCGCCTCCGTCTCCTCCTCCTGCGGCTGCTGTTGTTGCTGGTCCTCCTCCCTCTCCTCCTCCTCATCCTCCTCCTGCGCCTCCTCCTCCTCCGCCGCCTCCTCCGCCTTCTCCTGCTCCTCCTCATCCGCCTCCTCCTGCTCCTCCTCCTCCTCCTCATCATCATCAGCAGCAACTGCAGCAGCAGCATCAGCATCAGCATCAGCATCAGCATCAGCATCAGCATCATCATCATCATCATCAGCATCATCATCATCATCATCATCATCATCATCATCATCATCATCATCATCATCATCATCATCATCATCATCATCATCATCATCATCACCATCACCATCACCATCACCATCACCATCACCATCACCATCACCATCACCATCATCATCATCATCATCAGCATCATCATCAGCAGCATCATCATCATCAGCAACAGCATCATCAACATTATCAGCATCATCATACTCCTCCTCCTCCTCCTCCTCCGTCTGCAGCGGGCGCGGAGGAGCACCCCTGCTACTGGCTGCGAGGCATCATTCCTGAGTGTTGGGTTTCCATCCCCGAACCGCCCGATGAATAACTATCACGCTAGATCCGTCCTCACCTGTGGTTCCCCTCTCCCGCCTGGGGTTTCTCATCACCCCCTCCAGCGTGGCTTGCGTGAGGAAGGACGGATCTGGCTTGCTGGAGACGGATCGGGGGGGGGCGTTTCGAGCCACCCGCTTCTCCGCAGGACCTCCTGGGCCGTCGTTAGCATTGATTGGGGATCTGGCCCTGGGGACTCTTGGGCACTCATCCAGAAATCTGGCGGTTTGGGAGGTGCCGCCGCAAAGCCCAGGCAAAATAGTAACCGTACCGTTCCGAGTTGTTCGCGTTCAAAGAAGCTGCTCTCGTAACACCATGTAGAAGCCTCACATACCTCACCAACAGTGCGTATGTCCAGAAATATAGCTTCACGCTGCGGGCCAAAGCGTGCTGAACGCCTCGGAGACATATGGACCTTTTGGAACCTGGTGGAGAGCTCTCCCTGGGTAGAGATATTGAAATAATCAAGGTAGAAACTCACGCCATGAAATATGATGTTGAACGCGCCTCACCTGAGATGAAGGCACGTTTCGCTTTCAACGAGTTTGCCGCTAAACTTGCTGAGAAAGTATCGCCTGAGGCACAAATCCCGCCAGGAATTTCCGACGCGTTGCGTGAACTGGAGGTGAAATCAAACGACATCCGCCGCCGCCTTGTCGCCAAGTTGGCGGAGATGCCCGCCTCCCACTCGGTGTCCGAGATGAGCACGGCTCTGGGGGCATCCCGACCCAAGCTGGACATGGAGCGATCGCTGGCGGACACCAGGCACTTCCTTGGACCCGGGGTAGATGGTCGTCGTCGTCGTTGGCACTGTCGTGGGTGCGGTTCTGAACCAAATAAGAGGTCCATGGGTGTCGTAATTAAGTGGCTCCGAGAGTCCCGCCTAGCCCCTGGCGTTGCCAACCCTAGTAACCAAGCCCCGCGAGGTGATGCTCCAACTCGCCATGGCCTGACCGTGCACTTCTCACGCAGGATGAGGTAGTGGGAGGTGGGTTTGGGCTCTCGGAAGGAACTGATCTTCGTCTGCTCTACCTGTGCCACTGTAGGCGCAGTGGGAAACTGGTGCATGCAATAAAGTCTCAGGTGTGATCATGTGGAGCCGCGCGCAGCGCATCGTCTAATGTAATATCCTCCTCCTCCTCCTCCTCCTCCTCCTACTCCTCCTCCTCCTCCTCCTCCTCCTCCTCCTCCTCCTCCTCCTCCTCCTCCCCATCCTCCCCTCCATCTTCTCCTCCTCGTCCTCCCCTCCTCCCCCTCCTCTTCCTCCTCATCCTCCTCCCTCCTGTCCTCAGCCTCTTCCTCCTCCTTCCCCTCCCCTCCCCCCTCCCCCTCTCCTACCTCTCCTCCTCTCCTCCTCCTCCGCCTCCTCCTCCTCCTCCTCCCCTCCTCACCTCCTCCTCCCTCCGCCTCCTCCTCCTCCCCCTCCTCCTCACTCCTCCTCCTCCTCCTCCTCTCCTCCTCCTCTCCCCTCCCCATCGCTCCTCCTCCGCCCCCCCCTCCTTCTCCTCCTCCCTCCCCGTCTCATCCTCCTCCTTCTCGTCCTCCATCCTCCTTCAATCATCCTTCCCCTTTTTGTTCCGTTCTGTTTTCCTCCTCCTGCGGCAGCTCCATCTGTACCACCACCTGTTCCACCTCCCTCTTCCCTGGTCTCCCATTACAGATATGAGCCCAAGATGGCATCCACCGTTGCGCAACATCGCCGAACTTAAACCAAGGTGCCCACAGCATGCCTCTGCGAGGCCCCAAGACGGCTCCAGGTGGCCACGGACCCTTCCAGAGATGACGCCGCCAGGCAAACGTCGCTGAGTCCATTACAGTGGAGGTCAGTCCACAAGAAACCTTCCACAAGACACTCAACCCTGAGACCCCAGGGCGTCCATTGATTTTTTGGAGTGTGAACGTCGCGCTGTCCATCGGAAAACCACGGACAAGAAACCCAGGGCGCCCTGGTGGCAAGCAAGGTGTTTCTTGGCATGGGTCTCCACTGTACCCATCAGTCGGAAGAAGTGGGTAGGAACTTGAAGTCGGACGGCGGTAAAAGGAGATTGGGCTTCCGCCCGCCCCCTGAATTGGAGGGAGGAGAAAAAAAGCTCGATCCTTGACGTAGGAAGGCGCCAACAGTAATTGGGGATCTGAGTGGCAAAATAACTACGATCAACGACTGGCGTGTATGTTCGTCTCACCATTCCTTTTCGGTTCCGATGTACCCAATATGGCCCCGCCACTTCCTCCTCGACAAATGCCCTGAACGGCAGCTTCAACCACTTCAATCTCTTCGCGTATATAACTAAGCGAGTCGCCCTGCTGCAGGGCCCGGGTGCCTGCTCGCGCCTCGACCACCCCCATGCTATGATGAAAAACACGACGGCCTCGCGCGGCAACTGAAGACCCAATGTACGTCGGGCCCACGTCGGGTGTAATTACGCTGGATGCGCGTGGGATTCACATCGGACGTACGCCGGACCATCGCTGCGCGGACGTCGTCCCATATCTGACAGGGTGAACGTGTGGACTGGACAATGCAAGCATGGCGTGCCGCGCGAGGCCTTCAGGGTTTTCCTCCCAGCCCATATCCTCCCTGGGGCCTCCAATCGAACTTTTGGGATGTGCCCTCTGGCGTTCTACTTTGGGCTCGGCAGCTTGACGCGAGGCTGTACAGCCGCACCTCGGGCATACCATTCTCCAAGAGCATGAGACCCTCCGTCGGCTCAAACCGAAGAACATTCGAGTGTGCCCCCTCCCTCCTGGGATGCACAAGAACATCCAACAAACACTCCCCCCCCGGGCCGACCTCGATCTTAGACCTCGGTCCGACCGTATCATGCAGCCGCCGAGAAGGGCAGTAATAACCTTGATGAAACAAACCAAAATATAAGATTCCAGAGGTCCGCGTGCATGGCTTGGATCGGCGTCGCCCCTGGCGCGCTCCGAGCGCCAGGAAGGAGGGGTCCAGCGCCGATCCGAGAAACCCACGCGGACCTCAGACAATATATGTGTGTGCCGCTCCCTTTCCTCGAGATCCCTGGGCATCCATCCCGGCGGCTACATGTAAGAGCGGCCCCGGACAAGAGTGACTCTTCGTGCGCAGTTTCAGAGGGCATCTGCATGCGCGCAAGCCATGCTGGCGGGGGCGCCCTGTGGACCTGCGACAAAGGTCACTGCGGCGAAACATCTAGCACGAAACAAACGGATCCTGAGGGAAACAGGCCCCAGACCCTGCGGCCTTCTCTGGACCCATTCTTCATCCTGGATCGGTTTCTGATGGGGTCCCGGGCCCCTGGAGGGCCCGGATGGTGCAAAAAAGCGACGAAACCTTACAACCGAGCTTGACTGGGAAGGACGCGCGAAAAGGACGCACGAATCTCCAGATGGCCACACACTCCCCCGGGAATGCAGAGGACAGGGGTCGCGAAGTACAAAACAGAAGGGTTCTTTTATTCGGAGGGGTCGACTTACTGATTAAGCTCGGCTGTAGAACCCGTTTCCCTCAGGATCTTTTCGCTTGGGGGAAAGGTCGCTCCTATGCGCAGCCGGCCCTGGTGCGAGGGAAGCGTCTGCCCTCCTCCCAACCCCACCCCACCCCGCGGGTCGGGCGTTGCTCAGAAGGGGTGCGCGATTCATGGAGGGGGCCGGAGAAACGTGCACCGCCCCATTTTGGGCCCCAGGGGGGGTATTAGGGCACAAGAGGTGCACACATGTACTTTCTCTCCCCCCTCATTTGTTCGGACGAGAATGGTGTCATGATAGGACGTTCCAGGATTTCCAGGGTGCCTGGCAGCCCCCTTCTTCTGGAGCCCACGTGGAACCTTTTCTGGGACTCTGGGAAGCCCTGGAAATCCTGGAAATCATGGAACGCATCATTATCATGACCTTTTGCTCCTCCGAGACTTCGCTCCCCCCAGGTGACATTTTATCCTGGACTCATCCCGTGTACAGTGCAAAATGCGTGCTAGCAAGCACGGCCCCCTGCGGGGCCTCCTAGGCAAATTACTGCCGGGTGGGCAAGCGCTGCTGCAAACCCTTTTCTCCCGCCTGTGCTGAGCACTGTGTACACAACGATCTTGCCAGAAACAGGATTCAGACTGGATGGGGAAGAGAACGGGGACCATGACCAAGACTGAACGCGATCCTGGCCACCGTCGAGCTGGGTCAGCGTCAACTCGTGGCTCATCCTCGCGAATGGGCGGCCGCCATGGGCCATGACCAAGAACGGCATCGACAAAATCCTGCGACATCTTGGTCATGGTCCCCGTGTGTCGTCCCTCGACAGACTGTCTGCCACTCGGCTACACGCAAGAATGACCCTGGGTATGACATTTGGTGCGCGGCGTCTGGGGGGCCGTGGGGGGGAGCCAAACCCGGGCGAGCAAGACGCTGCTGCCGCTTCGCGCTCAGTGTGCGGGGGACCCCTTTCGGGCCCGCACTGCAGGTCACTCCAGCGAAAGGTCACTCCTATGTGTGGTCGATGCACTGGTGGCGCAGCGCCCGAACTAGCTAGGGGCACAACAGGTGACATAAACATAAAAACTCGGAGGTCCGCGCGGATTTCTCGGATCGGCGCTGGACCCCCCTCCCTGGCGCGCGGAGCGCGCCAGGGGCGGCGCCGGAGGCGCTGCGGGGGGGCCCCAGCGCCGATCTGAGAAATCCGCGCGGACCTCCGAATTTTTATGTTTATGCCACGTTTTGTTCCCCTACGAACGGGCCGCGGACCTAGAACCAGAACATGTTCTAAGAACAAAAACAATGTTCTTAGAACATAAACCCGGTGCGTTAAAACGAGACGGTCCGGACAAGACATGTTCTAGGAACCTCTCGAGGTAACCACAAAAGGTTCTGAGAGCATTGCCTATAGTGGGGCTAGAGGCGAGCCGGGACGCTCCGCCACTGCTTGAACCCTGCTGCCCCGCCGGGACGGGCCGCAGACCCTGCTCGGGTCGGGCGAAAGGGGGGGATAGCAAAGGGGCGGGTTTGAGAATCAGCTCACGTAGCCGAGTTTCCCGGCGCCTCCCGGCGCCCATGCATCGAAGACTGGGCCCCTCGGTGGGGCCGAAACCAGCTGCATGCAGCACATTGCGTAACCCCCCCTTCCCCAATCCCCCCCCCCCCCTTTCGTCCGACCCGAGGGGGGAAGTGAGAAGGAGAAGGCCTTCTCAGGCGGTTCGGAAGTCCCTCGGCCCTCTGAGAAGTCGTCTACGCTTTCCCCGGAGACAAGACAAACTTCTCAGAGGCGCGAGGGCTTCTGAGAAGTCCCGCCGCCTTCTGAGAAGTCCGGCCCGACCTGCTCCCCCGCCCGGCGGGGGTCGGCTACACGCAGGAGTGACCCTGGATAAGAGTGACCTTTGGTGCGCGGCTTTTGGGGGGCCGCGGGGCGACCAAACACAGGCGCGCAAGGCGCCACGATCGCCTCGCGCTCGGCGATCGGGGAACCCCATTGCGCCCGCACCAAAGGTCACTCCGGCGAAAAGTCACTCTTACGTCTAGTCGAGGGGGGGGGGCACCCGGCCCGAGGGGGGAAGTGAGAAGGAGAAGGCCTTCTCAGGCGGTTCGGAAGTCCCTCGGCCCGAGGGGGGAAGTGAGAAGGAGAAGGCGCGAGGTCTTCTGAGAAGTCCCGCCGCCTTCTGAGAAGTCCGGCCCGACCTGCTCCCCCGCCCGGCGGGGGGGGGGGGGTACGGTATGTTGTCGTAGCTGCCGGCCTTCTTTCCCATCCTGCGGGCGCGCGCAGCTGCGGCGGCACACGCCCCGGCTTCGGCCGGGCCCGCCGGCGGCCTCGGAGGGCCTCCGGAGCGGGAGGGTGGGAGCGCTGAGTCGGGCGTGTCCCCCTACAAGGGAATTTTCCACGAAGAAGAAATACCCCCAAAATGCTCCGAAACGGTAAAAAAATACCCCCAAAAAATAATCCCCAGAGTATTTTTGGACTATTCTCGAAGATTCCTCCTGTAGAGGGACAGGCCCGACTTAATGGGAGCGAAGGCGAGCACGCCGAAAAAGGTCAGGAGGAGGAGCAGCAGCAGGAAGAGGGGGAACAGAGCTGAGCAGAGCGCCGAACGACATCCGCCGACCCCTTGGGGCCCCTCGGCATGTGAGCTGTTGCCCCCCCGGGATCTCGGAGCGGCCAGCTGGAGGGGGGCGGAGGGCGTCGCATAACGGGGGGGACAAAAAGGGGGAAGACAGGTGCACCTCCGTCCCCCCCGCTCTTCCGGACCTTCCGCCCGAACCTCTAACCTCCCGCCCCTTTTTCGATATGATCTACGCGGGCTTCCTTGAATTACGTACCGTCGGGGCGTTGACCTAAAGAACCCTAAATAAGGAACGAGGCCCCTTTTTCCAGAAGTTAAACTTCGATTTCCTACCGGAAACATAAGGAAAACCGGAGGCAAGCTGTGAAACACGTAAGGAACGCGGAGCCCCTCCCCAACCAAAAGGGTTCCTTCTTCAGGGCCCCGACTGTAAGGTGCCCATGCGTTTCGATGGATGTTTCCGCGCCCTCCGTGGAGGACGGGAGGCGCGGGAAGGTGGAGGCGGAGGGGCCTCGGACCACGAAGGCCGCGCCTTTGGGCCCGGGAGGGCAGTTTTTTAGGGGCCCTGCAAAGGCCCCTTTCCTGCAGCCACCGCTGCCCCTCCGTTCGTTGAGCAGGGGCCGGGCGTCCTGGCACTCCTGTAGGCCTACGCCTACCACGGCACGTTCGCAGAACGCGAACACGTTCCAATAAGAAGCACCATGTTCTCAGAGCATGAGCCCGGTGCGCTGAAACAGGAAAGCCTGGGACCAGGAATGCTCGGAGAGACCTGCGTGCAGACCACAAGCTGTGACAATCACATTCTCCGGTGGGCCCACAGGCGAGACAGGGCGCATCGCCACGGCCTGATCGCCCCACCTCCCCCCCCCTTTCAGGGCAACGCAGGAGGCGCGGCTCCAGGCTCTATGATCACAGCGGCGCCTTTGGCGGCGAGGGGCACCTCGGCGAGAGGACGGGCCCCCCGACGGGGGAGCGGCGGCACTTCGGCCGACCCCCGCACTGCAGAGCGCCCCCGCACGGAGGGGGGCCCCGTGCCCACGGGCTCCCGACTTCGCGCTCCGCGCTGCGCCAAGCGCGATGAGTGCGAACAACGTCGCGCGCTCGCGCCGCCCCCCAGGGGAGAAGAGGAGGACGAGGAGGAGTCGCAGCCGAAGCGCGGAGGAGGAGGAGGACGAGGAAGAGGAGGAAGAGGAGGAGGAGGAGGAGGAGGAGGAGGAGGACGAGGAGGAGGAGGACGAGGAGGAGTCGCAGCCGCACCGCGCAGCGCGAACAGCTTCGCGCCCTCGAGGGCGCCCTCGGTGCCGCGGGGGCTCCCGGCGGACCCCAGCGGCCCCCGCCCGCAGGGCAGCCGGGGCCCACGCGACCCGGGGGCGGTGGCGGCCGCGGGCTGCCGGCGGGCCGCTGCCGGCGGGCCGCTGGCGCGTTACGTCGGGCCTGCCCCCCTACAGGGGGAATTTGGACGAAAAATGACAAATCAGCAAAAAATGCACAAAAAACTCGATAATGGTCAAAAATCGTCCCCAGACTATTGTTTAACTATTTTTGAATATCCCTCCTGTAGAGGGACAGGCCCGACTTAACGCCAGCAGCCTCGGCCCCGCTCCCGGACGGGACTCCAGCGGCTTCGGCACGGCCTCAGCAGCCGCGGGGTTGCCTCCTCGCCATGCTGCCCGCGCGGCCCCGGGTGCTGTGAGGCATGCCTTCCTTCGTCTTGCCATCGCCTCGCTTGGGCATCTTTGCTGTTGGTCTTCTTGTGTCCCCTCGGCCAGAGCCCGTGGGAAACCAGCCGGGGCCTCTTCTGGGCGCCGCCCCAGATGCCTGCAGCCCAACCCGAAGATGGCTGCCAAAGACGAGCCCCCCCCCCAGCCTCCGAACTACCTCGCCATGTTCTCCGAGTGGCCGCAGATGCTTAGTTCTTCTTCCCCCAAAAAAGAACCTGTTTTTGTTTCTACCGTTATGTTTCATCATCGGGGGGCCTTGTCTGTCCCCTCTCGGCCTTCTCCACGTCGAATCGGTGTCAAATCCATGTCGGACTCGTCGGTTCCGTGTCGAATCCGCGTCGAATCCACGCCAGGTCTGCGTCAAGTCCGCACCTAGCCCGCGTCGGACAGCATCGGACACAAGAAAAGACACCGATTTGGGAGACAGGCGAGGTCCCCTGCAGATGCAACGTAACATATGCTTGTTTTTTTTCACAACCGCCCTGTTCTTTTTTTCCGTCCTGCACTTTTGCTTGTTGACAATATATATATATATATATATAGCAAAACAACAAACGCAACATGTGATTTAAGCATTTTTAGATCAGATCTTAAGCGTTCTTGGGCCCGTCGCTATGGATCATCAGACCAACGCTTCTTGCTCTCGGGTCGAAAGCTGGTCCTTGTCTTCCCTGCTGCCTTCGCTGTCGTGCTTTCGCTTCTGCCGCCGTTCTCCCTCTCTGAGCTAAACGCAAAACCAAACGAATACTCCAGATTTCGTAATAAAAGGGAGGGGGTCTGGACCCTCCAAGACAAGCCATTTCAGACCCCCCCCGTGGGAGAACCCTCCAAAACATCGTCCCCAGACCCCCCCAGGCCCTCCAAGACAGCCTGGAAGAGACCCCCCCCGAAATGTGACCCCCCTCCCTTTATTACGAAATCTGGAGTAGCTACAGCGCTGCTCTGTCACTGGGCCGAAACAGGCCCGGAAGCCCGGTGGCCCCAAAAGATGGGCCATCGGCCGTCGTGCCCGGAGGCCCGACGCCCCACGAGGGGCTCCGAGGACGGCGAGCAGTCGGACGGAGAGAGCACGCGGTGTGAGGGCTGCACGCCAGGAGAAGGAACTGAGGACGTCGTGGACGGTTGTGTGAAATCCGTCGACCCCTTGGGGATCATCGGCGTGTGAGATTCTTCCCCCTCCCCAAACCCCTCCCCCGGGAGCCTGGTCCGGTCGATTTGGAGGGGCGGGGGGTGCCCGGCCGGCCGGCCCGGGCTTCGCCCAGAAAGAGTAGCCAAAAACGTACAAGAATGGATCGTGTGATTAGCGTGCTTAGTCTTCTTGCTGGGACCTATAAAAGCTAAAACATGATTTCCAGCACGCCGAAATGAAATAAGGGGGAAAAACGCTCTGGGCAATGTGTAAAGAGGACCAAGCCAGATGGTCCCAGGAAGCCCCACTACGGTCTCAGAACAGCTCCGGGCACCTCGGAGTGGTCTTGAAGAACATGTTGGACGATCCTGACGAAGGCCCCGACACGCCGCAACCATGGCCACATTCGTTCTGGAAAACTGTAATTTACAGCGTATAGTTTTTGGGACAACCCGAGGACCCCAAGCGGGGCTCAAGACAACCTCAGAAGGCCCCAAGACGGCCCGCGAGGGGCCCCAGACACCCAACGATGGCTCCAAGACGGGCCCAGCGCTGCCCAAGACAGCCCAGGAGGGCCCCGAGAGGCCCCCGAGCCCCCTGGAAGCCCTCAAACGGCCCCCAAGCGGCTTCGAACTGCCTCCCAAGAGAGGGGGCTGGACGAGAAGCGAGAGGCCCCGCGCAGGCGGGAAAATAGTTCTTCACACTCTGGGGGCTCAGGATGCCTGCCTTCTGGGCGGCGTCTTCGTGGGATCGACGATTGACGATCGAAGATCGATGGGACTTTCCGAGAACACGATGAACACCACAGGCAGTGAGCAAACGAAATTCGCCGGCCCAACGGGCAAGAGGCGTGCTAAGATCTCGTAGTTCGCGCGCGCGTGGCGGCCCCTGGGGCCCCCCCGACGAAAATCGGGTCGGGCGAAAGGGGGGGATAGCAAAGGGGGGGTTTGAGAATCAGCTCACGTAGCTGAGTTTCCCGGCGACTCCCGGCGCGGGAGGCGGCCATGTATCGAGGAATGGACCCCTCGGTGAGGCCGAAACCAGCTGCATGTAGCAAATTTCGTACCCCACCCTTTCCCAATCCCCCCCTTTCGTCCGGCTTGAGAAAAATACCGCGGGCGATGCCCGGCCGATGCTCAACCGATGCCCGGCCGACTCTCCCAGGGCGCGCCAGGAGGGGCGCCGGGCAGCCCCCTGCACGGCTCGAGAGGCCCAGAGTCGCCGAAAGAGCACTCATAGAAGCTCAAGACGGTCTCCAGATGGCCTCAGAGGCCGCGAAAAAGCTCCGAGAGGCACTCCAAGAGGGCCCCAACAAGCAACAATCGCCCCATGCCCTTGGGGAAACCTGCATCCAGAACTGTGCCCAGAGGCCACCAACATCGTTCCCAGACGGCCCAACGCGACCCCACGATATGCCCAAGAGAGCCCAAGAGGCCCCAAGAAGGCCCCAAAAGGGGCCCAAGAAGGGGACCAGGAACCGAAAAGTCCCGCCTTCAGCCCCGAGAGGCGCCCAGGAGGCCCCAAAGGGCACCCCGAGACGCCCTAAGAGGCCCCCAAGAGGCCCCAACACGGCCCCCAAGAGGCCTCAACACTGCCTCCCAGAGGCCCCTGAGAGGCCAACCACGAGAGCTCAACCAACACCCATGAGGCCTCTGACCCACCACCCACCGCCTCCGAAAAGTGGCAGCCGCTCAACGGCACCGCATTGACAACAACACCCCAAACAAACGGCAGCGGCGAGGCAACATGGGCGGGCGGAATGAGCGAAGATATTAAAAGAGAAGGACGAGTTCATCGGAGGAGTCGGAGGGCGGAAGGGAGGGAGCGCGGACTGAGGGAGGGGAGAGGAGGTGAAGGAGAAGAAAGACGAGGAAGAGGATGATAACAGGTCAGGTCAGGTAGAGCCTTGCACCAGACGGTGTGTGAGCAGAAGAAAAATGAAAGATACTTGGAGGTTGGGGGGTGAGTCCGACCTGAAACGGAGACCCCCCCTATCGGGAAATCGATGTCGGTTTCGGGTTCGTGTCGTGCGTGCCATGCGTGCGTGCGGGCGAGGCGAAGCTGCGTGGGCGGGCGAGAGGAAATCCTCCTGTGGCTGGGCCGCGGCTGGACTAAATGTTTCTCCTCCGGCGGCCGGTGGCCCGCGGTGTCCCGCTGGTGTCCCGAAATCCTCCTGTGGCTGGGCCGCGGCCGGACTAAATGTTTCTCCTCCGGCGGCCGGTGGCCCGCGGTGTCCCGCTAGTGTCCCGCTGGTGTCCCGAACTCCTTCTGTGGCTGGGCCGCGGCCAGACCGAAAGTCTCTCCACCCGGCAAACGGTGCCCCGCGGTGTCCCGCGAGTGTCCCGCTGGTGTCCCGCCGTGGCTGCGGCGAGCTATCCAATGCAAGTCTACATGCTAACCGACATGCAAACCGAAAAGCACATCGGAATGCAAATCGACATGCACATCCAAATGTAAATCGTGAAGTGCCGTGGGTTGCGTATTTGAAAAATCGGCGCCTGCGACGAGCTTTCCAATGCAAATCGACATGCAAGTCGAGATGAAGATCGAACCGCAAATCGACATGCACATCGATATGTCGACATGCAAAATGAGATGCAGATCGAAAAGCAAACCGGCATGCACATCGATATGCGCACCACAGGCATCGTCAGAACAACAGTCACCACTGTTGCCCACTGCTGCCCCTCAACCTCCTTATCACCCGCAGGGTGGTCGTATAGGTAATATCCACACTATAACCGACTACCGATGATCAAGTATGATCTCGTCATCCACGGGCTCGAAAAAGGGTGAAGGGTGTGGCGTAAGCCAGTAAATTCACGTCCAGAGGTGACGTGCAGCGTTTCCTGGCGAACGCCTGAACGCAACGTGTACACTGTATCCAACACGACAAAATCACTTACGTACACTCTGTCTTCTCTTGCGTGATTGTGCATTCCCCCCTAACCCCCTCTAAAGTCGCGCCACACTGGCGGACCAAATGCCCCCCCCCCCCCCCCCCTTAGATGGCCCAGAAACACACCAAAACGTGCGGAAAATACAGGATGTCGGCCTCCAGGGTCTCCTAAGGGTCCGAGAGGGCCCTAAGACGGCTGAATACAGCTTCCCGAATGCCCATGACGTCCCCAAGACGGCCCTAAGATGGCCCTGGAGGGCCACAAGAAGGTCCCCAGGAGCACCTCCAAAGGGCAACACACAATGATTTTCCCACGGGTGTTGCAATAGTTTCGCGCCCTCGCCACTCTTGAAATCGGGGGCCCATGACGGTCCAAGCAGCCTGCAAGATAGGCCCGAGACGGCCACAGAGGCCCCTAAGAGGGCCCCCGAACGCAACAAGGCCCAAATATGGCCCACACAGTCCCCATGGCGGCACAAAAACGCTCCAAGACGGCCCAAGAGGCCCCGAAGAGGTCCGAAGAGGCCCAGATGTCCCGCTCCCCCTCCTCTTCTCTGTCCTCCCTGCTCCCCCTCGCCCTCCCCTTCCCCCCTACAGTAGCTGGGGCGTGGAGGAAGAGGGGCCCTTCTCCCCTCGCCCTCCTCCCCCCCGTCCTCCCCTTCCTCCTCCTCCTCCTGCTGCCCCTCCTCCTCCTTTTCCTTTTCCTCCTCCTCCTCCTCCCCCTCCTCAATCGAATGGTGCCTCCCTCCCTCTCCCCCTCGCCTCCTTCTCCCGCTCCCCCCCTCCTTTTCCCCCCTCCCCCCCCCTTCCCCCCCTCGGGGGAGGGGGCGGAAAGGTGGAGGGGGAGGGGGGGAGGAGGAGGATGAGGATGGGGATGGAGAAAAAGGAGGAGGAGGAGGAAGAGGAGGAGGAGGAGGAGGAGGAGGAGGAGGAGGAGGAGGAGGAGGAGGAGAAGGATGGGATGGGATGGGACGGCGCCCCAAGACAGTCGAGACGGGAGGGAACAGCCCGAAAAGAGACAAAACAGTGCTCGACCACGCACTGCTGGCGAACGGCTCGAGACGCAGGTATGCGGCGTCACCTGGGGCTGCGCTGCTCGCGCTACCCTCCAGCCCGTGCCTCCCTCCAGACGAGGGAAGTCCACCGTGGCCACTCCCTGAGGGGTATGCAGCATCACCTGGGACCGCGCACAGCGCTATCCTCCAGGCTGTGCCTCCTGCCGCGCGCAGGAAGACCACCGAGACCACTCCCTCAACGCCGCGGCGCGCTGTGCCAATCAAAAAGCTCTTTGAATTACCTGATCGCTGCCTGGCCGTCAACAAGCACAAAACAGGCGTGCGCCGCTAGGCCCAGTGCCTCCGTCACTTGACGCGGAAACGGGAGGCTGAAGAATTTAGATAATCTTTGGAACAATACTGTACTGCCCTCTCATGGCCGCCGCCAGCGGGGACGCCCGAGGCCTCCGCCAGCTGCGCCGAGAACGTGGGGGCGCTCTCTGCCTCGGCCGCGCCAGCAGCAGCCGTCCGCAGAGCAGCATTCACATCATCAGCCCTGACCCTAGTGCCGAAAAGTCCGCCAGCGCTGGGGCCAGGACCTCGAGGAGGGACGCGAGCATCTGTGGCAGGCGCCGCAGGCAACACGGCAGCGGGGGGGTCCTGGCTCGCAGACTCCGCCACAACCTCCGCACGAATCTCCTCGATGGACCCTCCGTCGCCGACATCAGCCCGAGGATGAGCATCACCAGGAGGAGGAAGAGGCGGATCCCCATCACCGTGCACACCACGAAGTAGCCCACGATCGGGAAAATCAGCATCGCTTTCTCGCACAGCATCATAGCGAGGGCCGTGAGGAGACGCAGGCCCACCAGCCGTGGCATGCCCGAATGCCTCCTCGATGGCCAGCTGCATGGCGCGCGCCATCCGCGAGGGCTGTCGGCCGCGGTGGCCAGCCAGCTCGGCGGCGCCTCGCAGCAGCGCAACCGCCACGCGCGCCTCGGCCCGGCGATGCTGCGCCCGCCGGGCGGCCTCAGGGCGCGGGGGCCGGCGGCGCCGGGCTCCATCCCGCGGCGGGCCCAGGGCCGCGGCCACGACTGACGGGGCGACCACGACGAAGGGGGCAGCGAGGGCTGCGCGGGGGGCGCCCGTGGCGCTGGTTCGCGCCGAGCCCGGGGGGCTCGGGCCGAGCTTGCACTGGAGGAGGAGAGGGAGGGGGAGGAGGGGGAGGAGGAGGAGGAGGAGGAGGAGGAGGAGGAGGAGGAGGAGGAGGAGGAGGAGGAGGAGGAGGAGGAGGAGGAGGAGGAGGAGGAGGAGGAGGAGGAGGAGGATGGAGGGGAGGGGGGTGGAGGGGGAGGAAGACGGGGGGAGGAGAATTGGAGAGGGGGAGGGGGGGAGTAGGGGAAGGGGGGGGGAGGGGTGAGGAGGTGGGGGAGGAGGATGGGGAAGGAGGAGGAGGACGGGGACGAGGGTGGAGGGTGAGGAGGGAGAGGGAGGAGGGGCAGGAGGATGGAGGGGGAGGCGGAGGAGGGGAAGGGGGATGGAGTCGGAGAGGGGGGAGGATGGAGGGTGAGGGGGAGGAAAGATACAGCGGGAGGAGGGTGGGAGGAGAAAGAGGGGAGAGGAGGCTGAGGAGGGTTTAAGAAGAGGAGGAGGAGGAAGAGGAGGAGGAACTATTTGAACGATTTGACTAAGCACTGGTCACGCGCGGGGACCAGCGGGCTATCCAAGACCTCGCTGTGCCAGAACAGCCTCGAGCTGAGCAGGCGCGCCCTCTCGTCTCGGATGCTAGCCCTTGGAAATGCGTGCAAGATTCTCTCTCCCCTTGCGAGTAATCAATTCGCACGGGACTTCTCAATGTCGGCCGTCCAGGGTGGCATATCTTCCACAGATAACACAAATGGTAAAACAAAACTTGTCCCACATCTGCGGGCTGTGGGAATGGTGGACGAATTTACCAGCAGCCACTATACTGCTGCCCCCTGGGCCGACAACTTCAGACGGGAGGTGGCTTTTGAACGGCGAAGCCGCCACTCTCATAATAATGGACTCCAGGACCAAAATCCGACAAAACTCGCATCTAAACTTACCCCCTACCTGGACAAGACTGTGGACGGAAGCAGCTAGAGCACGAGAGAGGGCATCCTCTCGCCGCTCCGAGGGTCCGCCTCGACGGCCAGCTCGAGCGCCTTCCGAGCCCTAGCTCGAACTAGCACTCCAGTGGCATCCCACCGATCAGTGTCAACAGACTCGACGCGACGCGACTCCGACCCCGCGCCCGCCGCCCGCCCCGCCCCTTCATCCGCCAAGGAACTTCCCTGAATTAAAAACGGGTCTAAACCGCTCTCAGCCGACTCGGCGTGAGACGGGGTCCACTTGATGGAAACATCATCTGGTGATCGGTCTCCGAGGGCAACTCTCATGCGACCCAATAAATCCTGATTCGAGCCGCCCCTTGACTGATATCTACCAGATACCCATGCCCGCAGCAACGGTTGATGACCAGCGACAAAAAGAATGGCAACCTGAACCGGCTCCAGTGCTAGAGCGAAGGCTGTCAACTCGGCGCTCGGAACCGTTCGCCTATGCCCTCCTTGGACAGATCGAGCACCCGCAGCCAGACTCGAACTCCCCTCTCGGCCACTCTTAAGCGCGATCACGGCGAAACCACACCCTCCTCTGCGCGCACCAGAGCTAAACTTGCCCCCAGAGCCGCCACCGATAAAAACAACCCGCCCGTGCACGGGATGAGGTTCGAGAGCTCCGAAGTCGTCGGGGCCACAGTGCGCAACCTGCTCGACAGGGCAGCGGCAGGCCTCAGGGGGTTGGGTCCAACTGCAGGGAGGCGTACCTCTCAACCAAAACACAGGACAACTGGAACTGAGCCTGGGCCTGAGTGAGCAAACTGTTGGACTTGTCAAACTCTTCACATGCATTCATACAGCGCGTCCAGACGCGATGGAAAAGGGCCCCCTCTTCCAACTCGCACCCGGAACAAACCCGAGAGACCGCGCAGCCGCTGTCAGCCATCCTGACCCGCGGCCACAGACCCCCAGAAATCACAGCACTATGACAACCTAAGCTGTCGAACTCTTGATTATTATCAAACCGCTTGGCCCCCAGACGGGCACAGCGCAAGTCCCCGCCCCCCGGCTCCAAGCCCCCGCCTTCGAAGTGATCGGGTGCCAGGCGCCATAACTTGCCATGGGTGTCATCTATCAGCTCGTCTAGGAGACCAATGAAATCGGCATCGTGAGCCTCGAAACCTGGGTCCGAAGCCATGGGGCGCCGCCGGGTCTCTTCGCCTCGATCAGTCGGCCTCGTCCACGACTGCGCCAGCCGAGAAGACCAGCCTGCGTCAGAAAGTCACGCCATGACCGCAGTGACAGGACCTTTGACACGGGCCCACCTGGTCTCAGCTTCAAGCAGACGGGGGCGGAGAAACGACCGCGCGCGAATCGCCCGAGGGCGAAGGAAAGGGGTCGACCGCCACGCCATCAACCACTCGAAGACCAGTTGTCGCCTCAATTCTAAAGCGGGCTTCTTCCTCCCACCATGTAGCGGCAAAGTAGAAGTGGGGCACCTCCCCGCCCCCCTGCCCGCAATGGACTGCGCCGCTTGGCGTCGGAGCTTGGCGACGACAGGGGGGGGGGGGGGGGCGTTGCGCCGGTGGCCATGCGAGGCCTGGGGAAGGGCCCCTCTATTCCACAAATTCTCAGACATTCTACTCAACTTGGCTGTCTTGCGCAACTTCCTGCCACGGCCAATCCCATGAGTCGCCGTCTTATATCGCTCTTTGGATTTAGCCAGCCTGCGCGCCTTACCGTGGGTGGTATCAACCCCGAAATCAACGGCGGCTTTGAACACCTGGCACGGCGCCCCGAGACCGAAGAGGCACTGGCCGAGCTCTTTAGCTAAGCCATTGCTAGTGCACGACGAACACGTTGTCAGAAATCACGAGCATGTGCCCCCTCAGCCCCTGGACCAAGGCCACCGAAACCTGAGAAAATACACGTTACACAAAACTGTATCATCTATAAAGCAGCCGAGCAACTGCATCATCGATAAACTACCATAACTACACGCTGTCACCAGGCTTCACAATATGGGCTCGGTGCAGACTAGGGAACATAAGCATCGCAGCTACTGGAACTTCGAGATGCGATCCCGCAACAATCGAGCGAGTCGGCGACAAAGGCTCGCTCGCTCCACCCGCTCTTTTGAGCAACCTAAGTGACAAGTAAATCTGCGTCTCTAGAGCAATCGCAATGGCTGGGAAATCCAGCTGCTCTGCAATCTGGATCAACAAAACCAGACTCAGGGAATCATACAATTTTTCAATGTCAAGAAGGCGCGCGGCAATCTGAGCGCCCTGGAGAAACGCGGTTTCATCCAGAAGACATCTCAACGGCGCCGCCCTTGAAGCAGAGCTACCTCGGACCGCGGCATCCCAGAAAGACGCCGGGGATTCAGACCACGAGGCGACAAAACCAGACCTTAGCTTGCTCCAAATCTTCACGACGTTAGAAATGAGACCAATGGTGCGGTCATCACCATTGGGCTTCGGCAGAAGTGCGCCCAAGGTCGCAAAAAGCTGCTCAGGCCAAACTCCAAGACTCTCAATCTGGTTGAACAAAAGCGTGAGACCTTGAATGCCTGAAGGCGGCAGCCTCTGAATATCCGGAACTGAGAGAGCAGCGATCCCCGGGCCCCCCTGGGAAACAGAACACGACATGGGCGACGACACTTCCTCGACCGAAAGAACAGGGATGGGGATAATCAGAAGCTCTCCGAAGGGCTCTGTCGACGGAGGCCTGAAGGTCCTCCCTTGTCGACGGGATCAGTCCAAGCGCGCTGCCACTGGCTACGCTTTGTAGCCATACTTGAAGTGGGATTAGACAGCGTCTTTCCCGAAACAAGCATTTCGGGAAGGGCCCTCGGAACAGCTTTGACATGAGCGTGGATGCGGCCAGGCTTGGCCTTCCACTGGTCCTGGACCCACTTTTCAAAACCCTTGCGGCCCTCGACCATGGCCTTGCAAGAAGCCCGACCATAAAAAATCTGAGCCCGCTGTCGTAAACCAGGCCAGTCAGAATCAGGGATCAGATCGACACTGCTCCTGTGACACCAAAAAGCCGATGAGCTTGTGGACCCCACTTCGTGATGTTCGCGAGCAAACGACGAGACCGACTGCGTTTTGCCTTGCTGTCTTGAACTGGTGGGAACAACCTTTGACGAAGCATTTGCCAGCAATTCCCGAAGCTCACGTACCTCAGACTCAAGCACCCCGAACTTCGAGGACTCAGGATGCAATGCCTGGCAACAAACCTTGAAAAAAGTTGCTGGCACTGATGCTGCTGGTCGACATCACTGCCGCTCGCCTTTAAATCAAGATACCGAAACAAAAGCGTGGTCAGGTTGCCCCACCACTCAGCTTCTCCACTTTTCATGTGAGTACGTCCTGGACTGGATCTAGGATCAGGACGAATCGTCGACCGAGCAACACGGGGCAAAATTTTCGGCACTCGAACTTTCTGATACCAGCTTTCAACCACACCAGCTTCGCGCCCCTGGACCGAGCCATGTACGGACCCCGTTCGGCCTCAGGGACCTCCGACGATCAAGGATAGCTTTCTCGACCGACGAAATCCACCTGCTGAACAGATCATTGTCAACAAACGTTTCATTTTCCCGAGCCCTGTGCAAGAAGTGTCTCTGCTCAGGTACGTACGAGAAGACGTGCTCCTTCTTCGCTTTCTCCCACTGCAGCTCGGAAGTGTGGTAGATCGCCGACGAGGGGTCATCGGTCTCTTGGTCCACAAGTGGATTGACATCGTCAAAAAAGCTTGACGAAGGACCTCAGGAAACCTCTCACGGCGCTGACTTCGGATAGCCCCTTTGGGTCATGAAGATTTTGACGCAGGAGGAGGAGGAGGAGGAGAAGGAGGAGGGCGAGGGGACGGAGGAGGAGGAGGAGGAGGAGGAGGGAGGAGGAGGGAGGAGGAGGGGAGGAGGAGGAGGAGGAGGAGGAGGAGGAGGAGGAGGAGGGAGGAGGAGGAGGACGTCGAGGGGCCCCCTCCCTTCCTCCCCCTGGCGCGGGCGAGGTCCGCTCCGCGCCCTGCGCCCCCCGCGGCCGGCGCCCTCCGCGCGGCCCCCCCCGGGCGCAGACGTGCCCGGCCGCCGGGGGCGGCGGCGCCCGCCGCGCTGCTGCGGGCCGGCGGCGCGCTGCGGGGCAGTTCCATGGCCGCCCTCCGGGAGGGGACCAAAGAGGGGGGGGGAGGGCGAGGAGGCGCCACGAGGGCGAGGGGGGGAGGGGAGGGGAGGGATGGGGAGGGGAGGGAAGGGAGGGGCGGAAGGCGGCCGCCCTCCAGGAAGAGTACGTAGGTGGGGAGGGGAGGAAGGAGGAAGCGAGAGGAACTGTCGCGGCTGTCACTCAGGGCCCGGGTGGTTCCCTCCACCGGCCAACTTGTGGTGCTTCTCGATGAGTAAGGATACCAACCTCGTAGCCTAAAACGAAAGATGGCGGATACCTACGATGCTGAGGTGCTTTGTGCCCATCTTCTCGGGCCACATCTGAATGCCTGGGATCCCGGGCCGAGGCAAGGAAGATCCGTGCGCCGCGGAAGGCCCAAGATGACCCTGGCCAGGCATGGCGGTGCACGGGTGCGTGGCGCGCTCCCTGGCCAACTTGGCCTCTAGCTGCAGTGCTTGCGCGCTGCACGGCATGCGTACCGGATTGCCGCTGCCTCTCCATCCCAGAAGGCGCCTGGAATTTGAAACGCGACGCCAGCGAACGAAAAGATCTTGAATCGGAAACCACACCAAGCTCTACACGAGCGCGAGAAAGCGAGACGCGAGGGGGGAGAGAGCAAGCGAAGGACGAATGGGAAGAGGACAAGGCTGCACGGTGAGGAAGAGATTTGTCGAAACCTCTTTCCATGGACCGCAGCGCAACCACCATTGAAACCAGTGATGATGGCGCGAGCTGCAGCATAGGACAAGCTCCTGGACCAAAAATGGCACATGCAGCGACCTGAGCCCGGGACTACCCCGCGCGCTCAGTGGCACATTCCGAGGCTGCCGGCGGATCAGGCCACCGCCTCCTCTGCAACATCGTCCTGCGAGATCGCGTCAGTTCTTTATCTGAAGGATGCCAGGGCATGCGCGGAACAGAAAGAAGTTTCGATTCCAGTATTTCTTGACTACACGCGCAAACGAAGACAACACACACACATACTTAACGTACGATGTCCCGAGGTGAAGAAGCAAGAGGCCAAACGACGCGAGCCTGAGGGCATAAAACCACTGGTGCGCAACCGACCCACATTCGGCAGAAAGGCGCGCACAATGTCAACGCTCGGCTCGGTTACACAAACGCATGAGGAAATCCTCAAATCTCGGCGGTGGAACTACGTACCACACGAGGTTGGCGCACTGCTCATCCGCAAAATCCCCCTTCCTATCTAATTACCTTGGTCTGCCCAATCTGGAAAGCGTCCGCTACTGTGCGCCTGCTGAGGCGTCGATGCTAAGAGGGAAGGCGCGGAGGAAGGAAAATCCCCGGGCCTTGACCGGCTCGCTCGGCTTGCTGGCCCGGGTCTCGATGAGCGCGCACCAGACCACCTCGGCGGCGGGGGCGCTGCCAAAGGCGAACTTTGAAACGGGTCCACCTCCTTCCTCCGCCCTCCTCATCTGATTGTTCCTCATTGCTGGGAGATGCGAGGCGGAGGACCAAGGTGGCCGGGCCAGCTGGGCAGAAGTGGGAGTGCAGAGGCTACCTAGAAAAGATCATAAGTCACAGACCACCCTTCGGGTGAAGATAAGGCTGGATGGGGTGGCAGACCTTGCATTTAGATGTGCAAGTCGACTTGCATGTCACTATTAATTTCGAAGTCCGTTTAGAATATCATTCCGATCGCGTTTAAATGCATTTCGAGTCGAATATCAGTTTGCATTTCGATGTGCGTGACGACTTGCATTTGCTGCGTATAAAAATATATGCCGATGTGGAATTGCATCGTTATTTCGACTTGGATGTCCATGGTCATCTAAACTTGAACATGCATATGCATTGCGATGTGTATTTCGATTTGCACATCGGCTCCACGTTCGAATACATGCAAACTTGCATTTCGAATTGGATGCACCTTTTTTTCATATCGCTGTGCAACTCGGTTTACGCATCGTTTGCATGTGTCTGTGATTTTCGATCTGAATTCCCACGGGACATCCACGGGATAACTCACGGCTCAAAAACGGAACAACCCGTGGAACACCACACCAAACAAGAATGGGACAACCATAACACACACTACGAAGAAGACTACGGGACAACCCCCGAGAGAACCCATGGGACAACCACAAAACAACCCACAGGACCACCCGCGGGACAACCCAAGGAGATCCCGGGGGGCAACTGATGGGACGACCACGGGAAAACCAACTGGCCAACCGACGGGACAACCCAACCCGCGTGACAACCTGTTAGGCAACCGCCGGACAGCTACGGTTCAACCCACGGGACAACCCCACGCACACCGCGAGACACCGACACGTAGTCTTTTTGCCCAACTTGGCATATCGGCGCCAGGACACAAGCCAGAAATGGTTTCCCGGCTGTGGCCACCTCGTTCAAACCTTCAAGCCTCAGACGTGAACTAGATCGCCTGTGAACTCAATATGTTAAATCCTGCCAGGCAGCAAATTACAAGCTGGAACATGCGAATTAACACCCGCCCATCGGGGCAGCGGCTAGCCTCTCACTCTCCCTCCATCCCTTTCTACCCTTCCCTTCCCCACTCCGCCCCTCCCTCCCCCCTGGCCCCCTGCCCACTGGCCCCCTTCCCCCCGTTCTTTCCTCCTCACTTCTTTCTCCTCCGCCTCCTCTTGCTCTCTACCTCCATCTCCTCCTCCTCCTCTTCCTCCTCATCTTCCTCCTCCTCCTCCTCCGCCTCCCATCCTCCCAATCCTTCTGCGGAGGCCCCAAGGATCCTTCCTCTTCCTCCTCCGCCTTGACTCGCCCTTGTACCTGCCAGCCGCAGCAAAGCCACGACGAGGAGGGGCACACACACGCGAGTCCGCGGCGGCCGCGCCCGACCTCCTCCTCCGCCTCCGCCTCCACCTCCTCCTCCTCCTCCACCTCCTCGTCATCCTCCTCGTCCTGGTCCTCGTCGTCAGCATCAGCATCAGCATCAGCATCAGCATCATCATCATAATCAGCATAAGCATCAGCATCAGCACCAGCACCAGCATCAGCATCATCATCCTCATCACCACCATCACCATCAGCATCAGCATTATCATCCGCATCATCATCAGCATCATCAGCATCATCAGCAGCAGCATCATCATCATCATCAGTAGCATCAGCATCAGCATCAGCATCAGCATCAGCATCAGCATTCGCATCAGCATCAGCATCAGCATCAGCATCAGCATCATCATCATCATCATCATCATCATCATCATCGTAGTCATAATCAGCATTACCATCATCATGGGGGTAATATATGAGGGTAGCCTATGGATGGGGGCAGCCTAAAGGGGGCAGCACAAGAGACCAGCTTATGTATGGGGCAGCCTATGGGGGCAGCTTGTGAGGCCAGCCTAAATAATCATCATCATCATCATCAGCATCATCATCATCATCATCATCATCATCAGCATCAGCATCATCATCATTAGCATCGTAATTATCAGTATCCTCATTATCACCATCATCATCAGTATCATCATAAGCATCAGTATCATCAGAATGGTCAGCAGCATCATCATCGACATCATCGTCATCATCACCCATCATCATCAGCATTCTCATCATCAGTATCACCATCACCTGTTCACAATCACCATCACCAGCATCGCACCATCATCGTCACCACCACAACCACCACCAGCACCATCATCATCACTTCGACTACCATCATCATTATCAGCATCATCATCAAAATCATCATCATAATCATCGTCGTTTACACCAACATCCTCAGCATCGTCCTTGTCAGCAACGTCATAAACAATATAACAATCATCATCAGCATCAGCATCGTCACCAGCATCATCCTCATCACAAGCATCATCATCAACAACAGCAGCAGCATCAGCACCACCATCATCATCAGCAGCATCACAATCATTACCTTCATCATCGTCATGAACATCATCATCACCATCACCATCACCATCATCACCATCATCAGCATCAGCATCAGCAGCATCAACACCATCATTAATCATCATCATCATCATCATCAGCAGCAACATCATCACCACCCTCAACCCCCTCATCATCACCCTCATTGTCATCCCCATCATAATATGTTTCCTCCTCCTCCTTCTCCTCTTCGTGCCTTTCATATCCTATCTTGCGACGGCTCAACCCTGGGGCACCGATGGCAGGATGATGCACGAGCCGAGCAGCGTTGACGCCATGGGCTTCTCGCCGAATATAACAAAACCTCCCCGCGCTGGGATCAGGCAGTTCGGAGGCTCTCCTCCTCTTCATCCTCCTCCTCTTCCATTTCTTCCTCCTCGCCCTCCTCCCCCTCCTCCTCCTCTTCCTCCTCCTCCTCCTCCTCCTCCCCCTCCTCCTCCTCCTCGTCCATCACTCGGGCGACACCAACGTAGGACCCATAAGGGGGGGCATCCCAAACGAAATAACTTGTGGGGCGCGCGGAGGACCCCAGGGGGTCCAGGTTCCGCGGGCCCAGCAGGGAAATCCTGGCGCGGGATTCGAGCACGGGGGTTACCCTTGCTCCACATTTTGGCAGAGAGATGCACTCTCAGCAACAAGGGTTCTCGCGCGCGGGGCCCCACACAACCCGGCGCAACCAGAGCAAGAACAGCGCGAGAGCTTAGATTATACGTGTAACGCAGCCGCACCCTAATAATAGTTGTAGTAGCGAGCTGTGCTGGTGTTAAATGCACTCCATTGTGCGTCCGTATTCCGAACACGCGTTTCCCACCGTTTCCGCATTATTAAATCGTGTTCGATGCTGAAGTTCGATTCCGCAAGAGCTGGTTTCCCAAATCTGATACAACCACTGCATCAACACGCGGTGGAGCATACCCACACAATGCGTTTCCCGTGCGGCGCGCGCACCCCAAAAGGTGGACCCACAAGCGGGTGGGTCACCTGAAACCTGGTTGAGAAAAACAATTGGTACCCTTGCATTCTGGGCCTCAACATGAGAGGATGCATTCCAACCCACTACGTTTCCCGTACGGCGGCGCAGCACCGGAAGGTGATCCACGGGCGGGCGGGTCACCAAATACTGGTTGGGAAACACAACGATGTGTCGCTTGCATCCTGGAACTCCGCCTGGAGCGATAGATTCGGCAAGACATCACACAATGACCCAGGAGCGGGCGGGTTACCGGAATACTGGCTGAGACAAAATAGTTGTTTCACTTTCACCTAAGCGGGGCCCTAACTGGGGTGATGCTAAACAGGTGTCCCGTGCGGCGCGCGCACCAGCAAAGGCGACCCACGGGCGGGTGGGACACCCGAAAACTTGTTGAGCAAACGCAGTCGTTCCACTTGCTTTCTGGGCCTCAACATGAGGTGTTGCTTTCCGACCTAAGGCCATCCCTGCACGGCTCGACAACGCCAAAAGGTGATCCACGGGCGGGCGGGTCTTCGAAAACTGTTTTGGCAAAGCATGTTATGTATGTTATGCTGCTCAGGGGAGGGGCGAGCTACAAACGGGGTTGGGCAGATCACCCCGACAGGGCTAACACATAAAGCCAATTAACAAACTTTTGGCACAAGAGGGCCGATCGAGCCCGCAGTCGTTTCACATCACGTCCACACTCGCGAGCACGAGAAGAGCTACGCACGCACCCGTTGTCACGTGCGCCACGAGGCCAGCGCCAAAGGGCTCGTGGCGACACAATGTGAAACGCGATAGCCCACGAGGTTCGAGGGGGTCGGGAACCGAAAAAACTGCGAGCCACAAGGAGTGCAAGCAGGCAAAATAGGATGCAACATGCACGGCCCTGACCCACGGCAATGCACACATACAAGCTCGTTTGGAAACGCATATGTGCGTTATGCTGCTGAGGGGAGGGGCCAGCCACAAACGGGGTCGGGTGGATCACCCCGACGGGGGTAACTTATAATGCCAACCGACCAACTTTTGACACAAAGGGAGCGATCGAGCCCGCAATCACGTCCACACTCGCGAGCAAGAGAGGAGCTACACACGCAACCCTTGTCAAGCGCGCCGCGAGGCCGGCGCCAGGGGGCTCCTCTGGGAAAAAACCTGAGACGTGATAGCCCGCACACTGCCGCATAGAAGACACTGGTCACAGGCCCCAAAATGCACACAGACTGCTTCGAGGGTGGGAGGGAGGGAGTAGGAACCCGTAAATTCACACACACACACACACACACGCACACTTCAAACCCCAGATGGCTAGCCCTCAACCCCCAAATCACAGGTACGACTGTGATCAAATGAAAAAGGGATCGGAAAAATGGGGGAACAACAACAAACTAGCTCGTGCGTCGGAGCCGCGTCCGATGAACTGCTGAGGGCTTACTCGCCGGCCCACTGGTGCCCGCTGCCTCATCTCCGAAAACCGACGCGGCATCTCCTCTGACCTTCCCGAACATGGCGGTCAGCCTCTGCGCGAGCGGGGTCTCCGCTGACTGGGAGGTGGAGAAGGCGTCATTGATGCGCTTTGATGGCGCGCTCCAGAACTTCCTGCCCTGCTTGATCGCGGGTTCCGGTAGCTCCAATCGCCTCCTGGTAGGGGTGCGTGCCTGCGCGCATCTGCTCAGAGCTCCTGGGCTCTCCCCCGCGCCGCGCCGCCGCGCCCCCTCGAGCCCCCCCCCCCCCCGCTGCCGCGACGAAGTTGGCCGCCGCGGCGCGTCGAACGCCATGGGGGGGGGCCCGAGGCCCCCGAGCGGGACGTCGGACATGGGGCCCCCCCCGCGCCCGCCTGGAGCTGCCCTGGCTGAAGGGCAGCGCCAGCTCGTCACCGCCGACGCCTTCCATCAGCGCCTGAACGAACGCCTTGCTCGCCTTCATGTTCAATTCGACGCCCTGGTCCGTGCCCGTCTTGCCTTTCTCTCCTCTCCCACGCCGTCTTAAGATCAGCCCGGCTCGCCCGTCCGCGTCGATGCCGACGCCATCCTTTCGGAGTCGGCGCCAATCCTGCTCGTGCAACCAGCCGCCCAGCTGCGCGAGCGCCGCTGCGCCCACCATGACCCCCCTCGCTCGAAGAAGGTCTGGATGGTAACGCCCAATGCCTCCATCGAGATCGGCTCGCCTTCGCCGCCGAATCCCATGCGCTCCCAACTCTCGCGGGCCCTGGCGGCCACTGGCAGATGGTTCGGGTGGTCCTCGAAGATGTGCATGCAACAGTTGAAGCAATAGCAGGCCTTCATGTAGGGGGCGCCCTGTGAATAACAAAGTCCGCAATGTAGTCCGCCTGGGCCCTGCCCCTCTCGGCCATCCTGCCGAAAGGGGAGTTGGCCCCGCATGGCGTCCACGAGAAACTCCTTCATTGCCCTCTCGAACTGGATGTTTGCGTTGCCGTCGACCGCGTGGATGACTAGCCTGTCGTTGTTTTTGAATGAGACAGCCCCTGCGACTTCCCGTGCTCTCCCCCTCCTCTTCTTGGGTGGCGGGGGCTTGGATCCTCCGGGGGCGGCTGTCGCCCGCTGCGTGCTCGTCATCACTACCATCAGAGAGAGGGCCCAACTCGGCCGCGTTGTTTTAGCCCTCGAAGCCAGTGCAGTAGTCGCTTCGGCGCGCATCTCGCCCCGTGACCTTCCTTCGTCTCCCCCGCCGCGCCAGGATGCAAAAATCGTGACGGGCCATCCGCGACGTTCACCTCGGATGGCGCCCATCGGCAGTTGGCCTTCAGCCTGCGCACCAGCTGGGCGACGCCTGCCACCCTCGACCTTGGACCGGCCGCCGATAGAAGGGCCCCTGGTCTCGCATGGTGGCACCGAGACCTGCTCCGCCAACCGCGGGCGCAGGTCCCCCTCATATCCTTGTTCGCTGAACAAGTGCGTCGTTGTCCAGGAAGTCGGCTACGAACTCGTTCGCCTCCGACCTGGAGAAAAGGCCCCGCCCCCGTTGGCCAACTCCAAATAGGGCGCAGCCAAGCGCCGGCCCGCTGTCTCCAGAAGCGCCGAGCCCCCACATGAGTGGACCACCGCTAGCAGCCAGAGCAGCCGCTTCGCGATCCCAAGCTGTGGTCTCGCGCCCCACGCGCGCGCTTGACCGGGGCTTGCCGCGGGGGCCCTGGCCGCACCCGGTTCGCGATCCGCGCCCGCATCGCGCCCGCCCTTCGAGCCCTGAAGGTACTTCTCGACGGTCGCCCTCCTCGGCTTCTCCGTCACCTCGTCGTCCGCCTCGAGGTTCGCCAGGTCCGCGCCCCCGTCAACCTTGAAGCGCTCCTCGGCCAGCGCCCAATCGACCTTGGGACGCCACTTGCCGCCGCCTTGCGGGTTTTCGGGGCGCTGCCAGGCGCTCGGACACTTGGCGTTTCGCGGGCCTTCCAGGTAGAGTAAAGCCCCCTGCAAGTCAGCTCCGCCACGGGGCCGTCGATGATCTGATCGCAGGCACACTCGGACATCCTGCGATCCAGCACCATCGCCTGCATCATGACCTCCCGCGCTGACAGTCGCCCGCTGCAGCTCCTTCGACCTCGGCCACTCGCCCAGCTCACCCTTGGCCGTCCTGCCCGACTGGCACAGCTTGTGAAAGACCGTCGGGGCACCCTCGTCCTGGCGCCGCCCATGGGCGTCATCCGCACGTTCTTGAACCTCTCGAGGGCGGCCAGCAGCCTGTCGCGCGGGTTGCGACTCTCGTCCCCGAGCAACTGGAAACGCCCCTGCAGCTCGATATCCTGCCCCACCGGCTCCGGCGAGCCCGGGCTGCCCGTGGGGAGGGTGGGCGACCCCGACCCGACGGTGGCCCGAGTGGAGCCCTGCTGGGCCACGTGCTCGTGCCCGTTGAATTTCGCAATGAAGTCGTCGATCTGGTTGGGCGTCGGCTGCGGGCCCTTGTCAGAGCCAGCGCCCTTGTCCGACCCGCTGCCCAGCGAGGCGTCGCCTGGGGAGCCAGGCTCCGCGACCTGATCCGAGACGCCCCCCTGGGGCCCCGAGCCCTGCGACCCAGCAAGGGCCGCCCGAGGGTTGCGCTCCGCGCCCGCGAGCACCGCCACCGCCCGCTGCAGCTCCCGCTGCTGGTCAGCTCCGCGAAGAGGTGCCGCAAAGAAGGCTCGTCGTCCGAGTCGGCCACCTGGGTCCCCAGGACGCGGCCCCCGTCATCGTCGCTGTGGTTCGAACGTCTTTCGGAATCGGAATCCCCCGACCGCCCGCCGAAGGTCCACGCCCAGCTCAAGTAGCCCAGGAACACGATGCTCCCGACCACGGCGGCCACGTACTCCAGCTCGCCCGTCTTGTAGCACTCCCAGACCCAACCGGGAGCGTTCTGCTGCGGCGGCCTCATAGAACGACTTGCCGCATCGTAGCCTGCCTTCGCCAGCGCCCCGAGTCGGAAGAAACGCCACAGTCGCGAGAGCAAGCAAGAGATGCCCCCCCCCCGCGAACCGAAACTCCTTCGGGTCCACAGCGCGGTGACAACGTTCCCGACGCCGCCAGCCACCCAGCTCACGAACCCACTGCAGCTGTTGTGACTTCTTCTGCGTCTTGCTGCCGTTCGTCTTACTCATCTTATCTTCATGGTCCCGCCCTCGTCCTCGTCCTCCAAGCGAGCGATGGCCCGCTCCGCTGCCGTGATGATGGCGTCCTTTTCCTTCGAACTGACGCCCTGGTGCTCCGTCCACGTGACCGTCGCCAACGGCTTGCTCAGGACCCGCTTCTTGTCGCGCGCGTCGACCATCCGCATCCGCTTCGTCCCATCGGCCACCGCCCAGGTGCCAGGATGCTTGGGGCCGGCCTTTGTGACCAGCAACACCACCGCCCCCGTCGACCGGCCGCCGTGACGAACGTAGATGCGGTTCTGGCGGGCCCAGGGCGACATCGGGAACCTCGAGGCGCTCGCGCCCTTGCAGCCGACGTCCTCGTCCTCCGCAGCGCACCCCCGAAGGCCCCCAGCGGGCGGCGGCAAAAGGCCCCACAACCTGCCCTCGGGCACGAGGCACTGGAACTCCTGGGTCAGGATCAGGGCCGCGGCTACCAGCCACCCGCGCGCCGTGGCCCTGGATGTGGCGCCCGTCGGGCGCAGATCCGAAGCAGTCTGGTGCCTCGGTTCAGAGGCTGTGGGCTAGCTGGATCCCGCAGCCCAACCCTTTGAGCCGTCAAAAAACTGCAAGCCACAACTCATGCAAGCAGGCACATACAACATCAACGGCCCTGGCCCACGGCACTGCACACACAAAAGCTCGTTTGAAAACAGATACTTGCATTCTGGGCCTCAACATGCGGTGATGGGTTATCACTCGATACGTCGCCCGCATGGCGCGCGAGCACCAAAACGCGGGCCACCCAAAAACGGGTTGAGAAAAACAACTGTTTCAACTGCATTCTGGGCCTCAACAAGACGTGGCGCATTCCGACTCCATACGTTTCCCGTACGGCGGGACAACACAGAAAAAATCCCCACAAGAAAATAATTCACCCGAGAACAAATTGAGAAATTATCCTGGTGAACGACTCACAACCATGTGCAATTATGAATACCGTGTTGTGTCGCCGCTTTCGGTGGAGCTCCCTGTGGGGCCACGAACCGTGTGAAGGGTGCACCGAAACGGGGCGGCGCCGCCATGTGGACCCTGCTACTGGGGCCTTCGGTGGACATGCTTATGTGGCCACGAACCGTGTGAAGGATGTGCCGAACTGAGCGGCGCCGCCATGTGGACCCTGCAACCGGGGCCTTCGGTCGAACTCCCTATGGGGCCACGAACCATGCGAGGGTTGCGCCAGAATGGGGCGGCGCCGCCATGTGGACCCTGCCACCGGGGCCTTCGGTGCAGCTCCCTACGGGGCCACGAACCGTGTGAGGGGTGCGCCAAAATGGAGCGGCGCCGCCATGTCGACCCTGACCCTGGGGCCTTCGGTGGGCTCCCTATGTGGCCACGAACGGTGTGAGGGGTGCGCCAGGATGAAGCGGCGCCGCCATGTGGACCCTGCCACTGGGGCCCTCGGTTGAGCTCCCACGAACCGTGTGAGGGGTGCGCCAAAATGGGGTTGCGCCGCTATGCGGACCCTGCCACTGGGGCCTTCGGTGGAGCTTCCTGTGGGGCCACGAAGTGCTGTACTGGGTGTGCCGAAATAGGAACATGCGGAGGGCAGAGGCCAGGAGGAGAAGGAGGAAGGAGGGGGAGTAGGAAGGGGAGGAGAGGAGACGCGGGGTGCTGTGCCTTCAAAACGAGGACCCAACACGCCAGGATGGTTGGGAATCATTGTTACATATTGGGCCTCAACATGAGGTGGTGCATTCCGACCCAATGCGTTGCCCGTACGGCGAGACGACGCCAAAGGTGGCCCACAGGCGGATGGGTCACCCGATAACTGGTTGAGAAAAACTTGCATGCCGGGCCTCAGCATGAGATGATGCATTCCCATTCAATACGTTGCCCGTGCGGCGCGCGCACCACCTACAGGTGGGCCACGGGCGGATGGATCATCAAACAACTTGATTAGAACGAACGTTCCATTTGCACTTTGGACCCCAACGCGAGGCGATACATTACAACTCAATGCGTTTCCCATGCGGCTCGCGACCGACAAAAACAAGACCCACAGTGCGGGAGACCCTTGTGCGTTTTACCTACTTGTAGCCGTGTCTCTCCCTCATGCACATGACACATGATGGTACCAAGTGCACTCAAGTACTAGTTGTCCTCTACTCGTGGAAGGAAGAATCAAAATCTTGACGCAGGGTTTGGGGGTTCAGGCATGAGTCGCGACGGCGATCCGCCTCCTCCTCCTTCTCCTCCTCTCACTCCTCCTCCTCCTCCTCCTTCTCCTCCTCCTCCTACTCCTCCTCTTCCCCCCCAGGCGAGCTCGGGGATCTGATGTCTCAGCCGACCATGGAGCGCTCGGCTGACTAATTGGGGGGTGGGGTTTCTCTGTCGGGGGCCCGTCGCGTTGGACGGACCCCCGCGGAGGGCCTGACAAATGTCCTCTCGGATGGACGGCTCCACCCCGTTTTGCTTCTCCGCCCCTTGACCTCTCCCTCTATGGGCAATGAACATCCTCCTCCTCCTCCTCCTCATCCTCCTTCTGCTCCTCCTCCTCCTCCTCCTCCTCCCAGGCGGGGTGGCTTCGAGAAGGTACTCACAGAGTAGAAGCTGGCAACATCGGGTCAACCGACCTCGCGCCTCTTAAAGCGAGAACCGCGATCATCGTCGCGCTCGCAAGATTGCATCTCTCTGGCCCAGGCCGCGAAACGCGAAGCGATACTCACGTTCGCGCCCCTGAGGGTGACATGGGTGAGGCGACGAGGAAGACAACTGAAAGAGGGGGTCGGGCACGTCGCACTCACTTTTTACCTGCGCGAGAGGTCGCCCCGTGGCTAGGACAAGAGGAAAGCAGAAGGGGGAGGGAGAAGAGGCAAGGAGAAAGCAGCAGCGGACAAACCACACAAGGCCCCGGGGAAAGCAGCGTCGCACTCACGCCGAGGCCCCGGAAGAAGGACAACCGCAGGCAGTCGCTGAGAAAACGAGGAGGGGCGGGCAGCAAGGGCGCCTAACTTCGCGCCTCGCGCTGCTCGAAGCGCCAAGCGCGAATACAACTCCGCGCCCTCGCGCCGCCCCCCAAGGGCGAACAGGAGGCTGAGGCATCGGAGCCAAGCCGCGAAGCGCGAAGCACGCAACGCGAATCACTCCGCGCCCTCGCGGGCGCCCTCGGGGGCAGGGCAGCGGCCCGGCCCAGGGGAGGCGGAGAGGCACACGCCCGTGGGGCCGCCGGGCCAGCCAGGCGACGAGGGGCGCCCGCCCAGACATGGAGCCAGCGCACCGCGCCCGCGAGGCACGCGCGCGGAGGCGGGGCGGGCCAATGGGCGCACGGAGAGGAGCAGAGGGGGGCACGAGATCCGGGAGATCTCCTGGCTCGGCCATGGCCTGCACCCCTCCTCCTCCTCCTCCGCCTCCTCCTCCTCCTCCTCCTCCCCCTCCCCCTCCTCCTCCTCCTCCTCCTCCTCCTCCTCCCCCTCCTCCCCCTCCCCCTCCCCCTCCCCCTCCTCCTCCTCCTCCTCCTCTCCTCCTCCTCCTCCTCCTCCTCCTCCTCCTCCTCCTCCTCCTCCTCCTCCTCCTCCTCCTCCTCCTCCTCCTCCTCCTCCTCCTCCGCCTCCTCCTCCTCCTCCTCCTCCTCCTCCTCCTCCTCCTCCTCCTCCTCCTCCTCCTTCCCCTCCTCCTCCCTCCTCCTCCTCCTCCTCCTCCTCCTCTCCTCCTCCTCCTCTCCTCCTCCCCCTCCTCCTCCGCCTCCTCCGCCCCCACCTCCCCACCCCCCTCTTGGATGCCCCCGAGGCGGGGTTCGGCCCCCCTGCGCGCGCAGTTCCTGGAGCGGTCGTCGGCGCTGTGCCTTGAGGCCCGGCAGCGCCACAGCTCTGGCATACCTTCTGCGAGCCATCATACGACCTTGGACCAATATGCGGCTCTGGCACGGCACGGCTTCGGGCTGCGCGCGGACAGACCGCCCCCAAGGCACTTGCCGTCGCTCGGACGTCCATTTCCCATGCATGTTTCGGTTTCGTGCGTGGTTTTTTGCTCGATGGTCCAGGATGGTCCTCGATGGTTCTCGCCGAGAAAAAATGCACACGTCCGAGCGATGCCAAGGGCAGTCCTGGCTGGCCTCAGAAGGCCCCCAGGGCAGCCCGAGACGGTCTCAACACCCGAACCCTGGGGCGCCGGGCGCCCCAGGGTCGCGGCCGGAGGTGGCGCCAGGGTGTTGATACCACCCTGGGCTACCTGGGGGGGGCCTGTCGAGGCCAGCCAGGACTACCTGGGGTAACCCTCTGTGCGCCACCTGGAGCCCTGCCATTCTGGCGCTGCGGGATAGCAGGGAAGAGTAGTTCCGCGGAGAACATGCTCCTTTGCCAACTGGCCCTGGCTCATCACAGTAGACACCGTGCTGATCATATAGTTCTTGGTAATTATCGCATTCTGCACAACTCCGCATTTGATGGTGCCACTTTGCACTGGTCACATAAACCGTTTGATCATGTTCTGCGGTATTCCATGCTATCCCATCGTAAGCCCAGCCGTTCAGCGTACCAGATCCATGATCACAGAAACAACTTTTAACTGGCTCATCGTGTAATTGACGCACACCTCTGTCGTAAACGATTGGCCCGGTTACACTCAGAGATGGGCCCCAAGACGACGAATCTCCATACGAATGGGTCTGAAGGTTGCCTACCTGAATCCGAAGCACCGCTTCTAGGTGCTTGCTCCGGGGCGCCGCTGCCAGCAGCTTGGTGTCGTAGAAGCCGCCTGGTGGAAACATGTCCCAACATATATTTAGGGTCGGCTTAGACATGTCCAGCCAGGATGTTATCCGCCATCGTGCCGCGACAAGGCAACGAGTGGAGCGCCCTCAGGTTCTCAAGAGTCCTTGGTCCTCGATATTGGGCACAGTGATGTGAGCCCTCTTTCCGAAAGAGACCAGACAACAATGTCAAGATGCCAATCACATGGTGCTGCGAGCCCAGCGGGGGCAATAATGACCGATATGTGTATACACTCCGAAAAGTACCAGGGCCCCGATTGCCCGATAGCCTGGGGCGCACCCCAAGAGACCTCGACACGCATCCAAGAAACTTCTAGCCCACGACCCAGGCACGGTGCCCAGACCCCGAGGTAATGATTTTTCTGCAGCGGACCCCCAGAGGTCGGGACCCCTCCCAGGAGGCTGGTTCTTTATCCCGAGTTGTCTTCTGACGGCCCCGAGGCTCGGGGAGAACCCTGAGAAGCAGCACATCAACCCCAAGGACATCCGCAGTGATTCTTCTACGACGCGAAAAATTACACTGGAGAAAAACCCTCACCAGTGGATGGCCCGAAAGTTTTGCAAGCACCATGCCCGGCCGCAGTTTCGCAAGAGGGCCCTAACAGGCTAACTCATTGATTGCCCTTGCGTGTTAAAGGGTTGTGGCATCCTCGCCATTTCGGGCATCCGTGGGCTGAAAATGGCCTAGGAGGTCTTTAAGATTGCCCCAGGACGGCGCACCAGGGCCTGCAGATGACCCAGGCGGGCCTCCGGATGTACCCTCGACGGCCTGAGAGGGCCCCTCGACGAAGAGGGCAACACCACGTCACCACAACGGCCTGGAAAGAACGACCGAGACGGCCGAAAGGACAGCAAGACTGCCGAGAGATAATGTATTGTGTAAAGAACTACCAAGAGAGACAGAGAGAACGAGGAAGAAAGAGAGGGGAATGAGAGAGAGAGAGATGTTGCATAACAAACACGGAGAAAAAAAAACAGCTGACATTAATATTAGATAACGGATTGCGTATCGGGGAAGCACGAAAGAGGGAGACTGACACAGACATACCAAGAGAGAGAGAGAGTGAGGGAGACAAAACAGAGAGAGAGAGAGAGAGAGAGAGATTGAGCTCCCACCGTTAGCACTGATGTAGAGATGTCTAGAGGGAGAGAGAGAGAGAGAGAGAGGGGGCGCCCACCGACAGCCGCCCACCGAGCGCCGCCCTCCGAAATCGGCCGGCTACTTTCGCCAATCTCTCGAGGGAGCGCCCACCGAAAGCCGCCCACCGAGAGACGCCCACCGACAGCGGCCTGCTACTTTCGCCAACCTCTGCTATGTCCGCGAGGACCCCTTCAACGTAAACATTGATTGGGGAGCTTGAGCTCAGAACTCGGGCCTCTGGCGGTCGCTCGACGTGACCCGGGCGGCCCTGGAGCGCCGTCGGCGAGGCGCAGCCGCAGATGAGCATCCCGAGGCTGGAAGGCCTCTGGAGACCCACGAGACCGTCGGAAAGTCTGCGAAAAAACTCAAGAATGCCTCCGAAAACCTATGTTAGATGCTCATTTTGGGGAGCCTCTTGGAGCCTGCGTCGACTCGGGTCGAACCTGAGTCGAACCTGCGTCGAACCTGAGTCGAACCGGCGTCGAACTGGAGTCGAACAAGAGTCGAACTGAAGTCGAACAGATCCGTTCTGTGGGCCCCAGGAAGGTCCCCCCAAACGAGCATCGAGAGAAGGCCTCCGAAAAGTCCCGGGTGGCGGGGAAGGCCTCAGGCCACCACATGTTCGCCGTCAGCAAGACCTTGGCGTCCAGGTACAGCCCGCCGTGCTCCCAGATCACCACGGCTCGGGCGCTGCCGGAGGCGCCCGTGGCCCCAAGGAACCCCCAGCTCTTTCCGCTCCACTCTTAGAGGCCTCCTGGATGGGGTCGGAAGAGATGGGGTCGGAGTATCGCGCCGCATCGCCGATACATCGGCGACATCGGCGATGCATCGGCAACGTCAGCGTGGAGAACATCGGGCTCCACATCGAGCCGCATCGCCGATGCATCGACGACGCGGCGCGATCCTCAAACCTCAAACTCAATCTACCCTGACTCCATCTAGGCGGCCCATCATTCTGGAGCCCCTGGGGCCTTCTGAGCATCGTGAGGTGCCCTGAAAGCCGTGAGCAGAGAAACGAGAAACACGCAACTCACTGCATAAACATCAACTGTCTAAGCTGCGCGCGGATTGCTTGAACAATGGCCCCAACTCCCTGGCGCGCGGAGCGCGCCAGGGGCGGCGCCGCCAGGGGGCCCAGTGCCGGTCCGAGAAATCAGCGCGGAGCTCGGACAATTTACGTTAATGCACGTTGTCCTTCCTCGAATGACGGATGTTCTGGAGGCCGTGGGGGCCTCCGTGGAAACTCCTGGGGCACCGAGGAGGAGGAGGAGGAGGAGGAGGAGGAGGAGGAGGAGGAGGAGCAGGAGGGGGAGGAGGAGGGGGAGGAGGAGGAGCAGGAGGAGGAGGAGGAGGAGGAGGAGGAGGAGGAGGAGGCCGTGGGGGCCTCCGCGGAAGCTCCTGGGGCACCCTGGGCAGGAGCCACCTCTGGCAGCACCCGCCAATGGCGCGCCACACGTCCGAGCGGAACGAGCGGGGCCGCAGGTTGCTGAACGCAGCGTACGCCCCCGAGATTCCGGCCTCTTGTCGGCGGCACGCCCAGCGCGGAAAGTCAGAGCCGAGGAAGAGAAACGATGCACGGGAAACCTCATCCAGTATTTAAGGTCACCCCCCGTTATGGTTAGCACCGCACAAAAAGAAATCTAGGAGGCGATTGGAACCGAACGACAACTGTAGCACCGTGACAAACAACAAAATAATAATCACTGACTCTCCGCCCCCCAGGCTTGTATTCAAAATCTAGCTCTCGTCTCAGCTTCGCGCAACAAAAAACTGCGCGAGTTTCACGGATTGAAGGAGGCTCGCTTTCAAGATGTGGTTCTCGCCTTATCGCCGCGCGCATTCGCGGAAGCGGCGCTGAGGCGGCGCTGAGGCGAGAACCACATCATCTTCCAGGTGCCGGAATACCGCCTCCCGTTTGGACGCCCGAAATGGGCACGGAAACAATGGGCACAATGCCCAACAGCAAATGTTGTCCCACACCGACAGCGGCCGCTGTTGGGCAGGCGGCCTTCTGTCTCGAATGGGCACAGGCCGCGGCGGCGTGGACAACGAGTCCTGTTCAAAATGCACAGGAACTGCTGTCGGGCATTGTACCCATTCTTTCCGTGCCCATTTCGGGCGTCCAAATCCCGGTGCGGCAAGCGTCATCCTTTTGCCGGACAGGGGGGGGTCTTCGATACAGATCAGGGTCACATTGCTGCTGCTCCGGGCGGCCCCCACCGAAGAGCGCGAGGCCAGCCACCCAGGCCACACCTGCATCTATTGCCTGGGCCTGGCGGCCACGGTGTGTACTCGTGACTCGTCGAAGACGCGAGGCTAGGGGGCCACTTGCGAACCCTACCCCCTACCCCCCAGGATTTCTGGGGGGGAGGGTGGGGTTCACTTCGTTCGGGAGCTCCCGAGCGAAGTGAACCCCACCCCCCCCCAGAAATCGTGGGGGGCAGGGGGTAGGGTTCGCAAGTGGCCCCCTGAGGCGGGACGCCCAGAAGGGCTGGAGGAGGAGCGGAGGAGGGGAGGAGGAGGAGGGAGGAGGAGGGGAGGAGGAGGAGGAGGAGGAGGAGGGAGGAGGAGGAGGAGAGGGGGAGGAGGAGGAGGAGGAGGAGGAGATCAAAGGAAAGCCGCGCGGCTCCCCGAGCGGAAGCCCCCTCGCCTTCCCCGAGAAGCCTCCCGAGAAGCCTCCCCCCGAAGCCACGGGCGGCCTCCCTAGGGGAGGGCCTCCGAGAAGCCCCCGCCGCCTTGCTGAGAATGAAGGGGCCCAGGGACGCACAAAGAAAAATATACACACACACACGCATACACACACACGCACACACACACACACGCACACACACACACACACACACGCACGCACGCACGCACGCACGCACGCACGCACACACACAAATCCCCAACATTTCCTCATACCTTCTTGATTCTCGTCTTCCCCCCCAAGTTTCCAGCATTATCCGAGGAATCGACGATGAAATTTGTCTCTGTGCGCGTTTCCCCCACTCCTGAGAGAATGCCGGACCCCTGTGCTTGTGGATGCCATGACAATGGACACTCGAACAATCCCATCATTGAATTAAAAATGCGCTTAAACTGTATAACAAGAGGTTCTGAGCATGTTCCAGATATGTGTTTAACACAGTTGAAACAGATTCGAAACATGTTTTAGACATCTGGGAATGATTTGGCAGCACGCTTCCTCTCAATGAATCACGTCCTCCACAACCCTGTGCCTATTCCCCCCTGGGGCGCGCCGCCGATATTGCTCCAGGTGCTCGGAGATCCGGCGGGCCGACGCGTCGAGCTGCCCGTAGTCGTAGTAGCGGAACTCCGTGCCCGGCGGCACAAACCTCCGGTTGTTCTCGACGACGTCCTCTGGGGGGCCACGTGCGAAGCCTACCCACTACCCCCCACGATTCCTGAGGGGGAGGGTGGGGTTCACTTCCAAGGGCTCCCAGCTTCGCGCTTCGCGCTGCGCGGAGCGCGAGGCGCGAATAGCTTCGCGCTCTCGCGCCGCCCCCCAGGGGAGAAGAGGAGGATGAGGAAACATCGGAGCCGAACCGCGAAGCGCGAATAACTTCGCGCCCTCGGGGGCACCCTTGACTTCGTTCGGGAGCTCCCGAGCGAAGTGAACCCCACCCTCCCCCTCAGAAATCGTGGGGGGTAGGGGTTAGGGTTCGCATGTGGCCCCCTATCCTCTGGATCAACCGGCCCCGAGAAGAACACCAGGTTGGGAATCGAGTTCCTCACGCCATCATCTGAGACGGCTGCCGAGGCACAATCGGAAGGCCTGGAGGCGACCAAGGAGGCAGCCGAGGAGGCAGCCGAGGAGGCCGCCGAGGAGAAAAAACATGTTTTTCGCCCGGGTTGGCTTTCGCCCGGTTCATTTCGCCCGGGTTCGCTTTCGCTCGGGTAGGCTCTTGCCAATGTTGGCTTTCGCATGGTTTGGCTTTCGCCCGAATTGGCTTTCACCAGGGTTGGCTTTCGCACGGGTTGGCTTTCGCCCGGGTGGGGCTTTCGCCCGGGTTGGCTTTCGCCCTGGTGGGGCTTTGCCCGGGTTGGTCTTTCGACCGTGTTGGATTTCGCCCGGGTGGGGTTTTGCCCGGATTGGTCTTTCGCCCGGGATGGCTATCGCTTGGGTTCGTTTTCGCCCTCCTCTTCCTCCTCTCCTTCTCCCGCTCCTGTCTTTTTATGCTGCTGCTGTTCCTTTTCATCCTCTTCTCTTCTGGCTCCTCTTGTCCGCGGCTGGTTGGCTGGAGCTCCGTCGCGTTCCCGCAGCATCACTGGAAGTAGAAGCCCCCTCCTTCTTCCCAGATGGCCTGACCTATACATGCACACCGCCGTTGCTCAGGCCCCCATTGAGGCCCAAGGTCAGTTAGTGCTACGTGCCCCCTGACAGAGCTAGACGCTTGCTCACTCGAGCGCGCCCCACACTTTAATGTCTCACCCGCCCGACCCGATCCGCCCGCTAAGGTCCGTCCGGCCCGACCTGACCCGTCACGCCCGTTCGGGCCCGCCCGCCCGACCCGACCCACCCGTTCGGGTTCACGCGTGCTCACTCGAGCGCGCCCCACAGTTTAATGCGTCACCCGCCCGACCCGATCCGCCCGCTAAGGTCCGCCCGACCCGGCCTGACCCGTCCCGCCCGTTCGCACCCGCCCGCCCGACCCGACCCACCCGTTCGGGTTCACACGCGTTCATTCGAGCGCGCCCCAACTTTGGTGCCCTGCCCGCCCGACCCGACCTGACCATCAGGGTCCGCCCGACCCGACCCGATCCGCCCCGCCCGTTCGGGTCCGCCCGCCCGACCCGACCCGCCCGTTCGGGTTCACGCGTGCTCGATCGAACGCGCCTCGCACTTTGGTGCCCCGCCCGCCTGACCCGACCCGCCCGTTAGAGCCCCCCCGACCTGGCCCGATATGTCCCGCCCGTCCGGGCCCGCCCGCCCGACCCGACCCGCCCGTTCGGGTTTACGCGTGCTCACTCGAGCGCGCCCCGCACTTTAACGTTCCGCCCGCCCGACTCGACCCGCCCGTCAGGGTTTGCGCTCCCCGACCCCACCCGCCCCGCCCATTAGGGTCCGCCCGCCCGACCGGACCGGCCGTTTGGAGCCCGCGCCCAACCCCGGCGAACGCCAATCCCGGCGAAACGAAGCCCGGCGAAAACCATCCCTGGCGAAAGCCAACCCGGGCGAAAGCCAACCTGGGCGAAAACCATCCCTGGCGAAGGCCAACCCGGGCGACAGCCAACCGTGGCGAAAGCCAACCCTGGCGAATGCCAACCCCAGCGAAAGCCAGCCCCGGCCAAACGAAGCCAGGCGAAAACCAGCCCCGGCGAAGGCAAGCCCCGGCGAAATGAAGCCCCGCGAAAGCCAAGCCCGGCGAAAAGCATCCGCGCCTCCAAGAAGGCCAGCGAGACGGCGACCAAGAAGACAGCCAAGCAGGCAGCCAAAAAAAGAAGCTAAGGAGGCAGCCGAGACTGGAGCCGAGACAGCAGCCAAGAAGGCAGGCAATGAGGAAGCCCAGAAGGCAGCCAAGCAGGCGGCCAAGCAGGCAACCAAGCAAGCAGCCAAGCAGGCGGCCAAGAAGGCAGCCGGCTGCATCTTGCCACGCATTCGAGCGTGGACCCGTCGTTGCCCATCGGCTCGGGGCCGTCTTCGGCGGCTTCCAGCTGTCTTCGGCGCGAATATGCTGGAAGGCCATGTTCAACGAAGGGTCTAATCATGCAATTAGCGCCGAGGTGTCCCGCCAGAAGCCGGAACGAACCCCGGGCCCCCCTGCGGCCCCGGACTACTAATTATAAACATGAGCCCGGATAGCAGGGCGCCAGGAGGACGCGGATAGGCCCCCAAAAACTCTGGAAGCTCCCGGAGACAGCTTCCGAAGGACCTTCTGGGGAGCTTCCTGGCGGACGTATTAGGAAAGGCCTGTCGGGGCACGCTGCGAAATCAAGCAAATGGCAGCGGCGCTTGAAAACGGAAGCCCGAACGAGCTCTGGAGCTACCCTGCGGCTCCGGCTCTTTAATTCATATGAAAACCTCTCGCTCTCTGCGAGCTATCGGGAAATCGGAATTCCACTTAGCTCTCTACGAGCTACTTGAAGTCCCAGCCCCGGATAGTAGGGCGGCAGAAGGATGTGGAAGGGCCCCTCGAAGAACTCTGAGACCAAACCCATAAAGCATGGAGAACAAAAAACATGAGAGGGCTGTGAGTCTTCCGATTCTTCAGATCACCCGGATCAGCTCTGGACCCCCGAAGGTGGCCGCAATACTGACTGCCCATGCCCAAGAAATGCAATCGGAAAGCGCGACAAATATAGCCCTAACACTCGCTTAGAGCACCGAAGCTGACCTCCAAGATACCCGAAGGCCCAACTCGGCCCAAGATGGCCCTCAGGACGACCCAAACAATTCCCATGCATGGCTCCAGGATGGTTCGAGCCTGGCCTCAACACCTTCGGATGCACCAACAACCCAGAGTGGCAAATACCACCGCGACTACATGGCAATCCGTCTGCATCTGTGGGCTTCAGATATGCCCCAGAGGAGCCTTACAGTATGCCCGCACTACATCCACTAGTTCTCTGGGGCGACTCCGTTACCCCATGCGCTGAAGTTGAGGTCATGTATGCGAGAACTTGATGCTACTCCTCTCGGTGCTGGGTCTATGGATTGAGCCATGGGCGGCATCGGGCTGCCGAACCACCTGCTGCACTGGCATGAACGGCATCGTGGATTCCCAGTTGGCCTCGCATGTTGCTGCCGAACCACTTGCTGCAATGCCTCGATGTGGAAGTACTGCCGATGAAACCGCACCATCTAGTAAGAGCCAACGGGGCCATCGGTAAACCTGGATATTAAATCATTGGATACGCAATGGGTAGCAAGTGAAGCTTGCCTGGCCCATCAAGATCTCGCGGTCGAGGTGCTCGCGGAACGCGGAGGCGCCCCATGGGAGCTGTAAGTAGTGGCGCCCCTTACCTGACTGAAGCTCCGCTCGGGCGGCCTGCCCCCGCACTGCGCCCTCCGGCGATCTGCCCTGCAATGCTGAGAAGTCCCCGCCTAGCCCGCTGCGTCTCCCAGATGTTGCATTACGCTGCTGCCGCCTCGCCTTTGATGCGCAACATGCCTGGGGAAGATGCAGTGCATATTCGCCCTGGGCCTTTGCGTTTGCGGGCCGGGAGGAGCTGGGTGGATCTCGTAGCAGCAGGGCCGTTGTTCAATGTCCATTACTTGGAACGAGAGACTCATGGCTAATTGCCCTGGTTGTGCTAGCTTGCCGAAATGTCTGGGATGAAACCTACATGGTCGGCACGCCCTTGATTTGAATTTCTCGGCAATTGTCTGGGGGGGGGCCCTGGGTCCGCTGCTTCTGGGATGTGCATGGGCCTTCTGTCTCGTATCCACTCTGGCTCTGGTAAGCTGTCTTTAGAAGCAGCCCATTTCTGATTCCACGTAGCAAGCTGCTGATTCATGAGCCCTGGGAGAGATGGCGAGAGCCATTCCTCCGCGATGAACTAATCCGTGTCATGCGCATCCTTCCCCTCTAAGTGCCTGCGCAGTGCTGGCCCTTATCCTTCCACTGCTTGATCTACCCGCCCCTGCCAACTTCCCCTTCTGGAGGCGCCTGTCTGATCCATGCGCTGCCCCGTATGGTGTTCGGCAAAACAACAGATCCCATAGTGGAACCTGCAGGGCGCGCGTCATAGTCTTCGAGAATACCGATGCTACTTCGGTTATACAAAAGATGAAATAGCGAACCACCCCCCTCCAGCGAGCGCGGAAAGGGCCTCCTGCTTTGGGTAACTTGATCAGCATGCCGGCCAACTTGGCGCAGTAACCTGCGGGTGCCTGACCTGCTGGTACATGCCGGTTTAGACTGTGTAGCTCGTGCGTGCGTCTGCGAAACCACGATAGCGCACGTTCAGGTAGACTTTCGTCGTGATGTTGTCTGTATTCGTTGCTGCCAGGGTACCACTTGCGCGTCCAACTCCCCCCTGGCTGTTTGCCACGCGTCGTCATTCAGATTTCTGAGAGCACGTTCGGCACCCATTTGGCATGCAATTTGGGAAATGTGAGCCAGGTTGAAGCTGTGTAGACCCCCTGCTAAGCTCCGTGCGCGGTCATCTGCATCAGTGCGTCCTGCAACATATTTTCGAAGGTCGGTGATGACGTCGTGGTAGTCTGGCAGGGATGGTCGGTATATGGGGCCCATCGCATTTTCTGTCGGATAGGACTGGCATACCTCAGGCGCATGCACCACAATGTCCTCTGTTGCCCCTGAAAGCGAAAGATCCACGACGCTGACCGGGGCAAGCTCAACGCGGTAATTGGCCGAGGCATCAGTGAATACATGTGTAAGTTCTGTACTGACAAGAAGATAGCCTATGTGCGATCTGCGGGCGATTTCATCATTGTCGGACAAGGCTGCAAGGGTGGGCTCCGCTGCGCATTTGATGTTTAAGCCGAGTGGTCTGAGGTCTACACGTTCAGCAAAGATGCCCGCGTCAATGTTGAAACCCCCACCCCACTAGGAAGGGGTGCCCACGTTGGGCGATGTCGAGCCCCATCGGGCCGGGGACTTCCACGTTGCATTCGCCTCAACCTTTCACAGCGCGGAGGTAGTCGGAGCACGGGGCAATGGCCCCATGCGCCTGCGACCTATGAGAGCATCTACAGACTCGTCCTGGGATGCTGCCCGAAGACTTACTTGTCCAACAATCATGGCGACCCCTGCACTAATATATATATATATATATATATATATATACCCCACTGGGACTTCTTCCTTCGAGGCCTGACAGGCCCTGTCTACCATGCACTTGGCTGTCTGATCATTGAGTCTGGCCATTGAAGTTTATAGTTAGAAGTATGTCTGTCGTCTGCTCGTACGCAGTAACGCGAGGCCTGCTTTCCTGGACGAAGGTAGTATCTGAAGAAACTTGGCGGGGAAAAGCCCGCGTCCGTAGCCCGCGAATTGGCACTCGCGGTGCTGGTGACAATGTCCTTAGGGTAGTAGCTGCCTCTTCCTCGGGCCCTCGTGCGTGGCGCTGGCGTGCTAACAGCGAGTTGGGTATCCGCCTGATCCTGCTGCGAGCGACGACGACGGCCCTCCTTTGCCCCCGCTCTTGCCCTCGACCCTCGCGAACGTCTCAAAGATCTTGGCACGTGCTGCTTGGGGGGGGGCATCTCCAGAACCATGGGGGAATACCTCGGCGAAGGCATTTGTGCCCTTCAGCTTTCCCAGAAGGCCCTCAATGTCCACTTGGCTGCTGGTGCGCCTCTGGCGGGAGAAAAAATATCTCCTCATCCAGTCCCTCCAAGCCCTTGTCGCGCCATGCCCTGGGTTCCGCTTCGTCTTCTGGCACTGGCACTGCTGCTGCAGATCCGGGTCATCTGCCTTGCCCCCCTCCCTGCCCACACCCGTGCCTGACACTGCTGCTGCGGATGCTGCTGCCGAGCTCTTTGCGCCGCACTCCTGTCGGAGCGCGCTCGTCTTTATTGGGGTGAGATTCGATAACTTCTTCCCACAACGACAGCTTATGTTTGAGCTGCTCAACTGAGGAGTTGGAACTGTCGGCGACGCAAGCCGCCGCCTCCTCGCGCATCTTTGAATGATCCTACTGCCGCTGATCTGCCTTAGCCGAGAACTCCAGCTTGTACGTGGATCGGGGTTCAATACGTAGCTCTGTCTCGTCCAATTCATTTTGGGTATTTGGGAGCTGCTTTTCTTTTTTATATGATGGTTTGCTCTTGTTGCTGAAGCTGGTTGCTCGGAAAGGCTTGGCCCCACTCCGCTCCCAACTGATCCACAAACTCTTTACGATAGACCACGAACTGCTGCTGCTCCTGCACCTCCTCGGCCTTCGCCTCCTCCTGCGCATCTGACTCCACCGCCTCGACCTCCTCTACCTCTGCCGCCGTTTCCTCCGCCTCTGCCCTTACCTCCTATTTACGTAACAATGAAAACTTATAGGTTTCAAGTAGTGTCAAAAGAGAACATCTTGACTCCCCATGGGGGTCTGGGCGGGCGCCGAGGAGAAGCCGCGGAAATCGTTTTAAGCAAACAATTGCACACTTCGTGGTCTTCGAGGTCCCAGAACTCCATGACCGGGCCACAGTCTGAATGTCCGGAGCCAACTGTAAGCCACTTCGTGGTCTTCGAGTTCCCAGAACTCCATTCCTGGGCATGCTTTTGAATGCCCGCACCCAACTGTAGACCACTTCGTGGTCTTCGAGTTCCCAGAACTGCATTCCTGGGCATGATTTTGAATGCCCGGACCCAACTGTAGGCCACTTCGTGTTCTTTGAGTTCCCAGAATTCCATTCCCGGGCCACACTTTGAATGCTGAGGCAGGCTGATGCTGAGGCTGAGGCAGGCTGAGGCTGAGGCAGGCTGAGGCTGAGGCCGAGGCCGCAGGCAGACTGAGGCTAAGGCTGAAGCAAGCTGAGGCTGAGGCTGAGGCAGGCTCAGGCTGAGGCTGAGGCTGAGGCTGATGCAGGCTGAGGCTGAGGCAGGCTGAGGCTGAGGCCGACACTGAAGGCAGACTGAGGCTGAGGCTGAAGCAAGCTGAGGCTGAGGCTGAGGCTGATGCAGGCTGAGGCTGCGGCAGGCCGAGGCTGAGGCCGAGGCTGAAGGCAGACTGAAGCTGAGGCTGAAGCAGGCTGAGGCTGAGGCAGGCTGAGGCTGAGGCAGGCTGAGGCTGAGGCTGAGGCAGGCTCAGGCTGAGGCAGGCTGAGGCTGAGGCCGAGGCCGCAGGCAGACTGAGGCTGAGGCTGAAGCAGGCTGAGGCTGAGGCTGAGGCAGGCTGAGGCTGACGCTGAAGCTGAGGCTGGTGCTGAGGCAGGCTGAGGCTGAGGCTGAGGGTGATGCAGGCCACTGCGACTGTCATCGCGAATGCGACTACGACTGCGAGAACAGCAGAATTCTACAACTGGATTCTCATCTGAATCTTAAGGGGAATTCTTCCAAATATGCTCCTACACATCGCTGTTGGGTTTCTTTGCCGGGATAGTTTCCTGCCTTTTTAGGTCTTTGCCACTGCCCGTCCCCTCCACCCTTGTAACCATTTGGTCGGCTGGTGGTAGAAGTTGTGGACGGAGTAACCTGCTTGTCCTTTCCCTGGCGGGGGCGGGGCCCAGGCTGAAGAAGGATGCGGGGTTGACGGCCTGCTGGGAGTACACTTCCACAGTGGTAGCATACGTCCGCCCAGTGAGACTTCCACTTGTTGCCGCAAGAACCACATACCACCGCATGAGGAGAGTTGGGGCCGTCGTGGGGCATCAAGGGACGACGAAGCTGGTGGGGCCAGGCAACCTGGCAGTGCGGTTGGACTGTGGGGTGCAGGAGAGGTTCCCCGTGAGAGGGATGCGTCCACGCGCCCCCTTTTGGGATGTGGGGGTCCCACAACGGCGACCCCTCGAGCCGACGTGGCTTGGGCCAGGGTGGCTACGGACTTTCCTCCTCCTCCCCCTCCCCCTCCCCCTCCTCCCCCGCCCCCTGCTTCCCTCTCCTCCTCCCCCCCCCCCCCTCCCCCTCCACCTCCTCCTGCTTCCCCTCCCCTCCCCCTCCCCCCTCCCCCTCCTCCCCCTTCCCCTCCCCCTCCTCCCCCCCCCCCTCTCCCCCCCCCCCTCCTCCCCCTTCCCTCCCCGTCCCCTCCCCCTCCCCTCCCCCCCCCCCCCCCCTCCCTGCTTCCCTCCCCCTCTCCCTCCTGCCCCTCTCTGCCGTCCCTTGCGCGCGCCCCCCCCCGAGTCCGCGCGCGCGGGGGGGGGGGAGGAGGGAGGCCGAGGGCCGCGCGCCAAGGGGGCTCTCGGCAACGCGGGCGGGGCCGCGGGCGGGGTCGGAGGGCCGAGGCGGCGGACGGGGCCCACGGCCACGCAAAAACGAGTGGGCACGGAGCCCAAGATCCCCCCAAGTCTGGGTGGTGGGGAGGAGGAGGAGGAGGAGGAGGAGGAGGAGGAGGAGGAGGAGGAGGAGGAGAAGGGGGAGGGGGAGGAGGGGAGATCCTAATATGTTCTCTTTCTTTTTGAAAAGAGAAAAGAAAAACAAACATCTATGCGGTGCAATCTTCGCGGTGCACTCGACGCAGCGCAACGACAAACATTCCGCGCTCCGGACTCCGGACTTTCGACTGCTGCTCCGGACTCCGGATTCCGGATTGGAATTGTCAATTCCACTGCTCCGGAGCTTCGTCTCCCCCCCCCGCTTCCCATACATGTTCCCATCTGTTCATGGGGATCGACGACTGTGTCTGTGTCTGCGTTTGCCCTCTTGACTCTCTTCGTCCTTTCAGAAAATCCCAATCCACTCCCAACCGATCCAGCTGGCCACCTGGAAAAATCATATCCCATGAGCTTTCCAGCCCAAGATTGCCAAAGGGGACCTCCCAAATGTGCCAATATGACCCAAATTCTACAGCCTCAAAGACCGTCCGAGATGCCCTCCGCCAAGATGGCCCAAAGAGGCCTCCAAGAGGTCTGAAGAGGCCTCCAAGAGAACCCTCAATAAGAACATAGCGTTGCGTTTCCAACAGAGCTTCAAAGATTTTGGCGTTCTCGCCCGCGAGGAATTCCGACAGCCTCAAACGGCCCACAATGCATCCAAGACGGCCCAAAAAGAGTGTAGTGTAGCACGGTCCAAGATGACCTCCAGATTGGCAAACATGGTCCTGCGTGCTCCAAGATGCCCTCTAAGACGGTCGCGATGGCCCAAGAGGACCCTAAGACGGCTCCAAATGGTCCCTAGAGGCCACAAACAAGCCCGCAGGAGGCCCTCAAGAGGCCACCTCCTCCTCCGTATCCTCCTCTTCTCCTCTTCTCCTCCTCCTCCTCCTCCTCCTCCTCCTGCCCCTTCCTCTCGTGTTACATTCCCTCTCCCTCCCTCCCCAAGAGTCTTTCCCCATGGTTTCCATCTCGGGACCACACCGTCGAATACCTTGGCCAAGCTTCGGCTCAAAATCTCACGACATCGGTGCTTCCAGAAAGGCATGGGGCGGCAGTGACTCGCCGCAGGCGTCCTGGATATCGCTTACATCTGCCGATGCTCGGCGGGCAACCACCCTGAACTCGAGCAGAGCCAGCCACGTGGCGAGCGCGGCACGACACAACATGTGTGATGAGATGCAGTTGGCAATCGACATAGAGATCGAAGAGGGCAAGAACAGGCTGACTGTCCAGAGCAGCTCAAGCCCGACCGCCTCGGGCCAAAGCTACGGAAGGAGAAGGATGAGGCCTCCGATGGCTACCCGCGCGCCCCAACTGAGTCATTTGTGTGCTGATCCCAAACGTGGCGTCCACTGGTCGACGACAGGCGGGCAGAGGCAAGGAGAGTAACACAGGAGGAGGAGGAGGAGGAGGACGAGGAGGAGGAGGAGGAGGAGGAGGAGGAGAGGAGAGGATGCGGGGAGCTGCCGATTCAAGGCGAGGGCCCGACACCACAAAATGGAAGGGAAAAACCTACTGAGATACATGCTTGTTCGCCTCTTCGGGCCCTGGGGGGGGCCTCCTGGAGCCGTCTTGAAGCTCTTTAGGGCCACGTGGGCCCTCTTGAGGCCATTTTCGCGCGTCTTGGCGCGTTCTTGACATATCTCAGGATCCTCTCGGACCGTAGTGGACGCTTCTCGAAGCTTTCCTGGGCTCGCTGGGCCCGTCTTGAGACCCCCAGGCGTTCCCGGAGGGCCCTGGTAACCCTGGGCCCTGGGCCGAGGCCCCGGGCCCCGTCGTCAGATACGAGTGTATATGTGGAATACATAAATGTGGGTGTATACGCATGTGTATATGTGTATATGGATATAGACATGCACACACACATTTATATATATATATATATATATATATATATATATATGTAGATATAGATATGCATATGTATGTTGATGTGTGTATATCGTCTGTGTAGCCCGTGCGCGCGAAGGCGCCCCTGTCTGCGATCACAGCCGGCGCACCCGAAGCGCGGGTGAAGGTGTGTCGGGCTCCATGCTGGCCACCCCCTGATGGTTCCAAGATGGCCCAAGAAAGCCCAAATGACTGCAACGACGGGTGAAGTTGGCCGAAGAACCTCTCCTCTTGCCCTCGCTCGGACGTCCATTTCCTGTGCATTTGCCGGTCTCGTGCGTGTTTTTTTGGCTCGATGGTCCAGGATGCTCCTCAATGGTCCCCGCCGAGAAAAAACGCACACGTCTGAGCGATGCCAAGTCCCCGGCGGCTCCCACGACAGCCATGAAGCACAACATGGCTCGATTTTCCTGCTGCTGATGTTGGTCCTCTCGCCTCTGCGGAATCCGATTGGCCTACTGCGCCCCGAGGTGGCCCTAAGAGGGCCCACGGAGAGCCCGAAGGGGGGCCCGATCGGCCAACGTGCGCTCCAAAGAGGAGCCTGTCGAGATCCACAATGCAGGAGGGCAGCGCTATTTGACACACCCCCTTCGCTCACAGACCAAGCCTCTGAAAACAAGAGAGCAGAGCGAAGCCTCCAAATGTGTGCTTCGCCTCTCGGGGACATCCTTGGGAGGTTTCCAGGCCAGAATGGATCCAGATACCCTGATTAAGATGACGCCTCCGAGACAGATCCAAAGTGGCCTCGAAGCCTCCCGATGTGTGTTTCAGGGGCCGCAAATCGAATCCAAGGTCGCCCGAGCGCGCCCCTATCAGGGGCCCAGAAAAGCTCAACACGGCCCCAGCAGCACCCAAGAGCACTCCGATGGGATCCCAAGAAGCAAGTTGTCCAGCTCAGACGGCAGGCTAACATGTGACGCACCCCATTTTGATCGATGTCATCGAAGATGGATCCAAGATGGCCGCCAATGCTTCCAAGAGAGGCCCAGGAGAGCCCCGAGGATGTCCGAAAAATGGTACAGCTGCGCTCGAAGATAGCCCCACAAAACCTCCAAGAGGTTCGCAGCTCGAGAGATCTGCGAAGGCCTGCATGGTTGACTCCGTGGTCCCCTCACGATCCTGATCTTCGGCTTGACGGCTGCCCTCCTCCTTGTTCCACTGCATGTGCATACGCTTCCCTGATCAAGGCAACTCATCCTAAACTCGATTCAAGATGGGCTGATGGGGATACCTTTTTTTGTCGCGGTCGCCTGCGAAAGCGCATGGGGCTTCAAAAGGTCGAGCGGGCTACGCGCGAGCCTAATTACACAGCGACTGAACGCGGGATCAGAACCTACCGCTGGAGGGGCAGCTGGCTGAAGCTGAGCTGGCTGAGCTGGCTGCGAACGGCCAGGGCTGCATGCTGCACACGTGCGAGACCCAGACAGAACATCAGGGTGAATTGAAACCTGCACGCCAGGAGACGTCGTGGCCTGGCTGATGGGGATACGCGAAGCGTCCAGCAATTTAGACGCCGCAAGGATGGGATGATTCCCACCTTTGGCATAAACAGGCACGGGTCCGAGGGAAATTAAAATGCTGTCCATGGGCCGCCTCTGTGAAGATTGGGCTCTAGGATGACGTTCGACGGCCTTCCCCACTGCGTCCCGCGACGACCTGAACCGAAACTTCTTCACGCTCGCGCCCTTGCAACACCCCTCGAGAAGGACGAGCCCTCTGGCTCTGCCAACGGGGATTCGAGCCCTCCTGCGACAACGAAGTGCCGAGCGTCAGGATAGCCTGACGCAGTAGAGAAGTCTGGAGAGGTTCCCTGACTGGCCTTCGCGAACGGGGAAATAAACACCTCACTGCATAGTATGCGTCGTTTGGGATGACATGTGTAATGTTTGGTGGAGTTTTGTAAACAAAATGCGCTGACCACAACCTCCCGCAGATTTGTACCCTATTGGATTTTCAACACGAGTTCACTAGGACACGCGCTGATCCCAACCTGCCACAGAATTCTTTAAACTTCATGTGTTTGGCAGTCGGGATTCAATGGGACACACAAGGATCGGCAAACCCTGTAAGGAATACATCAGGATTGCCTCAGGAGTCCAAAAGGAATCCTGCAGGAATTCCAGGACAAGGAATCCCTTGGGAATCCTTCAGGCATGCTTGAGAAAGCCCACGGAATCTCTGAGGACTCTCAAGGAATCCCTTCCGAGGAATCTCTCAATAATCCAAGAAAATCCCGAGAACTCTCTGAGAAATCTCTGAAAAATCCAATAGACGAGGAAAGCCCGGAGGAAACTCTGAGGAACCAGAGGGAATCTCTGAACAATCTTAAGGGCTCCCGCAGGAATCTCTGAAGGACCCCTCAGGAATCTTCAGGGAATCACAAAGAAATCCCGAAGAAAACCCCAATGAATCCCTGAGGAATCCATGAGGAATCCCCAAGGAATCTCTACGGAATCTCTGAGGAGCTTCCAAAGCGGTGATTGGCACTAAATGACTGGAACCATCCTAGTCGGTTCCGATCCTTCCCAAGTTTCGGTCTGAACCCCCCCCTGCCAGCAGCGGCAGAAAGCGAAGGAAAGCCGTGGTGCTCGCTGGAGGCTCAAAGCCTCGAGGCTGTGTATGAGCTAGCGTTTGGGCACAGACGGCCACGGACTCGCAGCGGGCGCAATCGGTCGCCCGGTGCTGTCCGTTCGCAGGGGAGGGGGTCGTGTAGGGCCTCGGACCCCGTCGGGCTGACCCTACACGGTGCCTTACACACTCTCACGCGGGCGTTTACTCAAGGACTGGAGTCCGTGCAACCTCGCAGGGGAAGCTGTTCTTCCGTAGAGCGGTGAACTCCTCGGCCTCGCGAAGATTCATCCCTCCCAAGCCGGCCCCGCCAACCATAATGGCAAAATCACATCTCTTGGGGCGCATCTTTTACTTCTGCGGGCTTCCGCCGGCCTTCCGCCGTCGCTGGCGCAAGCGGCCTCGTTTCACTTCCGCAGCCTTCCGCAGAACGGCTTGGTGACCACACCGCGTGTCGAGCGGATGGATTACAATCGGACCAAGGGCAGAAGAACACTGGAAGAGCGCAACAGCCTCGATGCATCACTTATGTATGGCCTACGAAGGAAGAGAAAGAGAGAGAGAGAGATACAGAGAGAGGAGGCAGAAAGGAAGAGATGATGAAAAGGGAAGAGGGGTACAGTCGGATCTAGGGCTGAATAACATCCTTCAACAACACGAGACCCTCTGCCAACCAAAACACCCAGAACATCCAAGGGTACCCTCCCCAGGATGCACCAGAGCATCCAACCAGCACGACAAGAACATCAGGGTCACTCCCCGAGCCGACCTCGATATTATATACCTCGGTCCGACTGCAAGGGTCCCCGCACGGTTTTGTGACTCTCGCCGTTCTCCGAGGACGCCTCGGGCGACCGGGGCCCACGACGCGCGCGGTGTTATGCCGTGTCCCTCGCGTTGCTGGATATGCTTGCCGTAGGCCTGGAGTTGAACGAGGAGCGCTACCCAAACCCAGAGCGTCACGGGCGATGCCCAAGCCCGCCCCCTCGTACCATCGAAACACTTGCGACGTTCCAAACGGGAAACTGTTCGGGAGTCCCAGGACCGTGCAGTGAAGAAACAACCGCGCGGTGAGGCCTCTTGGGAACTCGATGCCACCGCGCGGTCAACCACCACACACCGTCGTGGGACCCCCAAGGCTCCTCCGCGGTCCTCGACGGCGAGGCTCTGCCAGGAGCGCCCTATCTGAGCGACGACATGGCAACCTCGTTGATGCGTCTTAGGTTCACTCTGGACCTCCTCCTCCTCCTCCTCCTCCTCCTCCCTCTCCTCCTCTTCCCTCCTCCTCCTCCCTCTCCTCCTCCTCCCTCCTCCTCCTCCTCCTCCTCCTCCTCCTCCTCCTCCTCCTCCTGCTCCTCCTCCTCTCCTCCTCCCTCTCTCCTCCTCCTCCTCTCCTCCCTCTCCTCCTCCTCCTCCTCCTCCTCTCCTCCCTCCTCCTCCTCCTCCTTCACCTCCTCCTCCTCCTCCTCCTCCTGCTCCTGCTCCTCCTCCCTCCTCCTCCTCCTCCTCTCCTCTCCTCCTCCCTCTCCTCCTCCCCCTCCTCCCTCTCCTCCTCCCTCTCCTCCTCTCCTCCTCCTCTCCTCCTCCTCCTCCTCCTCCTCTCCTCCTCCTCCTCCTCCTCCTCCTCCTCCTCTCCTCCTCCTCTCTCCTCCTCCTCCTCCTCCTCCTCCTCCTCCTCCTCCTCCTCCTCCTCCTCCTCCTCCTCCCTATCCTCCTCCTCCGTAGCCATTTTAGCTTTGGCCTTTCCGTATGCCCCCTGCTCCTGGACCCTGGACCCTGTCCCTCGGCGCACCCTGCGACCCCAATCCTGCGGGGCAACGCGGCGGGCGTGAGGGACAGGGGGGAGCGTGGCTTTTGGCTCACGGGGCATGGCACGGGATGGCGCGGAGGGCGCGCCAAAGCGGCGTTCTGCAGAGGAGCGCAAGGCAGCCAGAGAGTGGGCGTGGCGTTCTGCGGACCGAGCGGTCCTGAAACTCTCGCAGGAGGTACGGCGCCTCCGCGGGCTTGTGTCCGTGGCGGAGCACCTGCGGGCGATTTTGCCCGTGCTGCAGGCCAAGCTGGAGGGCCGCGCGCCCACATGGCTGGAGGTGCTGCGGCGGAATGTCGCCATGCACGCCGATGCCAGCGACATTGACGTCTCCATTGCGGGTGCTGCCGCATTGCGCAAGGCCCAGCACTGGCCACGGCTCGAGGTTCGGATCAAGCAGGAGGTGGAGACGCCGGGGGTCCTATCCGCCGCTGGCAAGCCTCTTGTGCCCTGCACGTACATTGAGCGCGACGTATACGACGGCGACTTCCCCGTTCAGGCCCTCTTGGGACGGTCGGCAGGGCTCCTGGACGAAACCGCGGGCGTTCCTTCGGATCTCGCCGAGGGGCTCTGGGAAGTCTTCGGGTCGTTGTCGCAGGAGCAGGTCGTGGCAGATGGCTCCGAGGAGCTGCGGAAGCAGCCCGTGCTGGAGCCTATGGCGTTGCCACAGGAGCAGTTCAGTTCAGCACCATGGTGGCATGCCACCGAGACCCCTTCCGTCCTCCTCCTCCTCCTCCTCCTCCTCCTCCTCCCTCTCCTCCTCCTCCTCCTCCTCCTCCTCCTCCTCCTCCTCCTCCCTCCTTCTCCTCCCCCTCCTCCTCCTCCTCCTCCTCCTCCTCCTCCTCCTCCTCCTCCATCCTCCTCCTCCTCCTCCTCCTCCTCCTCCTCCTCCTCCTCCTCCTCCTTGGCGTTGCCACAGGAGCTGTCATTCCAGAGCAAATGGATCAGACGGAGGCCCATGGTGGCTCTGATGCTGCCGCTTCTACTGCAGAGCGCGACCCCGACTTGAGTTCAGGGGTGAGAGGAGTCATGACTCAACGAAAAGAGTCATAATACTTCCGCTGACGTTCCTTCCTTCGTTCGGCACGAACCCCGAACTCCAGGAAGTCTCAGCGGGGGTCCCTAAACAATCGAGTGAAACAGCGTGGCGCGACGATGAAATCCCGTCGGGAGGATTGGTACCCCGAGGACACGGAGGACCTTGAGTCGCTCTCAGTTGTACAGCTGCGCCTGGCCAATCTCGTGATCGAGTCGGGGAGGCGTGCGAAGGACATCCTCGATTCGCTGCACGCTGGACGGTGCCCTATCTGCTTGTCCTCGGACCTCCTCCTTCGGAGCGCACCGAGGGGCGGCGTCGCGTGCGAGCTGTGCCACGACAGCATCCAGCACCCCGACAAGATGGTCCGTTGCGAAGGCTGCCAGAGCGCCGTTCACAGGGCTTGTTTGCAAGAGCAGCTGGGCTGGTAAGTCCCCTGGGGAGTGCTGGCGGCGCACGGCGAGCTCCTGGTGCTCGCGGCGGTGGCGCTGCTCTTCCTCCTCTTGCTTCGCTGGGTTCGGGCTCTCCCTTGAGAACTCCCCCGCCTTCCGGCAGTGCCTCGGCCAAGCACTCACCGCTGGCGCGCCGAGGGGGCGGCGGCCGTCGGAGGGACGCTGCGTCCCCAGGTTCCTCCTCCTCCTCCTCCTCCGCCTCCTCCTCCTCCTCCTCCAACTCCTCCTCCTCCTCCTCCTCCTCCTCCTCCTCCTCCTCCTCCTCCTCCTCGATGGAAAGGGGTCGTACGCGAGATGGCACGGCGACCGTGCGCCGCGGCTCACGCGGGCCGCAGGCGCGGCACGCCGCGCTGAAAGCGAGGGCGCTGGCGCGCGGGCTTGCGCGGGCAGCCTGCGCCCCCGCGTCGGCACAGACGATTTTTTTGCGCCGCGCACCGGTGCCCGAAGAACAAGGGGGGTGACGAAAAGTGCCCTTTTGCAGGCCGAGGAGGCCCTCTTCCGACTACCTACCAGACCACCCCAACCCAACCCAAAGACCCGAATTTCGGGTTGGGGGGGGTACGGGTTCCATAGGTGTTTTCTCGATGTTCCCCGACCCCCCCCCACTGGAAATGGAGTGCAAATTCAGGCCTTCGGGTTGGGTTGGGGTGGTTTGGTGGGTGGTGATCTTCTGGGCCCGACAGGGACCCTTCAGCCTTCAGGGGCCTGAAAGGGTTCCTGTTTCTGCAGCCCTCGCTGGCCCCCCATTATCACCCCTTCATGACGCGCCCCCCGATGAACGAAACGAGCTCTATGCACCGACGTTTTTTTCTGGCCCTGCACCGACACTTGCACAGGAAAACGGATCCTTGTGTATACAGGATCCTGGTGTATACGTACTTAGTCGTGATTTCCCCGGGAAGACGGGGGAAGCAGTATACACCATTTCCCCGGGATTGAAAAGCAGCCCGCCACTGGTTATTCATTTATTTCTATAGATCTATGTGTATACATATATATATACATATATATATATATATATATAGATATGCTCCATTCTGCGACCAATCCTCGACGGCGAGGCCCTGTCCGGAGCGCCCCCTCTGGCGCCGGCCTGCGATGGCAGACAGCACGAACTCGGTGTACCGGTACGGGCACGTGGCCGAGGCGTCCACGTACCGGAAAGAGCGGATGAGGCAGAAGAGGAGGAGGTTGGCGCCGCAGCCCAGGAGCGCAAAGAGCCCTGGGCGACGCGGGGGCGCGAAGGGCCACCTTGCAGCGTCCTCCTCCTCCTCCTCCTCCTCCTCCTTCTCCTCCTTCTCGCCCTCGCTCCGTCCGGGAGCTGGCCCTTCTTACGTCAGCGTTCCCACACGGCGCTGGCGCGAATGGTGGCGTGGCCGGAGCCTTCCCCCTCCCCCTCCCCCCCGCCCCCGACACGCCCGTTGTCGCCAAGGGGAAGAAAAACTGTCTCCAGCGTGGCGAGACCTCGCCGGACCTGCCCAACGCACGCACGAGGCGGCGACGAGGCTGCAACGGGCGGCCACGTGGCGAAACCTCGCCGGACCCATCGCATCCCTTTTGACGTAAGCAAGAACCCGTAAGTGCAAGCCCTGTTTGGGACACACGAGGAATCCACTTCACATGTTGGCTAGCCGGCCCCCGCGAAGCCGCATGTCTGTGAAGACGGAGAGGAAAGAGGCTGGCAATAACGAGAACGCATCGATGGGTGCAAGCCTATCACATTATCACGACAAAGTCACGCCGTGACCTGGGCGCCCGTTTCTGGCGCCGCGCGGGTCGCTCGGCCCTGGGCGACCGCAACTCTTCGACATGCCGCGATCGCTCGGAGATGGCAACATTTTGACTAGCAATAAAAGATTCCCTGACCCTTTGGGAGGGGACCTCAGTTAGGAGGGCCAAATACATTAGGGATAAGGGGCCTCCGCTGCAGATGTACCACACCAAACCGCCCAGATCTATTATCCCTAATGCAAAGCCGGGGACCTAAGTGAGGCCACGCTTTCACTATGTTCTTAGGGTTGGGGCTTTATCCTCGATGAAGTTCAAGCAGCTGGTCGAGACCAACCTTGGGACGCCTGAGTTGGCGTCGCCGCCGCGTCCACGCGGCGCGGACCTGCCGCAAGTGCGCACACTGACCGTCACCTGCTGAGGGGCAACTTTAAGGGGGGACCACCTCGGGGGGGAACATCGAGCTTACATCTGCGACATATCGCCGTTAGATCGGCGATAGGCCCCCCAATAGCGAATCCGTACGCTCCTGGGCTGGAAAGGGCTATCAAGCCACTATGCGATCAAAAGGCGAGTGGGGATCAGCACATCCCCGCCTTGAACCTATCCCGCCTAACGTTAAGTCGGGCTACAAGGGAATTCTCGACAATTCTCGACGAAAAATGAGAAATACCCCAAAACTACTCGAAAGTGGGCAACAAATACTAAAAAAAAAAAAGTCCCCAGACTAATTTTTGACTATTTTTGAATATGCCTCCTGTAGAGGGACAGGCCCGACTTAAGCCTAACGTTCCCCCTTGGTTGAATCCTAGCTCGGCTCTCCGGCGCCAGCTCGGGGCGATCAGGGCACCCCCAAGAAGGATCACGACGAGGCGCAGCCGTTGAAAGGCTCACCGAGGCCGGAAACCCTCCGGGAACCGATGCATACCCACTGAGCCCCCGAAGAGGAAGAAGAGGAGCAGCAGGAGGAGGAGGAGCAGGAAGAGGAGGAGGAGCAGTGAGGAGGAGGAAAATGTGGTCAAACATCCATCCCTGGGACCTCTCCCGGGGTGCGTTCCGACCAGACCCCCGGGGCCGGTCCAGCCGTGGCCACACAGGGGCGCTCCGGCACCGCCCGAGGCGACCCGCCAACGGGGCTCGGACCTCGACCCGTAAAGGCCCCTCCCTCCCCGACTGAAGGGGCCCTGGGACACACAAGTAAATAGACACAAAAAACAGGATTTCAATTTTTTCCTATATTTTCTAGTTTTTGTTGGCCTTCCCCCCCCCCCCACATCCCATACTTTCCCATCTTTTCTGGGGAATCGACGATTCATTGTGTCTGTGTGTTTCTTTCCCTCCTGAGGCGCCCCTGACCCGTGCCCGCCCGCGCGCGCTGGGCGGCGGGCCTAGCTGCGGGAGGCTCAGCGGCGTCCACGCCCGCAGCGCCAGCGGCGCGGAGAGCAGCGCCGTGGCCACGGAGCCGTAGAAGAGGGTGGACACCAGCGGCTCGGACACCGACCTCGGGCGGTCCGACTGTGGCGCCACACCGCCGTGTGCCATCCCGGGCTCGGACCTCCCGCGCCGCAGCCGGGCTGCGGAGGCAGGGAGCCCAAACATAGGGAGCGGAACCCTCCTCTGCGGCACCCACAGAAGCCCGGTGCACGAGGCCGGTTGACCTCAGGTCGTTTGTTTTGCACCCCGCCCCCCCCCGGTTTCTCTCGGCAGGGAATGAACTCACCCATCCTCTTCTTCGGCGTCGACTTCGTCGTCTTCGCGGCGGAGATTATTTTCCCTCTATTGCTGGGCGGACTGGATAATGATCGAGGGTGTTATCTCCCAGGGGTGCATCCACTGTGAGCTACCCTGCACGCGAGAGGATGCGTGAGCATCTTATCATGAGGACTCGCAATGGTAGTCGCAGTCGTAGTCGTAAACGTAGTCGTGGCCGCGAACTACTGGTTGTGGTTGCGGTTGTAGTAGCGAATTGTAGTCGTGGTTGTAGTCTTTATCGTAGTCGTAGTCGTAATCGCAATCGTAGTCGTCATTGTCCACTACTTGGTGGGACCCCAGTCCGTTCATAAGGCCGCCGAGAAATAATAACTTCCCACCCGTTGGGAGCGTTTCTAAAGACCTAGACAGGTTGAGTGACAACTGAGTAATGGCCCTCGCCATCGATCGGACGCCCATGTCCTGTGCATGTTCAGGCTTCATGCGTGTATTTCTGGCAAGATGGCCCAAAATGCTCCCCGATGGTTCCCGTACAGAAAAAGTGCACACGCCCGAGCGGTCCTTTGTTAGCCTCCTCCTCCTCCTCCTCAGCCCTCCTCCTCCTCCTCCTCCTCCTCCTCCTCCTCATCCTCTTCTTTTTCCTCCTCCTCCTCCTCCTCCTCCTCCTCCTCCTCCTCTCCCTCTTCCTTTCTCCTCTCCTCTCCTCCCTCCCCTTCCTCTTCCTCCTCCTCCTCCTCCTCCTCCTCCTCCTCCTCCTCCTTCCTTCCTCCTCCTCCTCTCTCCTCCCTCCCTCCTCCTCCCTCCTCCTCCTCCTCCTCCTCCTCCTCCTCCACCTCCTCCCCCTCCTCCTCCTCCTCCCCCTCCTCCTCCTTCTCCCCCTCTCCCCTCCTCCTCCTCCCCGCCGTAGCCATTTTGGCTCAAGTAAACCATTTCCCGAGGTGGTTTGCAGAGACCAGGAGCCTGCCCAGCAGGCTCGGCCCGCGCATCAGGGGCCTGCTGGGCAAGGCAGGCGCCCTCACATGTTGTATACGCTCCAGGAGCTCCTGTATCGTACTGGTTGGGCAGGAGGTCAGTTCTTCACGGCGCGCATGGGGCGCAATGAGAGGGATGATCAGCGGACTGGAAGCCAGTACGAGAAGTGCAGGGGAAGTGGGTATAAGTGGAACTGGGGCACCAGGTCTGAGTGCTACAAGTGCCAGAGGGGAATGCAGCCAGCCACCTCTCAAGAGCGAGCTTCGCAGGGCATCTGGGGCCCCAGCGCCTCTTCGCGGGGCCGCAGCCGCCCATCGGCCAAGCAGAACCGCGAGGAGCTCCTCAAGCAGCTGCGGGCCACTATCCCCGACGGCGACGCAGAGGCAGCCCAGCAACTCGAGGCGCTCGCCCGAGTGCGCACTCCAGAGGTGCACCCAGAGGTTGTCCTCAACCAGGCCCAGGCGCGGCTCCGCAGGGCCGAGGCAGGGCTCAAGAGGACCATCGACAACATCTCAGAGGGCGAGCGGTTCCTGCAGGACCAGAAGGAGCTGCGGGAGAACTGGATCCACGAGATCGCCGACGCGGAGGCGGTGGTCCAGGAGGCCTACGCCAGAGCGGCGCCCAAGGCCGTCGCGCCAGCCGAGGCGCCCACGCCAGCCCTGGACCTCTCGCAGCTGCTCGAGGGCGACCTGGACATCCTCAGCGTGCGGCCGGGCAAGGCCTTCGACCTCCAGGGGCTCGACATCCCGCCTGAGGAGCACCGCCAGTTCGAGGAGCAGATGGGCCAATTCGTCAAGCAGGTCCAGACGGAGGTCAAGAGGCACTTCGGCCCAACGGCGGAGGGGCTCGCCGCAATGCGAGCGGACCTCCAGGCCTTCAGCGACAGGCTCAGGAGCAAGAGGGCTCGGTCGGAGCCCCCCCCGCCAGAGGCCGCCGCAGCTCCCGCCGCAGAGGCACCACCAAGCAAGGCAGCAGGCAAAGGTGGCGCAGACTACAAGCAGCCAGGGGCGGCCGCGCCCAAGGCAGCCCCCACAGCGGGGCCAAGCACCCCTCCCCCTGCTGGCGCTGACGGTGCTCGTGGCGCTGCTGCAGCCAGCGGAGGCGGCGCGGCAGGCGCCGCTGCTCCTGCGGGAGCCGCGGGCAGGGCCCCCAAGCGCGAGCTGGCACAGGGAGTCCGAGCCAGGATCCTGGAGCGGGCTGCAGGAAAACCCCCAGGGGCGGACACAGACTCCAGCGACTGAGGGACCAGCCCCGCAAGGCTGGCGACGGTGGCGCCAGCGCCCACGCCGCGGTCGGGGCAAGGCGGCCGCGCGAGGACGAGGAGCACCAGCAGTTCCTCACGACGTCGACGGGGTCGTGCAGGCCCCCGCCACCTCTACGAGCACTACCACTACAAGGGGGGGCGCCTCCTGCGCCCGACCAGAAGGAGCTGCCCCGAAGGGCGGGCAGGCGCTGGCAGCCTGGGCCAAAGCGGGTCGCCTTCATCGTGGGGACGTGCGCCCACGCCCTAGCCGTTGAGGAGGGCCTCAACATCTTAGACGGGGACGGCGACAGCTCCTCCTCGAGTACCTGGGCACGGAGGGCGCTCAGGGGAGCGGACGCGCCCCGCCGCCAGCAGCTCGCGCCGTGGCTCCGACGGCTGGGCGGCAGCTCAGCCTCGAGCACAGCCGCGGACGCCGCGGAAGAGGCCCCAGAGGCGCAGGGGTGGAGAGCCGCAGATGTGCGGGTGGCCGAAGCCTCTCCCCATGCGCCCCTCTCGCTGATGCCGCCGACAGGCGGGTGGTCGAAGCCATCGGCGATGAGCTCGTGGAACAGAGAGCCGCAGACGTGCGGGTGGTCGACGCCTCTCCGCACGAGCGCCCCCAGCTCGGCCCCCCTGACGAGGGGGTGGCCGATGCAGCCCAGCTGGGGAGAGGACTACTGGAGGCCTCGGGCACGGGGCAGAGGGTGGCGCTCCAAGCCTGGCATGGGCGTCAGCTCAGCCACGACTGCGGCCACTGAGGCCTCGGAGGAGGACCCAATGACGCATGGTAGGAGAGCCGCGGATGCGCGGGTGGTCGATGCCTCTCCGCATGCGTCCCTCTCGCTGATGCCGCCGACAGGCGGGTGGTCGAAGCCTTCAGCGATGAGCTCGGGGAACGGAGAGCCGCAGACGTGCGGGTGGTCGAAGCCTCTCAACCCGAGCGCCCCCAGCTCGGCTCCCCCGACGGGGGGGTGGCCGACAGCCCAGCTGGGGAGAGGAATACTGGGACTCCCGACCGCGAGGCAAGGGGCGCAAGGCAAAGCCCGACATGGGCCTCAGCTCAGCCTCGAGCATGGTCACAACCGCCTCGGAAGAGGCCCCAGTGGCGCATGAGTGGAGAGCCGCGGATGCGCGGGTGGCCGAAGCCTCTCCCCATGCGCCCCTCTCGCTGGTGCCGCCGACAGGCGGGTGGTCGATGCCACCAGCGATGTGCTCGTGGAACCGAGAGCCGCAGACGTGCGGGTGGTCGACGCCTCTCGATGCGAGCGCCCCCAGCTCGGCTCCCCCGACGGGGGGGTGGCCGAAGCAGCCCAGCTGGGGAGAGGAACACTGGGGGCCCAGATCTCGAGGCAAGGGGCGCCACGCCAAGCCTGGCATGGTGCTCAGAGGCCTCAACGGCAGCGCCTGGGGCATCCTCGTCGACCGCCTGGACGAGATGCCGTTGGGCAAAAACACCATCATGTTGGTGCAGGAGCACTGCCTCACCAGTGACTACGTCGGCGAGATTAGTGCCAGCGGTGCTGCGGCGGTCCTAGACCTAGAGAAGGCGCTCGAGCAGGCCACAGTGCACTTGCTTTGGGCCGAGGAGCCCAAGCGCCAGTTTCGGTTGCAGCTTTTGAAGCCTTTACTCTCGATTTACACGGCCAGGCGCTTTGTTTCCTTCCGCGGCGTGGTGTCGGTGCATTCGACCAACACATTCTCAGCAGTCATTGCGGGTAGCAGCGGGGGCACGAGATGCCTCAAGCTAGCCATCTTGTCAGTCGTAGACGGGCTGGCGCAGGAGCACCCCGCCAGGCCGATGAAGTTTTTTGTCGAGGATTTAAGCATTCAGGCCCGAGGTGCGGAGGCGGATGTCTCGGCCTTGAGACTGGAGGTCCAGACCAGTAGCACGCAGCTCGGAGTCGACTCGGCGGGAGGAGGAGTTGTGTCGCTGCGCACCAGAGGCGATGCCAGGATGGGGAGCGCTAGGCGGCGTAGAAGTAAGTTGTCAAGCATCGGCAAGCAGGGCGCGCGCACATTTCAAGTTGCGCGCATGGGATTTCTCCCCTTTGTGCTGTATGGGGCGGTTTGCCTCGGAATGGACCCGACGCGGCTCACTCGAGCAAGGGCGCTCATAGCCTCGGCGCTGGGCGGGAACGCAATCGGTAAGGACCGACTGCTCCGCCTGTGGACGCTGAGATGCGACCCCCTGGTCGAGGCCTGCACGAAGCCGCTGCTCAAATGGGCGGAGGCTATCTTTGCTGGCAGCCATGAGGAGATCATGGTTGCTGGGTGGCGCAGAGCTGTCGCGGCGGCCGCTGCCGCCAAGCCTGGTCGTGCTGTATCCTCCACCTCGGACTCCCTCCTTTTCCCAGGGCTGCGTAGCCTAGCCTCCGTCCTGCGTGCCGAGCTGTATGCACTGCTCAAGTTGCTGAATAGCGCCCACCCGCCTCTGAGGGTAGGGGTAGACTACAGTTCAGTCATTCGAGGCCTCCGTAAAGGCCCCAGCTGGTGCTGCAGCCCTAAGAGCTCGACGTGCGGGCGAAAGGCTTTCTCTTGCAAGACCAGGCGCGCGTTGGGGCGCAGGCCCGGCCAGGGCAAGATGAGCGTGGATCGTCGGTGGGGCGTTGAGTTGGGGCGGGGGGTTGGGGAAGGCGTCATCTCTCCAGCCCTCCGCGGTGCGGCCATGGGGCACAAAGTGCACCGCGCGGGCAAGTTTTCTTTCTGCGATCGGTGCGGTGTGTTCTCGAGCGAGAGAGGGTGCAAGCTCGTGGCTGCCTGCGTGTACCGTCTCTCGCTCCTGCGCCGAGGCAAAAACCCTTGTGCAGTGAAGGTCTCCCTGGAGGCAGAGCCGCGCTCCCTGGTACAGGTGGAGTGCGCGGCGTTCTGGGAGCGCCTGATGGATTGATCGGGAAGGGGCGGGAAGCACCCCGAGGTGGAGTGCCCGCCCATCCGTTTTACATATGGCGAGCTGAGGCGGGGACCGCCAGGCATCGTTCTTGCAGCAAAAAAACCTCCTCCTCCTCGTCCTCCTCCTCCTCCTCCTCCTCCTCCTCCTCCTCCTGCTCCTCCTCCTCCTCCTTTTCCTCCTTCGCCTCCTCCTCCTCCTCCTCGTCCTCGTCCTCCTCGTCCTATTCGTCCTTGTCCTCGTCCTCCTCGACCTCCTCGTCCTCCTCGTCCTCGTCCTCGTCCTCCTCGTCCTCCTCGTCCTCCTCGTCCTCCTCCTCCTCCTCCTCCTCCTCCTCCTCCTCCTCCTCCTCTCCTCCTCCTCCTCCACCTCCTCCCCCTCCCCCTCCCCCTCCTCCTCCTCCTCGGCCTCGTCCTCCTCCTCCTCCTCCTCCTCCTCAATTTGCTCCTTTTCCTCCTCGTCCTCCTCCTCCCCCTCCTTGCTCCTCCTCCTCCTCCTCATCCTCCTCCTCCTCTTCCTCCTCCTCCTCCTCCTCCTCCTCCTCCTCCTCCTCCTCCTCCGGTTCTCCTCCTCCGCCTCCTCCTCCTGCTCCTCCTCCTCCCCCTTTCCTTTTCTCTTCCTCCTCCTCCTTTTCTTCCTCCTCCTCCTCCTTCTTCCTTTCGCCGTGGAAGGCCCGAAGGAGGGAAGGGAAAAGGCAGGGGAGGGGTGAAACCGAGAAAAGGGAGGAGGACGGAGGACGATAATGGGAGCAGCAGGAGGAGGAGGAAGAGGAGAAGGAGGAGGAGGAGGAGGAGTTTCGAAGGAGTTTCGGCGACGACGATGTCGAGTAACGCCGGTTGGCTGCGCCATATCGGATCACAGGAACGAGGCGGCCTCTAGTGTCGCACTGGCTTGCTTTTGGACGAGCACCTGATTGCATACACCCCGTTCGTGGCCGGGCATTTACATTCACATAACCGTCCATTAACACTCCCACGATCGGTTGCGCTTGACCGACGGCCACAGGTGGTGCACAACCAAGTGGAACAATAAACGGCAGATTGCATCGTGCGGGAAGGGGGGGGGCACATCTGTTGCCTGTGTGTATGCTTTGCGTGGGGCCTCGGGCACACTACACCCAGGACAAATTCTGCAATTCTTAAACCACCTCTTTATGCCCAAGGCTCCTGCACGCTTACGAACTGCCTCTTTGCACGCGGTACACTGCCAGCGACTACGGGAAGGGAGGAGGACATGGGGCGAGGCGGAAAGGGCCTGTCTCAGCTCACTGGTGGCTTTCTTCTTGAGCTCCTGGGAGGCCTGCTTCTTGCTCATCTGGGCGGCGGGGTCCTTGGCGCAGGCCTCGATATGAGCGCGAATGAGTCGTTTCCACACCCGCGCGCAGATTGCGTGAACTCCTTCATACATCTTAAGCTGCGGGGCTGCGATCGCGCGCGCCTCCGCCGCTTTGTCGGCCAGGGCATCCGCTGCTGCATTGCCGAGCCACGCCTCAAGGCTCACCCCGAGCCGCAGCCTTTGCTCGTTGTCGAGGTGGCTCGGCACGTGCTGCAGCTTTACGAGCTCCCCGGGGTCTCCGTGGTTGGGGGCTCTCTGGTGTAAAGCCCTCCAGATTAAGTTCCAAATGCCGTAGGTGCCGCGACGCTGCGCACCGCGCTCACGGTGGCCACGCTGCCATCCGCGATTGGCCACCTCTGAGTCCGTCCAGGTGCGGAGCCGTCCATCGGAGCATTGCATCGCCAGAAAGATTGCCCAAAACTCCGCCCTGTTGTCGGTCAGCCGTCGTCCTGGGAGTGGTCCGTACTGACCAGCATTTTGTTGTCATTGTTTTCCTTGTCGCTGCAGCTTGGGCAATCCCCATCCGCATCTTCGGTATCGAGGGTCGCGAGATGGCTCTCATCCGCTGCCGTCGGTGCATATCACAATCATATCGTCCGTAGTCGTTGCCTTGTCAGCATTGTCGAAGTCGCCAATGTTGGCGCGTTGCTCTGTTGCGTCGCAATCTGGCGGCACCGCCAACGCCTTGGGCACTAGCCAACGTAGCCAAACAAACAAATTGTGTTTGGGCAATCGTGGATGGCTCTTGTCTTATGCACTCGTCTTGTCGTAGTCCTCGGGGTCGCCCCTGCAAGCGCGCGCGCGCGCCCTGTTCTCCGCGGAAGCCGTCGCAGTTCTCGCCGCGGGCGAGAGCGTTGGATGCATATGTGGATGTCTCATGCTTGCGGCCAGGCGCCCACGTGACAGCGCGCGCCGCCGCCAAGAGTGCACCTGCCTCGCGGCGCTTGCCTCGCTCGCGCAGCACCTTGAACTTCTTGATAAGGTCGCAGGCGTCGGCGTCGTACTCGGAGCCCCTGCCAAGTCAACGGTCTGAGGCCCTGTTCCATTGCTGGAGCTGCTGTGGCTCCAGGATGGCACGGAAGGCGTAGGGTGGGTCGCCCTTGTGGCCGTCGCCGCCTCAGCGTTGCCCAGGTGGTCAATCCACGCTGTAGGCGGGATCCCATCCATCATTACAGAGTGGAAGGATCATAGTGCCAATATGACCCCTGCGCTGCTTCCATCGATTTTGCGCGGGAACGTCAGCGAGCCCCTCGTAGATACAGAGCCAAGCTAGATAAGTCCCATTGCGCAGGCGTCCTCGGCAAGCCCATGCGGGGAGCACTCCGAGTGGGATGGTGCCAGCTGGGCCAGCAGCCCACAAGGATGGGCATGCGTGCAGCCATCTTCCGACCCAGTGTTCGCCCATGGATTTGGCGAATCTCCTTCTGGCGGGCATGATGACATTGACCCCTGAACGACCAATGCCCGCTTGCGCTGGGGGCGCAGACGCCTTTAGCTGAGTATGATGCCGGCCAGCCTCTTAGTAGCGTGTTGTTTCTCCGCTTGCTGTGTGTAGACCATATTTCTGGGGTCCCTGCGCGGTCTTGGCCTAGGTCTCGGCCAACTGCTGTTGGCTTAACTGGTGCCTCTTTCCTTGAGTTGCATGCATGTGTCGCTGGCCATGCCGCCACTGGATGCGACGACCACGCTCGACCGCCATCCCGAAGCCCTGCTCAATGAAGCACTTGGAGTAGGCTTCGGTGGCGGATACGACAGTTGCTTCGGCATGCTTCTCGCGCCCTGGAACTCTGAGTTCCACGCGACCGAACCAGGCGCTGGGGATCGCGGCTGGTGCCATGCAGTGCGTGCGATGGAGGACTTGATGCATAACTGCCCTGGCCAGGATGTTGGCGTGTCTTGACCCTCCCACTAGCGAGCGCGATGGTGGCATCGGCTTGCCGCGCGTGGAGGCCAGGCGCAGGCAACTGACAAACGCGTGGAGCTGTATCACCATCGGCGAGTGCACGGGGAGGGAACCGCATGTGCCTGGTGGCGTAGACGACCTGCAAAACGTCGAACGCGTCGAAACATCTTCGCACGTCCGCTAGCGTCGCGGCGTCGGCCAGCTTCAGCGCGTCGCAGATCGTCGCCCAGGATGCGCGCACGGCCTCGCGCAGGCAACTGCTGCCTGCGAGTGCTGCGCCCCAGCGCCGTCCTGCGACCCGTGCCCATGCGTCAACCGCTGGTGAGCTTCTCCCAGGCCCGGCAGATCTGCGGCGGCAAGCCCCGTGCTCGATCTCCATCTGTCCTGGGCTGGAGCGCGATGATGGCGCTGCGTACATGCCAAGGCCATGCGAGCTCCCGCGCGCAACTGCTGAACAGGTTGACCAATTGCTGGCGTATTGCCGTCGGCAGGCGTCGTATATCGGAGCAGGATACCTCGCCTGGACCGTTGCTCTTGTCGGGCGAACACGTGCGGGGGTTGTCCAAGTCTTCAGAGGTCCAGGTCGAGGTTGGCGCCGTCCTACCGCATTCCCGTATGTCCTGGATGAGGGTCTGGTAGTCGCTGCGGGCGATGGTCGGGCGTGTCCAGAGGTCTGCGAACCCCTCCGCCTTGGCGTCAACGATTGACTTGGGGCAGCACGCCTTGCCTCTGATATGTACGTGTTCGTCCTCATGTCGCGGCTGTGGCTTGGTCATTCTGTGGAGCTTGCCGTCAGTGGCCTTGGAGGTGCCCGACAGCCAGCGCACGAACGAGCCTGGCCTCATCTTTGCGTTGAAGGTGAGGGACTTGGCGGCCTCCCGCTCGGCCCGGTTCATCATGCCCTCGATCGTCTCGAAGTCGAGCGTGTCCAGCGTCTATGCCAAGACCCCCAGAGGTCACGGCGCTGCTTTGCCGCTGTTGACAATCGAGCCCCTGCCGTGGTCATGCCCTCGTAGACGAGCCGTCGTGCTCCAGATGCGAGCTGCAATTGCTGTCGATCTCCGCGTCCATGTCTCCGAAGTGTGTGGTATGCTCTAGGGATAGTTGCCCGGCTTCCCCACCAGTCTGTAGGTCGGCATATGTAGTGTGCGTCTTGCCCGTGGTTTAGCGCACTTCATGGCAATTAAGTATGCAGGATGCGCTGCGTCCAGTAAACTGTTGGCGATCCTGGCGCGGGATGTCGTAGGCCGCGCAGTAGAACTTTCCAGAGTACCCATGAACTGACAGCATTCCTGTCGCGGCTGCCTCTGGGTCTGAGGCATAAGCAGCCCCGCGTCGCATGTAGTCTGGCGGGTGCTCGCGCTCTGGTCGCGGCGTCGCGATCGTCGAGGAGACGCCCCAGAGGTCGCCCACGGCGCGGGCGTCGATCTGCTCGGCGTGCGCACCTGGAGGGGAGGGCTCCTGCGGAGGCGTCCTGTCTCTTGTCCCAGGCGCGCTCGAGGGCGCCTCGGGGCCCGCCTCGGCGCCGGCGCCGTGGGAGGGCCCCTCGCGCGGCTCATCGGATACGCGGCCGCTCTCGCTCTCGAGGTCGCTCATGGGGTCGCGATCGGTGGAGCCCATGCGGCGCCCATGGGCTTGGTGCACTGGTTGCGGGGGACAACCCAGATGTTCCCAGCGGCGGCCCATCTCCTCGCCAGTGTTGATGTCGTTGGCGCTCGTCGTGTCTTTGGTGCTCGCCACCTGGCGGCTTGGTTGGTGCTGGTGGATGCGCACTGCCGCGGTAGTTGGAGCTGTCTGATCTACATCAGCTCAGCCCCCCCCCCCCCCCCCTTCCTTGTCGCAAGATCTGCCCCGCGCGCGTCTTCCATGGCGTTTCGGCCGTGCTCGTGCCGAGACGCTCTTTCTGGGCATCGTGGCTGATCACAGCGTAGTCGACGAGCGCGGCTGAGGTGGTGCCCTTCTTGTTGTTGCGCGTGAAGCATGCGTGGCCGTCTGGGGCGGCGTCGATGGGTCGCCCCGCGGCTTGTGGCCATCCTGAAGCCGATAGTCTCTGGGGCGTCGCATTCCAGCCGCCCATGACAATCCACGGGCGTTAGCAGCTGGCCAAGAATGAAGCCGACGTCGCACGCTCTTCGGCACAGACTCCTTGGGGGCTGCCAAGTGGGCCCAAGTAAACGCTGGCAATGGTGTTGCTGCGGCCGCGGAGGTGCCAGCACATCAGGACCCAATCGAAGTTGTTGTAATCAGGGCTGCCGGCGGGGGGGGCCACGAGACCCGCCGCGGTCGCAGAGGCCGAACCCCTGGCAACTTCCTCGCCGTGGCGCCCGCACTGGTGGCGCGAGATGATGCCATGGCAGGCCCCGCCATTAGAACCCTGCTGGCCTTCAGAAGATTGCCGCGCTGGGCAGACGGAAGACTGGTGGTCCGCGTTGATGACGTCGCGCTCGGCGTCCATGAGCTCACGGATTATGAGTGGGTCTCTTGGATGGCGGAAGCGTCGAACCGCTTGCGCCCCCTGGCGCGGGCCAAGAACTCCTGCGCCCTGGGGCCCCACTCCGTGCAGTTACCGACGAATAATACTCTGCGCTGAACATCGCTACGGTGGCCGGCATGGCAATGTGAACCCGGTAATCCCTATTCTTGCTTGTCTGGCGAGGCTGCCGCCACGCCATCGTGTTCTTGGTTGTCCTCTGCCTTCTTGGCCGCGGCGCGCACCTCCGCCAAGAGCTCGCCCTTCGTCTTGCTGCTGTTGGCTGCAGTTGAACGAGGCGCGGGCGGCGCGCGAGGCTGAGCTGTTGGAGGCACTGGTTCTTCACTAGCAAACACATGCTTCGTCTCCCCTCATTCGGTCTTCCGTTGTTTGGCAGCCCGCTTGATCGTTTCAATCGTATTCTTGATTGTCTCGCGAGCTTATCGGAGGTGCTGTCGAAGGTCTGCAAGGCATGAAACGGCGTTGCCCTTGTGGGACTTCAAGGGCTGCCTCTTGACCTCTGCGACCTCGCCCTTGGCGCCCTGGTCGCGCGCGCCGGGGTGTCGCCCTCCAGGTCATCAGCGATGCCCCGGCTGTCTTCGCCGTCAAGATTCAGGTCGAGGATGGTATGCAGCAGATTCTATTCTGGGGGTTGCCGTCCTTCTCCTTCGCCCTGGAGCTTGACTTGACACCCGCGATTTCCTCGACCGCCTTCTCGGCGCCAGGGGCAGCGCTGGCGCACTCCATCAGGTAGGCGTTTTGCTCGGCTAGCTGCTTCCACGTGGCCGCCACCTTCTCGCAGGCGCTCTCGCGCAGCGAGGTTGGCCCTCTTGAGCCTGGAAGCTGTGTTGCGGAGCTGCCTGGCGCGGTTCTGCGCGGGCTCTTCAACTGGTGGGGCTCATCTGCAACTGCCTTGAGCTGCTCTGCTGGGCCAACGGCCATGCCCATGGTGGAGAGCGACTCGGCTATACCCCCAAGGCGTCGGACATCTGCTGGTTGTCCCCTTTGCCAGAATCCTTGCCCGAGTTCCTGTCCTTGCCGCCCTTGCTGGAGGTGTTACGCTACTTGGCCGTGCTGCCGCAGGTGCAGGTCCAATCCCATGAGAGCCAGTCTCTGTCGCGCTGCCACCCACCGCAACTCTTGCACGGCGTCCAGCTCCAGCTCTGGGTCGATGTCTGGGCGCCTCTGCCGTAGCTCGTGCCGCCCTTGTCGTTGTTGTCCCTGCCCTTGCCTTTGCTGTTGTTGCAGCTGCTGTGGCTGGAGTAATTGACCTTGTAGCTGTTTGCGTCGTGTTGCGAAGTATCTCAGCAGGCCTCGCTGGTGGTGCCGCGCGCTGTGGTGTTTGCTGGGCGTGCGCGCCGCGTTCAACACCTCGATCCAGTGTTCTCGCCTCCGACCTGCGCTGTCGGCCACGCCGATGCCAAGCAGGCTCGGGCGGCGTCTCGCCTGCACAGGCGCCGCGGGTGCCTCGGCCGCGCCGCCGCCCTCACCCCTGGGCGGCGCGCGGTGACTTAGGAGGGAGGAGGAGGAGGAGGAGGAGGAGGAGGAGGGGAGGAGGAGGAGGAGGAGGAGGAGGAGAAGTAGGAGGAGGAGGAGGAGGACCAGAAAGAGGAGGAGGAGGAGGAGGAGGAGGAGGAGGAGGAGGAGGAGGACGAGGTGGTGGAGGAGGAGGAAGAAAAGGGCGAGGGGCGAGGAGGCAGGAGGTTGTGAGCTGTCTTGACAGCGGCCAGGACGAGGGGCTCCTTCCTGCTGGGGCCCGCGAGCGGGCACCCGAGCGCCGGGCGCCCCCAAATCCCCCGATGACCGAGGGCAGTCCTGCTTCACAAAGCACCCCCGGCCGGATACTCCAGATTTCGTAATAAAAGGGAGTGGGTCTGGACCCTCCAAGACGAGCCATTTCAGACCCCCCCTCCCGTGGGAGAGCACTCCAAAACATCGTCCCCAGACCCCCCCAGGCCCTCCAAGATGGCCTGGAAGAGACCCCCCCCCGAAATAAGACCCCCCTCCCTTTATTATGAAATCTGGAGTACCAGGAGCGAGGGCGGGAGGGGTCGCGTGGGAACTTACCTGGTGACGGCGCGTACGATCGCGCGGCACGGTCGCAGCATCGGCAGAGTCGCTGCCCGGCGAACTGCACGCCAGACGGCGAGGGAAAAGAGGAGGGCGGACGCGGAGGGGAGGGAGAGACGGGCATCGCGTAATTACGGTGCTGCGGCATCCGGCTCCCAGCAGGAGTTGTGCGAGGTGGCGTCCGCTCGGACTGGTGCTGACCAGGGAGAGGAGGGAAAGGGAGAGAGAGAGAGAGTTGGGCAACAGCCTTACTTAGTGTTCGCGCCTCGCTGGGTCGGAATATCTGCCTTTTGTTACGGGAAGAGCGCAACAGCCTCGATGCGATGCTTATGTATGGCCAACGAAGAGAGAGAGAGAGAGAGAGAGAGAAACAAAAAAGAGTGGAGGTACAAAGGAAAAGGAGAGGAAACGGGAAATAAGGGTACAGTCGGACCTAAGAGAGAAGAGCATTCTTCAAACGCATGAGACCCTCCGCTGGTCAAAACACACAGAACATCCCATGGTACCCTCTCCAGGATGCACAAGAGCATCCCACAAGCACGAGGAGTTGTAGGGTACCCATCCCGAGCCGACCTCATGTTCTACCTCGGTCCGACTGTATGGCCAACGAAGAGCGAGAGTGGAGGCAAAGAGGAAGAGAAGAGGAAATGGGGAAGAGGGGTAGCGGGGGAGGGAGCAGAGCGGAGGAGGCGGGAGGCAGATACGGAGCAGGGAGGAGCCAGGAATGTTACAGCACAGCGCCGCGGGCTGCAAACCCCCACGGGGTTCGACCTAAGCAGTGTCTTTCGTTTTCGCCCTGTGTTCGTGTTCCTTTGTCGTGTCTCCAATCCGCCTCTGCTGCAAAAATAATTCGAAACGAAATGGCGCCACGAGGTGGCCCAAACACCGCTCAGGTGGAGCCCTGTGGGAGGAGCGGGGAGTGGTACAACGCAGCGACACAGGCTGCAAAACGCAAGTCGCGCCATGACCAATGCGGGTGTCTTCGCACTGCTGCACGAGACGGAGAACACAACATATCTGCACTGCGCGTGCTGCAGAAAACTCTCGCACGAGAAGCCCGGACAACAACTGACTACCTACCAGACCACCCCAACCCAACCCGAAGACCCGAATTTCGGGTGGGGGGGGGGTAAGGGTTCCACATGTGTTTTGTTCGATGTTTCCCGCCCCCCCCCCACTGGAAATCGAGGGTAAATCTGAGCCTTTTGGGTTGGGTTGGGGTGGTTTGGTGTGTGGACGACGACTTAGCTCCGCCGGCGACCACTTCTTGTTCATGATGTCCAGCATCGCGAAGCACATCGCCGAGAGAACCCGCCGCCCCGAAGGAGCACGGGCGCGCGGCTGGCTCGGACCCCCCTGCTGCGGCTGCTGCGGCTGCTCGTCCCGGGCCTCCTGGAACCCTGAGCCTCGAGGCGTGCCAGGGACGCTCGGCCCTGGCGTTCTGTCGGGCGTGTCCCCCCTACAGGGGGATGGTCGACGAAACACAAAACACGCCGCACAAATGCCCCGAAAGGTCAAACAACTGCTCAAAACATAGTGCCCAGACTATTTGCGGACTGTGTTTTGACTATTTTTTTGTTTTTCGTCGACAATCCCCCTGTAGGGGGACACGCCCGACTCAACCCCGGCAGGCTACCGACCCCGGGGGGCACCGCTCCAGGGGCCGCAGGCGCGCACGCAGTTAGTTCTGCGCGCAGGGGCGTTGGGAGTGCAGCCTTCGGACGCCCGCTCCCTAGCAGGAGGAGGAGGAGGAGGAGGAGAAGGAGGAGAAGGAGGAGGACTGTGCAGCCTTCGGCTTCGTGTGTGTGTGTGTTTGTTTTTCCGCCTGCAGAGCCCCGGTGCTCCTCGAGGGTCCTCGCCGACAAAAAAAACACGTCCGAGCGATGCCAAGGCTGCTGTCGTGCGCCCTCGCGCTCCTCCTCGTGCTTGCGCTCCCTGCCGCTCGTCGCCGCTCCTCTGTGCTGCTGATGCGGGGCGCCGACTTGATACAGTCCTGGCACACACTTTTGAGCTGGCGGCGCAGAGGGTCCTCAAGCGCGAACAGCAGATTGGAGTGCAAAATGCGATCGAACATCAGTCTTCGCACACACACACACACACACACACACACACGCACGCACGCACGCACGCACGCACGCACTCACGCACGCACGCACGCACGCACGCACGCACACATGCACACACGCACACACGCACACCTGCACTCGCAGCCCGCTTAGATGTGATATCAAATCTGCAGCGCTGGCCTTCCCATTTCTTCGGCGTCAGGGCGGGAGTCGAACGGCGGTGGGCTGGTTGCCAACCAGGCCTGTGAACACAGACGCTGCCCCCAAAAGAATGACCTTCACCAGGCTCACCAAACACACCACTGTGACGCAGAAAAAAACAGCGGTCGGCGACGAACCCGTCCCCGAGCATCGCTCGCCAGCAGAAGGTATAAAAATACATAGCCCCTGCTGAAGTTTCTGGGCCCCAGACTTCACCCACGAACATTGTGTAATTCTACAGCCCGCCCCCGAATACACCCGAGACAGAATGTGCACCGGGCGGGGTGGCCCAGGAACGCACGACCGCACCGCAGAATGGCGCATGCTTGGGGCACCACCGCTGCTCGATTGAATGGAAGACCACGCTCAAGCGAAGAATGCACAGTCCCCTTTCCGACCGTCATCACCCACCCCGACCAGAACCACCAAGTCGGGCCCACACCAGTTGCGCCTGAGGCAGGTGGGACGTGCAGGGCGGAACGGGTCGGCGAGAGATCCATCTAGGACAAATCTGCGCTGGCGCGTGTGCTTTCGTGTTCCCAAGGGAGGCGCGCCTGCGGTGCCGGAGGTGGGGTGGCCGTTCATCCCGGAAGGGGCCATCCTGAGGGCGAAGACGGGCATCTATGGACTGAACGATGCGCCTCTGCTGCGGTACGAGGAGCATCGCGACGCCATCCTATCGCTTCCCGGGGCTTCGAGATCCAAGCTGTGCCTGGCCCTCTTCATCTTCCACGATGAGAAGGGAAAACTGGTTGGTCTGATCGGGGCGCGCGTCGACAACGATCTCGTCGCGGGTCGTCGCGAATCAGGTGGCCACACTGGGGAAGGTGCATTGCTGCGGCAACTGGCAGACGGCGAAGGTGGGCCTCCAGCACTGCGGGCGCTTCCTCAAGCAGAACAACAACGGCGCGATCACATGCAGCCAGAAGGAATACACGGAGAGCATCGAGGATCTTCCCATCTCGGCCGAGCGTCGGAAGACAAAGGATTCGAAGGCCACGGCAGAGGAAAGGGCGATGCTCCACAATGGTAATCGCCAGATCTAATGGTTGGTCCTTTCTACGCGGATGGACTAGACGTTCCGGCTGGTGGAAAGCCAGGCGAGTGCTCATGATAGCGACCTGAACTTGCAAGACTTGCTAGACTACAGCAGGCTCGCGAGCGACGCCAAGACCGACAATGTGGATATCACCTTCCAGCAGCTCGACATGGGCAACGTGATTGCGGTGGCAGTGGGCGACTCGAGCCACGGCAACGTGGGCAAGATGAAGACCGCCAGCCAGGCGGGTTTGGTCATGTTGCTTGCGGACAGCACTGACGATCGATTACTGCTGGGGAGGGCTGCCAAGGTCACCCCTATGCTGTGGCGATCACGCCGCATCAAGCGGGTGGGTTCGAAGTACCCTGGCGGCCGAGACGATGGCAGCTCTGGAAGCGGTCGAGAGCAGCGACATGCTGCGGCAGCACCTGGTGAAGTTGCACCACGGGCTGGGCGACCGGACCCGCATGGACGACGTCGAGGCGATCGCGATGGTGGAGGTCACGGACTGCAAGTCGCTCTATAGACCTGCTCCAGAGGCGAGGGACGCCTCCGCCCGAGAAGCGGCTGCTCATCGACACAGAGTCGCTCAGGAAAGACGCTGAGTTCACCAACGTGGTAAGCAAGTGGGTGAACGCTAGGCAAATGCTCGCCGACTGTCTTACCAAACATAAGTCCGCGCTGGTGACTACATGAGGTATGTGATCCGGACGGGCGAGCACAGTCTGACGGAGGACCCTATGGCGGAGCAGATCATCTCCAAGCAACGGATGGAGCTGAAGGGTCGAAGGGGCGAGTACTTCCGTTCGAAGCACACCGGTCGCCATCGACCAGCTTTTTGTGCGAGAAGGCTACGCGTACTTTGAGGACTGCATTGCGGACCTGAGATGCAACGCGCATGTGGCTCGACCTGCTCCTGAACACTATCTCCATTGGCGGATGATGCTGGGCCAGCGTGAGGACGACATCTACAACGAGAAGCTCGAGGACATGGTCGGCTGGTCGGGACTGGACCAGGTG
>CAUYUJ010000732.1:21004-26004 GCA_963575745.1 Prorocentrum cordatum | reverse complement strand
TCCCAGAGGAGGAAGAGGAGGATCGATCGAGTTCTCGGGTCGTTCGGTGCCACTCTGCCTCGGCACGACGAGGAGGGTCCGTTCATCTGGATGTAAAGCGATGCGAAGCGGCGCCATGGTATCATAGCGGGCGCGCGTGGCCGAAGCCGAAATTGCAGCGGAATGCACAATGTTTGTCCCGACAGACGTGCCCAACGAGGAGGTGGCGTACCGTTCGAACAGGAGAAGGAGGAGGAGGACGAGGAGGAGGAGGAGGAAGAGGCCATGAAGGAGAACGGGAAGGAGTTCGGTGCCTAGCGTGACTGGTGTGCGTGGCGCGGTGTGCCCTTGCCACGTCGTCCTCCTCCTCCTCCTCCTCCTCCTCCTTCTCTTCCTCCTCTTCCTCCTCATCATCCTCCACTTGTTGTTATTCCTCTTCCTCCTCCTCCTGGTCCTCCTCCTCTTTCTTTGCATTTTTCGCCTCCTCCTCCTCTTTGTTTGCCTCGTCCTCCTTCCCTTCCTCCCCCGCCCTCCTCCTGGTCCTCCTCCTCCTGTTCCTCCTCCTCCTCCTCATCCTCCTCTTCCTCCTCCTCCTCCTTTTCCTCCTCTTCCTCTTCTTCTTCCTCGTTTTCCTTTTCCTCCTCCTCCTCGCCATTTTCGTCCTCCCTCGTGCTGTCGCTGTTCGTCTTGTTTGTTCACCATCCTCCTCGCCCACCCTGTCCTCCACTTCTTTCTGCTCGTACCAACTGCCGACCGCCATCGCCGCTGGCCAAAGCCGCCAGAGGGGTGCAGCGCAGATGGTCGCACCAACATCAAGAGAAGGACAACGGCATGATATGAGACGGCACGAGTGGGGGGTGTTGGGATTGGAACCGCCGATTGCCACCGCCACCCGGGAGGAGGATACGGGGGGCCACCTGCGTGGAGGAATGCACCTGCACCGAGGAAAACCAAGGAGGAAGAGGCGGAGCGGATGAAGAAAACCCGCCTTTAGGGGAAATCACAAAATACCGGATCCGATGCTCCCTGTTTTTCTTCCGGTGTGCACTCTGGTCAGAATTTCGAAGCGCATCCAGCGGTGGCGACGAAGGCCCCCCAGGAGGCCCAAAACAAGAAAACGAGGGACACATACCGGCATCGGTACCTGTTCTGCCGAAGAGTCCCCGCGCTCCCCCCGCGCTCCCTTCGCGCCAACCCTCACGGGGTGGGGTCAAAAGGAAGGCGCCGCGGCCGCGATCGCACCAACGCCCGGAGCGGGGGGGGGGCGCGGAACCGCCGCAGATCGAACCCCCAAAAAACGCAAAAGGAGGCCGCCAAGGCGCGGGCGATCAGGCAGCCGATGAAGCCGCCCAGGCTGGCCAGCCACCTGAAGCGCACGCGCCGCACAAGCGAGAGGCCCACGACGTGCGACGAGCCGCCCGGCACAAGGTTAAGGTCGCCTGCCAGAGGTACCCCCCGCAGCTGCACGGCCCTGACGCGGCGCAGCTATCGTGCTGCCGCAGGGACCGCCGAAGATGGAGCGAATGACCTTGCTGGCCGCAGCGAGCCTCGGCCACGGAGGGGCTCCTCAACCTAGATGTGAGGAGCGGCCCCACAAAAAAATCCACCCTGACTACCTACCAGACCACCCCAACCCAACCCGAAGACCCGAATTTCGGGTTGGGGGGGGTAAGGGTTCCACACGAGTTTTTTCGATGTTTCCCGACCACCCCCCCACTGGAAATCGAATGTAAATCTGAGCCTTCGGGTTGGGTTGGGGTGGTTTGGTGGGTGGTGACATCCTGAGCCCAAGGTGGCCTTTTCAACGCGTCGGCGGTCTGGGCGTGCACCCTGGGGCTGAGACGACTCGAGCAGCGGCCGTTGCCCAAACTGGGAGCGACATCGGCCACGAACGAGAACGCAACTGCTAAGGCCCAGTGGAACGACCAGCGTGCTGACCACGCCCTCTTCGCGACAGAGGGTGCGTCGCGCATGCGTCGCCCGTGCGTCGGCCGCGAAGAGGGCCCGCCGTCCTCGCACACGTGTACGTCGCCGTCGCATGGGGGTCCTCTGGCGAGTGCCAATTTGGCGGGCACTTACGAGGCGGATCGCACGCGCGTCGCCCATCACGCGGCCGCCGAAAAGGCCGGTCGCCTTCGGGAAAAAACGGGTCGCCCTCGCAACAGTCCCCTTTGTGAGAAGGTGGCTGTCGGGCGACTTCGGCGGATTAGCAAATCCATCTAAAATCCCACCAGCCCTGTGGGCGACAAGCGGTCTCTTCCACAACCCCTCTTCCCTTCGGGGAGGGGAACCCTCCCCTTCCCGTCCCTGAGGTTTTTTTTGGAAGGGGTCGCGATGTGTCGGAAGCTTCTTTTTCTGCCATTGGGAGGGCCATTGTCTGCCAACCCTCACGAGTATCGTGGCCCCCGAGGGGGGGACGCAAATCTAGTACCTAGTACCACCAATGTTTTGACCGACCGCCTCCAAGATGGCCCCCAGAGGCCCCTCAGGGCTCCCGGGAGGACCCGAAGAGGGCCAAAACAACACCCTAAGAAACCCCAGGAGACCTCCAAAAGGCACCCGAGAGGCCCCCAAAAGGCCCCCGAGCGCGGCCCCCGAAGGGCCTCAGAGAGCGCAAAATGACCTTCAAGATGGTTCACGATAACCCAAGCTAGCTTCAGATGGTTCCCAAGATGCTCCAAGAGGCCACAAGACCGCTCCAAAACTGCTCAAGATGGCCGCGGAGCCTCCCCAGGATGATTGGGAGGCCCAAATCATCCAAAAACGTAACGAAAAACAATGAATCTGGCCTTCTCGCCTCTTTGCTTTCGATGGCCTTCCGGGGCCTCAAGATGGCTCCAAGATGGCTCAAGAGGGCCCCAGGAGAGGCCCAAGAGAGCCCCAAAAAACATCAGGAGTGCCCAGGAGCGCTGCCAGAGGGACCCAAGAGGCAATTTGAGGCACTGTCGAGAGGCGACGCTACTTGAAGCTATCCTTCGTCTGGCCGATCCCTCCACGCCAGCATGGAGATGGCCCCAACACGCCGTCCAGGCCGGCCTCCCTCGCTGTTTGACTGTGCGTGTCTCTTTCTCTCCCCCCCGTCAGCTCTCATGGGCATTGTTTCTGGATGGGTTGGTGGGTATATATGTATATTTTTTTACAACCGCAGGCGGAAACGCCAGCGGCGGAAGGTCGCGAACGGGCCGCGGACGCGACTAAATTACCTAACGCGCGCAGGGCCGCGGATCAGGCGGCTCACGACAGCGTCCAGGGAGGCGAACACGATGCAATCCAGGTGCCATGACAGCCCCTGAACGGGCATGCAGGTGCGTCCAACAGGCCTGAGGTAGGCACCGAGACCACCTAGCGCAGCCAAAATGGCGCGAAAACGTTCCAACGTCCAAAGGCGGACAAGGGAACGACCGAGGACGCCAGCCCCAGCCTGTCGGGTAGCACAGAGGTCGGGATGGTAAGTCCAACGAGGATCCCGACGGCGGCAGCGAGCCGCGGCGTCAGCGACATCAAGGTGTATCCATGATCCGAGAAGACTACCACACCAAGACGTATCGGCCCAGACCCAACGGGTGGAAGGGCACCTGATGCACGCTCCCGTCGAAACGCGGCGCGTGCACAACACAGTGTCACAGTGCAGTCCAAAGAGACGGAGAGCACAGGCGGAACGAGACCGTGTATACCCAGGCAAGACCCACAAAGCCACTGATCCAAGGTCGCGGTAGGAAGCCGTCCAGCAATGGGAGTCCAGAGGGCACCGATCCATGGAGCGCGAAGGGTACCACAGGCTGACTGGGGACAAGGACCAACTGAGAAGCAGACGGCGAGCCAGTCGCAACGCAAGAAGCGCATCCAGGGTGTGGAGAATGATGACAAGACAGAACATCCACACCTGAGATGCGACAGCCCAGATCCGACGAGTGGAAGGGGTGGAAGAGCACGATGCACTGGTTGGTGGGGATACGCGAAGCGTCAAGAATTGCAACGCCGCGATGCTGCTGAGACCACAATATGGCGCTAGGCGAGAACGTCCCCACAGCCGCCGACACAGCCACCGATACTGCCGCAAACACCATGACTACCGCTTCCACCATCATCGCCAACGGCCGTGACCCCCACCGCGTTCACCGCGAAGATTACGGCAGCCGCCAACGACCGCGACCACCGCCGCGGCCGCCACGATTCCCGCAACCACCACAACGACGGACACCAGCACCATCACCAGCGTGACCACCATCGGCCCGCCCACCGCCAGCAGCGCGACCGCCACCGCCGCGACAGAGGCGACAACCACGACCGCGACAACGATCACCAACACGACGGTGACAGAAGCCCCCGCCCCCCCTCGTCCTCCCACTTCCTCCCCCTTTCCGTTTCTGGGCCGCCCGTGCCGCCACGCTCGCCCCGCGCCCCTGCCCCTCCCCCCTCCCCTCGCCCCTCGCAGCCCCCCGTTTCCTCCACCAGCGGCGGGGCCGTTCGCTGAAGGCGGGGCCCCCGCTCGCGGCCCCGCGCCGCGGCCGCGGAAGGGGGGTGGCCGGGGGGGGGGGGAGATGGAGACAGGGGGCGCCGAGGGGAATACAGCGAAGGCGTTAGAGGAGGGATTTCCAGGATTTCCGCCATCACGTAGTGATAAAAGCATGCTAGCTCAGGCTTTGGGGAACAGGTCGCGAGAGATACGATCGAGGCACTCGCGCCTGGCCTTGGTAATCAACTGTGGGCGGCACGGATTCCCGAGCCCTCTGAGCTGGGCCTGACCGAAAAATCCGCATGAGCCGCAAAACCACACACCAAGGTCTTTGTGAAAATGCATGGTGTGGGTGGGGTGCGTCCAACCTCCAGCCAAGTGTCAATTCCGCCCAGGGGGGGCGAGCTAACCTAGAACTGACTTGGAGCAGGGAGAAGCACTCACTTTTTAACCATTCATCCTCGGTGGCTGAACTACGGCACGCTGACACACGACCTGCCATTTTCGGTCAGGGCGTGGGCAGACGCGAAGCGTGCTATAGCCTTCGGGGGGGGGGGGGGGGGGG
>CAUYUJ010000732.1:0-20904 GCA_963575745.1 Prorocentrum cordatum | reverse complement strand
CCCCCCCCCCCCGCTCCTGAGAGGCACATATGGACTCTAAGGCGACGCGAAGCAACCGACGACGAACTAAGCGGGCCTCACGCTCAGTTTCGTGAATACGGAAACGCTCGGCCTCTGGGACCCTGGCCTGGGCGGCGGCCTTTCCCGCAAGAACATCTACGCAAGCGTTGCCCTGGATGGGCCGGGATGGCCAGCCTTGGGCCACAACGTCGCTGCCTTCGAGGTGAGACGGGACTTGAAGTGCTGACGCGTGGTGCGACGGGCGCGACTGGGCGCGCAACAGACTACCTATGGCTCGCCAGATGTCTGCCTGCGGCCCTGCTGGTGCCTCGAACACTCTGTCGTGCCACCCACGGGCAACCTCGGCACAATCGGTGACATACACAAGCCACCCTTCTGAAAACCTGAGGGGCCACTCGAAACTCAAAAGCTCACCCCGAGGCACCGTCTGTGATGGGGCCTGGGAGAGGGCCTGTCAAGTGAGGCTCTAATATGCACGGTGAGAAAGACTGGAAAGCTGCCACGGCCAATCCTACTCTTCTGAGCCCGGGGTCGTGAGTGTCCTTCCCCCCTGAGGCGTCTCCGAAAATGATGACTGGGCAATCTGCGCCCCCGCTCCCGAGGCACCCTGGCCCGGGAGAGCCTCCAATCAGCGAGTTCCCAAGGAAGCCCTCGGAGGAGGGAGGAGGGGAGACGGCCGTCCAAGCAGCATGGATGATGCCTCTCATCCAAAAAACTGGGGGCGTTTCCTGCTCAGCTAACGCTTCTGGAACCAGCTCGTCGGACAAGGCGAACGCGGGCGAACCTCGATTTTTGCTGCAGGTCCAGCACCTGTGCACTGGCGTATCCGCGGCCTCCTGGCAGCGGAGGCAGAGGTCGCTGTCGGCGAGCTTCTCGTCGTACTTCCTCTGCTGCGGCCAGCAGCCACCTGCCGCTATCGTGACCATGGGCTCAGAACGTTAACGTCCACGATGAGCTCGCAGCAGCGCTGAGATGCACTGCCTGTAGCTCTGAAGGCCGGCGCCGCTCTCAAGCCCTGCCCCGCAATGCTGCTGAGCTGCTTCGCTCCACAGTTGAGAACCGAGGGTGGCCTCAAACTCGTCCAGCAACGGCTGTGCCTGGTCAAGGCCGACGAACGCCTCATCGTGGAAGTGCCACGTGTGGGTGCCCCCCGTCCTGTCATTCGGTACCTGCCAAGCTGTAGCTGAGTCCGCTGTCCATCCCGCCTGCATCAAATGCAGCATGACCGACGACATCGGGCCCCTCACGTGCCTGCTCCGTCGCCCATCGGGGATGTCCCTGAGATCCTGATAGACTCGAGGCCAAGCTTTAACGATAGAGCGTCGAAGCTCTGGCTGTCCGAACCATGTCGCAAACCACTGCTGCAAACAAAGCCTCGGGAGGGCTGTCCCTGGGTCGGCCCCTGGGAGCCGCAAGGCGAGGAGAGTTGCTAAACACCTCCCGCGCTTGCTGGAGCCCGCCGTGGCCCCGAGGCGCCGACGGTGCGCGAGCATGACTCTGCCGAAGCAACCGTGGATCTGATGCCCGTAGGCCGCCGCCGCCTGCGGGCCAGCACGCTGGATCTGCGCAGCGGCGCCCCAGCGCCGCGCAGCACGAGCGAATCGCCGCAGGCAGCCGTGGGAGCTGCCAGCCTTGACCACGCGCTTCTGCGCAGTGTCTCTGGCCAGCCTGCGCCCACTGCCGACGTCGACGCCGAAGTACGGGGCCTGCGTGACGGCCTTCACCTCCACGCCCCTGGACTTGAGCCGCTTGGTGATGTACACCGCGTATCCATGATGGGCGCACGTTATCGCGCCTCTTGGAGGCGATCTTCAATTTGAGCTTTCAAACTCGCGCACGGTGCTGAGCGCGGCCATGGTCAGCTCGCTCCGCGCGTGCGCCCTGGACCCCACGACGCGCTCCGACAGGTCGTCCACCCAGATGCGCTCTGACATCGTCGGGTGAGCGACCGAAAGCTTCTTGCACACGAACGCCGTGAGGCACTTGGCGAATCTGGCGCCGTTCCGCGACCCCTGGATCACGGACTTGGACGTCTGGAACGGCAGAGACACCGCGTCTAGCTGAGCCAGCAGCCGCGGTGCCAGGAACATCTGAATTTCTAGAAACAGCATCGTGGGCGGGAAGCCCTTCTTGAGGGCGAAGGAGGCCAGCGAGGCCATCTCGATCCCGTCGTAGAAGGCCTCGACGTCCAGCAAAGCCTGCCCGTGGGGCAGACGCAGCGCCGTCTGCACCTCGTCCTCGAGCGCCCTGATGAACGCCTCCCCCAGGGCGCTGTTGCCAGCGATGGCCGCGTCCCAGTAGTCGTCCTGGTCGGCGACCCAGCCACGGACGAGGTCCTCCCTGGCCATGGACCAGACGCGACAGAACATGGGCAGCAGCCCTATGCATCTGTCGCCGCCCGACTTCTTGCCGAGCAGGCGGCCCAGCACGCACATGACCTGCAACGGCCACGTCAAACCCTCCTCGGCCATGCGGTAGAGGTCGCAGACCTCGCGGAGGCCCTCGTCGGGCAGACGGGCGAAGTCCGTGGGCGAGAGCCTGTCCACGCCCATGCCTGCCCTCGCCTTCGTCTTGGCGAGGGCCCGCCTGAGGTCCTGGACCGCGAGCTGCTCCAACTGTTCGACCTGGGCGTGCTGGCGGATGAGCTCGCACGCGTGAAGGATGTCCTCGTAGGATGCACTGCTGGACTGCCATAGCGAATGCCAACGCTGCACCTTCTTGTCGATGATGTCCACGGGGTGCGCCAGACTGCACCCGTCCACGTGGAGCTCGTCTTGTTCTGGCATGGGGTCTTTGATCGAACGATGCACGGCACCAGCTGAGTCGGATATCCAGTCCTGGAAGCTGCGCAACGACCCCGATGCTGCCGTGTTCTGAGCTCGGCGCGCCGAGCGAAAAGTGACCTCCTCCAAGTCTTCGAGCTCGTCGAGGGATTGCTCCAGAAGACCCTTGAGCCCACGCAGCACTCCTTTCCACGAACGGGTCGATCCTCCAGCGAAAATAGCCCCCGCGCCGTCTAATAGCTGGTCTGCCAGCCTCTGCGCCGCGGCACTGAGAGATTGCAATTGCAGGGCACCGTTTCGCCGCCGACGATGCCGCACTGCTTGCTTCGCGATGGTGCGAGCTCTCGCCCACCAGGCCGCTGACCCGTCACGTAGCGGTTGCTGCCGAATGCGCAGCGCCTGCTTCACTGGAACAACTGCGGCGTCCACTCCTGTGCCTCGCGAGCGATGAGGCGGTGCTAGACCGTGGTGTTCTGATATAGCCGACTCTGCGATGCTGATCCAGCGGGCGAAGCAGCTGCTGACTGGTAGTATATGCTGGCGGCCTGCAGCGAAGGCAATGGAGTCTTGCGCGGGCCGCCAGACGTCGGAAAAAGACTGTGAATGCCAAATGGCTTGAGCCGGGTGCGACGCCCACAAGGATGGGGGGAGAGCGAAGGGAGGCAGGACGGCATCGGCAGCGGCAGTGGAGCAGGTGAGATTATCCTGATCCCCAGCCATGCTGGGGCCCCCCTCCCCTGGCGGCTCGGCGGAAGTGGACTGCTGATCCCCCGGCCCCACTCTAGCGTCACCCACTCTCGAAGCGGGCCCCGAATCAGGACTACTGTTGTCTAGGTCGGTATTTCCGAGACTGTTGCTGTCGACTCCGAAGGCTGGCTGGGTGAAAGCACGACTCCGAGGCCCAGGGGTCCTCTTCTTCCCTCTCCACGAGCTCCCCAAGGTCGAACTCCCACTCGGGACAACCCCCAAGCGGATTGCCAGCCTCGGAGCCGGGTGGACCTGAAATTTCGGACCCCTGGGTAACGAAAATCCTGGAGCCCTCGGACTTGTCCCTGGCGAACAAATCGGAGAAGAGTGTGTCGCATTCGCTACGCAGACGCTCCTGCGCCTGTTTGACCCGCTCCTTCTGTTGAGCGCGAGCCTTGCTGGCCTTAGATCCCTCCGTGTGGCAAGTCGACGGCCGAGGGACCTGAGGCAGGCGATGGGGCGGAAATGAGGGAACGGGAGAGGAGCTGTTCGCCCGCACCGTGCAGCCTAAGTTCTAGCGCACAGTGAGGGCTCCAAGGGACGTCGGTTCTGGCTGACAAGCTGTGAATGCATGGGAGCCCGCTTTCGGACGCCATCAGGAGATCGATATGTGAGCTACCTGCACTCCCGACGCACGTGCATTCAATATCGGCCTGGCGAATGTGCCCGTGCACCCATTTCACGAACGCAGAGCGCCGAAAAGCTGAAACATCATGATTGAAGTCCCCCAGCACTATCCAAGGGAGCTGCACTGTCTGCAAGAGCGCGCCGAGACGCGCATACCTCTGCGCGTTGGCGCCCGAGAGTCCGAGCGAGGGGTGCGCATAAAAAAGAATAATTAGGATACTAAAGCCTTGCATGTGAGCCACGGCGGGGAGGAACCCGTCGGACGAGCTGGGCCCGTCGGCACAGAAAGCGGCGGCCTCAGACGTCTTGCCATATAGCCTATGAACTTTACGATGGCCAGGCGCGAGAAGGACCTCCCCTCCTTCATTGGCCTCGGCCGCCCCTGCTGCTGAACTGCCTCGTCCTGTGCTGCGAGCTGCATTGTCCAGGTACTTCCACCTCGTCGATCGTGACTTCCTCGCCCACTGCGCTCTGGAGTGGCATCCCGCGTGAGTCTCAACCATCCCTACGAGGTCGTACTGGTCTAGGAACTCTTTGCACCCGACATGGCCCCATGACTTGGGCCCGCGACATGTGACATTGCTGAAGAACATGGTGATGACGCCCTTGGCGTCGTGAACTGCTTCATGAGGTATGGCACCTGCGGTGGCATCATGAGCTCCTTCTGGTGCCAACGGCGCGCTCCCTGGCACGGCCGAGGGTGCCGACAAAACCTCGGCGGGAGCTGGCACCCAGGCCGATGCGGCCGCCGCTGCCGCTGCGGGCGCGTGCTCCTGCGCGCGCGCCGCAGCGTCCTCAGCGGCCTCCCTCGCCTGTAAAGGTAAAGAATTGATCGCGCGTACCCCGGCCAGGTCGGAAACCAGCTTGGTCGCAAGGTTGTTGTCGGTCCAAGGATGGTTGTAGTCTGTTGTACAGTAGTCTGCTGAAGAGCTTGCACAGCATTGGCATGGTGCAGATCGGGCGAAAATTATGGGGAGATGCTGAATCTCCCGGCTTAGGAATTACTGTGGTAACGGTCATTCTCCAGCTGGCTGGCGCGGGAACGCCTACCTTGATGACTGTGTTGTACAGTTGCAATGGAGTGCGTTGAAGTTCTCGGCCTGGCTGTTGGAGCATTTCAGCCCGAATGCCGTTGGTGTCGCCGCCCTTGAATGGTGACATTGCTGTTTTGAGCTCTTCTTCCGTGAAAGGTAGGATATGCTGCGGTGCACGCGTTGCGTGAGCTGGTCAATCCCCCGCGATGGAAGAGGCGTGCAACTGTAGGGCGAAGGTTCGCAGTTTCCTGTGCCAGTTGCAGCTTCCGGTTTCCACTGTTACAGTTATGCTTCTTGCTGCTTACCCCCCTGCTGCTGATAAAAAAAGACCACCCTTTCCACGTTAGACTTGATTTTCCACGGCCAATAAAAGTTTGGTCAGGGGCGCGGGGCGCGGAGGCCTAACTTTTCTATCACTACGAAAAGTTCACCATCGAGGTCCACTTCCTTCTTAAGTTGAGATCGCAACATTAAACGAAGCGAAGACGTTGTCGAGGATGTCAAGCGAAACCAACATGTTTGGGAGGCAGCCTCAAACGAAACGATCAGTGTTTCAAGGATGTCTCAAGCGGAACCAACAGTTCTTCGAGGATGTCTCAAGCGAAACAAACCATCGAGGATGTCTTGAGCGAAGCGAGAGATTTGTCGAGGATGTCCCAAGCGAAACAAACATTTATTCGAGGATATCTCAAGCGAAACAGGCACGCTTTCTCGGGCCTCGATCTTCGACCCTCGGACCTCTATCCTCGATCCTCGGACCTCGCCGCCGTCGGTCCTCGGACCTCGATCCTCGACTCTGGGATCTCGATCCTCGATCCTCGGACTTCGATTCTCGATCCTCGACCCTCGGCTTTCGGTCCTTTTAACATCATCTCTTTCTCCTCCCACACGCTGGCCCCCGGTAGGCCAAATTTATGCCCCCCCCCGCAGCCCCGAACAATATTACCCCTGTGGCATTAATCTCGGCGGCACAGGGTTACTGCCCCTCGTTGATGGACCGCGCGAGAGGGGGGGGGGGGGGGGCAAACGGGCAGGTTTAGCGCGCCCTGAGCGCGTGCTCTGAATTGCTGGGGCGGGTAAAAACTGACACCGCTCACGCAGATCGGCGGGGTCAGGGTCCAAGAACACATTGGGTTTGCCACACTTCTGCAATCCAGTGGCACCCCCACGCAGATCAACGGAATCAGGGTCCAGAAAACACATGGATGTGCCACATTTCACCAAGCAAAATCCTGGCAACCCTCGCGCAGATCGGCCGTGGCCAGGGTGCAAAAACACAACGGATTTGCAACATTTCTGCAAGTCGGTGGCACCCCTCACGCAGATCAGAGGGTCCAAAAACACAGCGGATTTGCCACATTTCTGAAATCCGGTGGCACCCCCACACGCACGTCGGCGAGGCACCCAAACGCAGTGCCAGTTCCTCGCCGACAGCACGTAGAAACACCTCTCTGAGAGCTGCGCTGCCTCGGACGGCGCCCCAGTGCGTCTCGCGCCGGCCCGTCCAAGGCATGCCATGATACTCGCGGGCTTTGGGCCGCTGCCGCCCGAGGCGCGGCAATGACCCTGCGACGCTGTCTCCAAAAACCCGATTGGGGAGAAGGGTGCTCAGCGTCGACGTCACTTGGCGCGGCCGCGCCCGCTGCGCTCCACACATTGAAAGCATGCCGGCACGTTCTGCGAGGGTACTGTCTGGAAATCGATCGTCGGTGCGGCTGACGCGATGAACTCCTCGCGCTGCAGTAGGCTCGATGCCTCTCGGCGCCCGCCGCTGGTCATCGACTGAAATGCTGGGAAGCGCCTGGAAACGGACGCGAGGACAAATCTCCTGAAACACTTCTTGCAACTAGGAATGGTCGCTCGGGGGGCGTCGAGGATGTCTCCAGGATGAATTCAAGTGCGCGTGCCGACCTCCAGCGTGTCTCCAGGAATCACCTGCTCCTTGAACGCTCTGTGCAGGGCGCCGGCAGCGGGGGCTGTCTCCGCCAACTCACGGAACTCACTGATGGGCTCTTGAGCTGCTCTATGTTGGCTCCTCCTGGCGATGGCGCCGGTCGCCCCAGCCAGCTGCCGGCGCTCGCCTGGAGCCAACCGATGTAGATCGCTCAACAGTCGATCGACCTTGCTCCACTGAAGGGGATCTTTCCGTCGAAAGACGCGCGACGCTCCCTCGGGGATCTTTTGAACGAGAGCGCGGGCGGCAGCTGCTCATGGCTCTTGCTGTCTGGCTCCGTTTCGCCGCTGACGGTGCCCTCGAAAACCTTCGCTTATGGTGGCCGCCTGCGCCCGCCACCCTGCCACTCGATCGCGGAGTGGGCATTCTCGCGCTGGCTTGGCCTGCCGATCCTCTCGGACCGAGCAGGAGACAGCGCGGCCTCGGCTGTGCTCGGGCATGGCCCGCCCGCGGCGGGCATGGATTGCGCGTTCAACTGTCCGAACCCAGCTACGATATAGAGCTAATGCGTGCATGCGAATGGTTCCCGAGCCAAACAGCTACTGGGGCAGCAGCCGCAGAAACAAGGGGCGCGACGAGTTCGGGGGGGGCCCGGTTGTTCGTCTTGCTTGGCGCCAGGTTTCGCCAGACACTGCGAAAGGAACAGAGCCCGAGGCACCGGGGTCTCTAGCCGCGTCGGCAGCGGGGCTACAGGGCAAACTCCCCCTCGGGCGGCGCACTATCCCTTGGGGGGGCATCGCTGACACTACTGGGTATAACGCGCTGATTCGGCTGGTCGACTGAGGCGCTCTCTCCCGCGCAAAACATGGGGGCGGCGCGGGCGGCGGCGCTGAAATTGGGCTCGCCCGCCCACGGGTCGAATTCGCCATCGGCCTCCACGGGGTAGTAGAGCTCGCTGTAGCCGCCCTCGCCTGTCGCGCCCTCGCTCTCAGACTGGTCGACATCGGCTTCGCCGGGCCGACCAAGCCACCACATTCTGCAATCATTCCTTTTATCGCGTGAAAAATGTCTGGCTAGAAAGAACTCGCCCCTGATTGCGCCGGCTGGGTTCAGAGCCCTCAGTCACTGCCCTTGTCAGGTCGGGCCACTTTGGGGGGCCTTGAGGGGCGAGCCGAGGACTCTGGCAATCAACTGGCTTGCGCTACCGACGAGCTCCAAAGACAACCCGATGCGGGGCCCCCAGGGCGCACTACAAGCAGCCCCGACCTGCGCGGAAGCGCTCACGATTAAATAATATAGGTGCTATGCTTGTTGATCCCCGGCCAGGGATGCATGTGACATCAGCGTTCGAAACAATGATGGCGCCTCCTACCTGATCGAGAAGGCCTGTTCTGGATAGGGCTGCGGGACTGAAGTTCCAATCCGCGGCAACGATCCGAGGAAGGCGAAGGGGGCGGAGAACGGCGGCAAGTTTGCGGAATCTCACAACATTCGGATCACGGAACCCGATGGACGAGTGGCCATAGAACGTGATAACCATGAGGGGATATCCTGTTAGCTCAATCTGCGCTGGGACGAAGCCACCGAAACTGCTGCCTCCTTCGGCTCGAAGCCCAGTGGCTGCGCGCGGAGTTCAGCACCTGGGCTGGCTTGCGACGTACTGTCAGAAAGAACTCGCCGCCGTCATTGGCTCTGTCGCCATGTGAAATGGGCCTTGGGCCGCGCGCCGTTGGCGAAGAGCTCCAGCTCCTGCTCCCGCGCCTTTGCCCCCCACTTGGATGCGGGGCCCTGCTTGACGTGGGTCTCGCAGTGCGATGTCGACATCATACTTGAGCGACGCGACGCGCCCCCCCACGCTTTGTCTCCCATGGGTGTGATAATCGAGAAAACATGTAACTAGAAGGCGGAAGTGGCAAGATGTCAGTGCTTTCGCTGGCGTCTGTGGACCCCGATGCTGAAGTGCACGATGTACTAGAGCCACCATCTGGCGCTGGCTGCCCTCATGCTAGCTGTTGGCCCACAGATAGTCATTCCTTGGAGCTCTTGGCTCCGCTGGCGGCTGCTGTGCCTGCGGCTGAGGCTGCTGAGGCTGCTGCTGCGCGCCCCTTGCCACAGGCTGGCACGCCGCCCTTGCCGTTGGCCTTCTGGGTGGCCTCGGACGCCTGGAACCTGGCCTGCGACAGCTTGGCGGCCTCGGCGCGGATGGCCTCCTCCTGCTTGGCCTTGTCCTCCGTGACGGTGGCCTGTGTGGCCGCGGCAGAGCTGGCGGCCTCTTCATCCGCGGCGGGCGCCTCGGTCGGCGCGCCCTCTGGCCCCTTGCGTTTCTTCTTCGCGCGCTCGTGGATATCCTGCTTCATCTTCTCGCACTTGTCGACCAGCTGCTGCCAGTGCGAGTCGCGGGCTTCGAGCATCTGCCTGTGCTGTTCGAGCTTGGCCACGCAGGATATGATGGACTGCTTGTCGCAGTCCTCGCAGTCCCATAATTCGAAAACCTGGAAGTCCTCGGTGTTGACGAAGACCCCGAAGACATAATCCTTGTCATGCGTGTCAGATTTGGGACCGGCGGCGCTGATGCCATCGTCCTGCGCGAGGAGTGCAGTGGCCTGGCGTTTCTCGGCGTCTGCGCGCGCCAACTCGACGGAGGCCTCCTTCTCTTTTTCCTCTGCGAGCGCCAATTGCTTCCTCAAGTGGATGACTTGCTCGACAAGCTGATTGTGTCTGTTCTGTGCGGCCTTCCATTGGCCGTTTGCCTTCTTGACGTTGTCCATGGCCGAGCTAATTGTGTTTCTCCTTGGTGGAGAGGAGGTGCTCCCTCTGAAACTGTAAAGCCTTTTTGAGCTCAGCGTTCGTGGGACTCTCGATGGCCTGCTGGATCAGGTCTGCCGTTGTGTCGGGCTTGCTGGAGCCACGGCGGGAGCGTGGAGATTGACGCGACGAGCCCTCCTCCTCAAAGTGCACCCTCTTGGGCACGTCCTCTGGCTCGCGCGAACGAGACCGAGGATGGAAGAGACGGCCCTGATGTGAGCAGTGACTGCAGGGAGTGTTGTGCATGGTTCCAACGTCATTGTATCCGTGCGTATCGCAGTGGGTGCACTGACTCCACGGCTGAACGAAAAGAAATCCTATCTGAAGAAGCTACAATTGAATCCCCGCTTTCGCTGTGCAAGCTGTGTGGGTATGACACTGCCTGCAAACTCCTCAAGCACCGCTGGGAGATACGGGGATTGGGCGCAAAAAGGGAGCCCAAATGGCGGCTTTAGGAGGAGGGAGGAGGAGGAAGAGGAGAAGGAGGAGGAGGAGGAGGAGGAGGATGGAGACTGGGATGAGGACCAAAAATCGGACTTGCACTTTTCCCGGGAGCGGCCCACCCTCGTCGCGGTATGCGCTGAACGTCACCTGCCTTCCTGAGAGTTTCGTGCTGTCGTCGAGCGCCAAGGCTTCTGCTCGCCCGTCGCCAACCTCGACGCCACCGACGTCTCGGGGAGAGGGGACGGAAGAGGGAATGAGGGAGGAGAGAAGTGGGAAGGGAGGAGGAAGGCACAAGGAATGAGGGAGGAGTGTAAAGACGAGAACGGGGGAGAAAGGGAAAGGCAGGAGACGGGAGAGGGGAAGAAAACGACGGGGACCCGCCGCAGCAACAGCAGCAGCTGAAGCAGAATCGGGACAATGAGACAGCTGAAGTAGAATCAGGACGAAAAGCCTGAACAGAACAGGCATAAGCATGTTCAGAGGAGGCACCACGCCTCTCTTTGCCCACTTTCTCGCCGAGGAGCACCTTGGCGAACAGCATCTTGAAGAAGGGCATCGTGTTATTCACCACCACTCGGAGCCGCTTTCCCACTCAAGCGCGCCCCTAGAAGCTGGCAGCCCAAACATGCGCGTGCTGTGTACCCCAGATTTCGTAAGAAAGGGAGGGGGGTCTCATTTCGGGGGGGGGTCTCTTCCAGGCTATCTTGGAGGGCCTGGGGGGGTCTGGGGACGATGTTTTGGAGGGTTCTCCCACGGGGGAGGTCTGAAATGGCTTGTCTTGGAGGGTCCAGACCCCCTCCCTTTTATTACGAAATCTGGAGTAGCAATTCTTGCACGTGACTGCGAACCACCGGGCCTAGAGGCCTGGCAGCGTCCAGCAATCTCGAGACGCGCCTCGCGCACAGCCCGCCCCCGAAATGGCCAGAGCGCTGCCAGCGCGTGGATCCCAGACGTTCGACTTGCCATCGCTCGGGCGTCCATTCCCCGTGCATGCTCGTGCGTGTGTGCTTCGCAAGATGATCCATGATGCTCCTCACCCGCCGAGAAACGACGCACACGTCCGGGCGATGAAGGGTAAAACGGGGGCTGCAAACCAATTATTTGGACGCCCGAGCTGGGTACGGAAGACATGGGTACGATGCCCCACCACACACGTTGTCCAAACATCGGCAACGCTCGTTGTTAGGCGGGCGGACTACGGTCGTTGTTAGGCGGGCGGACTTCTGACTCAAATGAACAACATGTCCGCGGCGACACAGACAGCGAGTCCTGTTCAAAATGGATGGACGTGCTGTCGGTCGTTGCACCCATCTTTTCCGTACCCATTTCGATCGTCCCAAAACTGAGCGCTGGAACCGAGCCGTGGGGTTATGAGTGCGGAGCCTCACGAGCGACTGCAGACCCGACACGACGGCCTAGGCACTAGACCATCCTCCGCGAGGAGGAGGAAGATGAGGAGGAGGAGTCTGTCTGTCTGTCTTACCCATTCCAGCTCCAGTCTCTACTGACGCCTACCTGCTGCTTGCTCTGGGCCTGGACTGTTGTGGCCAGATCTCTTCCTCTTGGGGGTGCTCACACTCCTGAGGGGTCCCGAAAAGCTTACAAAGGGAGACTGCGGGGCCTTAGGGGCGGTGGAACGGCAGCCAAAGGGAAGGAGGAGGAGGAGGAGTAGACCTCTTGGGAGCCTCTTGGGGCACTCTTGGAATCTCCTGGGAGCTTCCTTGGAGCTTCTTGGAGGCATCTTGGGGCTCTCCTTCGGCCTCTTGGGGTCTCTTCGGCACCCAGGCCAACTGCGACGGCCCGCCCCGACACCACGACACCAGAGACACCAAGGGGGCGGACCTGGACGGGGCCCAGAGGGCGACGGCTAGACCCGACACCCACGGGCAGCTGTGGACAGGCCTCTTCCTCCTCCTCCTCCTCCTCGTCCTCCTCCTCCTCCTCTTCCTCCTCCTCCTCCTCCTCCTCCTCCCCCTCCTCCCTCTCCTCCTCCTCCTGCTGCTCCTCCTCCTCCTCCTCCTCCTTCTCCTCCTCCTCCTCCTCCCCCTCCTCAGCCCTTCTATCCCTCGAGAGGACTGGGCGCGCGCACTTGAGGGGCGCGGCGCGCCCGAGCCGCGCCGCGGGGCCATGGTGGCGTCGGCCTGATCAAGGCCCGCCAGGAGAAGGCGTCCAAGGCCGGGAGCCGTTTCGGTAAGGTCGCAGTCGTGAATTGGACGCCTAGAAATTGGCACCAACACCAACACAGGGGGTTGCCTCCACATGGGGAAGGTGATCCCAGATTTCGGTGTTGGTGGCAATATTTCGGTCACCTTGGAAGCAAGAATATTACCACCATCACCGAGATCGGGACCTTCCTCCCTCGGTGGAGGCACACCGCCGATTTTGGTGTTGGTGTCAACCTCTAGGCCTGCGAGTTGTGTTGATCAAGACAAGAAGGCGACGAAGGCTGGGAATCGTTTCGGCAGAATCGTTATCGTGAAGAGCGCTGTGATGATCCGCCAGGAGAAGGCGACCAAGGCCGGAAATCATTTCGGCAAAGTCGTCAACGTCAAGGGCGTCGTGATGAACAAGACCCGCCAGGAGTAGCTGAAAAAGTCCAGGAATCGTTTCGGCAAATCGCTATCGTGATGGCCAAGTTTTGAGGGGGGTGTGGAGGGCGCCTCATGTGGCGGAGCCTCTCTGAAGTGGCCCTGAGGCGGCAGGTGCCGGGCGCCTAGGTTGACCGTCGGTCGCGACGGTTGCTGGCCTGGCTTTGCGTCGCCTGCCCTCTCGTCGCCTCTGCTGGTTTCGCCTCGTTTTGGCCTCCGGGCCGGTTTTCCGCTCGTGGCGGGTCGCCGCTGCCGGGCGCTGCCCGAAAAACTCCATCTTCCGCCGAGCCGTGGGCTCGGGCGGCGGCGTGGGCTACCTGCCGTTGCTCCTGCTGGCCTCAGACAGCGGGAGTCGTGGCGGGCAGCCTGCCAGTAGCTTGCGCTGCGATTGGCCCGGCACCGCTGGAGGATAGCAATGGCTAGCCTCCTGCTCGGCCTGTGTGCCAGGGGGTATAGAGACTTGCCCCGCATCATCAGACTCCTCAGGAGTCCTCCTCCCCCTCGTCCCCGTTCCCGTCCTGCTGCTCCTGCTCCTCGTCCTCCTCCTCCTCCTCCTCCTCCTCCTACTCCTCCGTTTCCTCCTCCTCCTGCCCCTCCTCCTCCGCAGGTGAGGGGCGCCAGGAGTCGTCGTGCTGCGACGAGGAGCCCCAGGCGATCACTCGCCGTCGCTCGGACGTCCATTTCCCGTGCATTTTTCGGTTTCGTGCGTGTTCTTTTTGGCTCGATGGCCCAGGATGGTCCTCCATGGTTCTCGCCGAGGAAAACATGCACACGTCCGAGCGATGCCAGGATCAGGAGAGGGAGGGGCTGTTTTGCCTCTGGCCGCGACGGGCCGCGGCTGCACGGGCGGGCGCCCCGACCCAGACCCCGGGAGAGGGGCCCGGAGCGGCCCTCGAGCCCCTCCCGAGCCCGGAGCGGCCCTCGACTCGAAAAGCTGACCGTGCGGACGGCGGCAGGCTCGGGAGGAGGAGGAGGAGGAGGAGGGAGGAGGAGGAGGAGGAGGAGGAGGAGGAGGAGGGAGGAGGAGGAGGAGGAGGAGGAGGAGGAGGAGGAGGAGGAGAGGAGGAGGGGAGGAGGAGGAGGTAGGAGGAGGAGGAGGAGGAGGAGGAGGAGGAGGAGGAGGAGGAGGAGGAAGGAGGAGGAGGAGTAGGGAGGAGGAGGAGGAGGAAGAGAAGAAAGAGGAGGAGGGAGGAGGGAGGAGGAGGAGGGAGCAGGAGGAGGAGGAGGAGGAGGAGGAGGAGGAGGAGGAGGAGGAGGAGGGAGGAGGAGGAGGAACTCGAAGGAGGTAATTACGGCGGCCCACAGCAGACACTGTCTAAGAGTGACAGCTGCCGCTCTTGGGCAAGCGACCCCCTGTCTCGAAGGGACAACATCCGCGGCGACACCGACGGGCTCGGGAGCGTTCGAGAGGGGAACGGCCAAGAGGGAGGTCTGCAAGGCATGTGCGCGGACGAGGCGGGGACTAGGGATTGTGCTGCAGGAAGACGCGGGGGCCATGACATCTGGAAAGACATCATGGCTCCGGCCATGAGATCTCTTGCCATCGCTCGGACGTCCTTTACCCGTGCATGTGTTTCGGCTTCGTGCGTGAACTGTTCGCAGGATGATCCAAGATGCTCCTCGATGGTCCTCGCCATCCGAGCGATGCCAAGATCTACACCACCTGGTCCTCCCCCCTCTTGGACACCCCGGACGAGGGCAGGGCCCGACGGGCGGCAATCGGACTGTCGGTCTTCGTCCCTTTCCCTGTCGTGCCCTCGTATCTGTCGTGACCGAAGCTGTGTCCGAAAAACTGTCCGACTGGGACTGAAACCAGCGCCCGATTCTTTTTGAGCATGTCAGAGAGCGACCGAAATGATTGGTTCGAAACCGGAGCGATTCTCAATTTCGGTCACAATGTGCTTTCGGTCACAAATTATGCCACGGCTTCGGTCGCCGCCTTTTTCTGATACATACTACTGAGGACAGCACAACCCACACACCTCAGCCAGGACCCCCTTTACCGACCAGGTGATCCAGGGAATCCTGGCTGGGGGTGGGGGTGGCTTTGTGCAGCTCCTGGGGCCAGAAAACCACCCGATCACCAGGGCGGGAGTGGGTGTCCTGGCTGGGGATGGGGGTGGGTTCTACTGAGTCCTCACATGCCCTTTCGGCTGAGAGGGGCCACGCGCCATGACCTTTCTTTCCGTACCCATTTCGACACTGCCGAACCAAAGCACAGTGGGCGGGCGGCGACCGGAAGGCACCTCGCACACGAGTGCAGCCCAAGGGCGGGACCACGTGGGTGGGGCCCTGCCAAAGACGACAGGGTACAGTCGGGGCCTTGACCTAAGGAACCCTAAATAAGGAATGAGGCCCCTTTTTTACATAAGTCAAACTTCGATCTCCGATCGAAAAAAATAAGGAAAACCTGAGGCAAGCTGTGAAACACTTAAGGAACGCGGAGCCCCTCCCCAACCAAAAGGGTTCCTTTTTCAGGGCCCCGACTGTAGTACACGAGGGCCACTCAGGGCGGGGACCCAACGTGCGACGCTCTGAAGATCCAACCGCTGGGGCAACCAAGGGCGGGACCCCCATGTATCGGGAGCGGCCAAGAGGGGGGTGTCCAAAAGGGGGGGGTACAAATCATGACCGGCGGCATGTGTGCGGCCCAGCGGGGGGGCCAGGGACGTAATGAAACAAGAAGAGGCGCCATGAAATCTGGGGAGATATCATGGCCTCCGCCATGATGTCCCCCCCCCCTTGTCATCACCCCCCTCTTTTCCGCCCCCGAATGTAAGACGAGGCCAAGACCAAGGCAAAATCGGACTGGGACGAATCGGGGATCTCTGAGATCTCGCCTCTCTGGAGGATGTGTCGGGCGCCGCGGCCGTTCCAGAGCGCTCCAGAACGCGGAGGAGGAGGAGGACGAGGGGGAGGAGGAGGAGGAGAAGGAGAAGGAGGAGGAGGAGGAGGAGGAGGAGGAGGAAGAACGCTCCGGAACGGTTTAACCTGGTCCTGTCCCCGCCCGCACATGAGGGCGGTCCCCAGGCAGACGGCTGCAAGGTCCAACAGACGGAACCAAATCATCACGAAACCAGCAAGAACAACTTGGTGCTTGAGGAATCCACCGGCTGACGAACGTCTCTCATGCATGAGGATACCCCTCCCCCCTTTCTGCTCTTCTTCCACCCTCTCCCACGAACAAACTACTAACGGGCAAAACAGGGTAGGGCTGGTGACCGTGACAACGGACTGTTCCTGGACAATCGGTCTGGCCACTTCTGGCGTCGACCGTGGAATCGAACAGCCAACTCGTTCCTGCCCTAATCGCCTGGAATCGTTACTCCACCCTTGCGCCATCTCCCTCGCCCCCATACGTCCCCTCCGTCTCCTCTCCTCTCTCTCCCTCATTCCCCTCCATCCCTGTCCCTCTCTCACACCATCCACCATCCCGCCATCTTCGCCCTAATCCCCGAGATGTCCCAGCGGTGGCGCGGCAACATGACAGCCCGAACGAGAAAGAGGAGGACCCTCCCTTTGAAGGGCAGAGCGGAGGCAAAGCTCCACACGTACCTCCCCGAGGGTGCAAGACATTCTACCACCGCCAGGTGGTAGCGCTGCGCCACGACAAGGGCGATGGAAGATCGAAGGAGACAACCGAGGGTGAGAGAAATGGTTGCTCCGCTGCCCCCCTTGCGGAGCCATCATGCTCCGCGGCTGAGGCTTGCTGCTCCCTGCTTCAGTTCCAGTTTCCAGTCTCCGATGTTACAATTCTGTGTTCTGCTTCCTACTGGGAATTGTTGAAGTCCGCGCGAGGGGGGGGGAGCCGAGAAGTGCTCTAATTTCCCTCACCTGGGGGGTTATCAGAATTTCTGCGGGGTCCTGAGACATGTGGGTATCTGAGATTCGCGCCCCCGAAGCCACTCTCCCTCGTTAAGGACATCACGTTCGCGCACCTGGGGCCATAATCAATTTTTCCCCAAACCATCCTGTGGTGGTGGGTCCTCGTTTTGAAGAGACAGCGACCCGCGTCTCCTTCTCCTCCTCCTCCCTGCTCCTCCCCCTCCTCCCTCCTCCCCCTCCTTGCTTTTGCTCGCCGCATGTCTCTGTTTCGGCACACCCCTCACACGCTTCGTGACCCCATAGGGAGCTCCTCCTAAGGTCCCAGTGGCGCAACTCGCATGGCGCCGCCGCCCCATTCTGGCACACCCCTCACACGTTTCGTGGCCCCATAGGGAGCTCCAACTAAGGTCTCAGTGGCGCAGCTCGCATGGCGCCACCGCCCCATTTTGGAACACCATTCGCACGCTTCGTGGCCCCATAGAGAGCTCCAACTAAGGTCCCAGTGGCGCAGCCCGCATGGCCCCGCCGCCCCATTTTGGCGCACCCCTCACACGGTTCGCATGGCGCCGCCGCCCCATTTTGGCACACCCCTCACACGGTTCGTGGCCCCATGAGGAGCTCCTCCGAAGGTCCCAGTGGCAAAGATCGCATGGCGGCCCCGGCCTATTTTGGCGCAACCCTCACACGGTTCGCGGCCCCATAGGGGGCTCCACCGAGGGCCCCAGTGGCAGGGTTCGCATGGCGGCCCCGCATTTTGGCGCACCCCTCACACGATTCGTGGCGCCGTTGGGAATTCACCTTGCTTCGTCCCACCTGCCCTGCAATTCTCACACTTGCGCATGGTTGGGTCCTTCGCCCGGATAATTTGTTTTTGTGTGTGCGTGTGTGAAAATCATCCGTACACGCGCCCCCGAGGCGGTAAACCATTGCAAATTACAGAGTGCTCGCGCTCCCGGACCATAATTCCTAGTCAATTACACAATCATCGCGTCCCCGGGGCAATACTCTGGCGAAATTACGCAGTATCAGCGTCCCCAAAGTCACGATACATTGTACATCACACGTTCTTCGCGTTTTTGGGTAACATAAACATGAGTGAAATATGCAGTGTTCGCGCTTTTTTTTCAGGCCACAATCCTTCATACAAGGCTCCCAAGACGGTACAAGAGGCTTCCGAGACGGCCCAAGAGTGCTCCAATGGGGCTCCCAAGAGGCCCCCCAAAGCGCTCCAAGAGCACCCCCAAGAGGGGCCCAAGTGGCGAACATTTGCGATGTTCTTTAAGTTTCTTGATGGATTTTGGCACGCTCGCCTTTTCGGGCTTCCGACGGCCAAGAAGGCCCAAGAGGCCTCCCTAAGACTGCTCCAAAACAGCCCAAGAGGCTCCCAAGAGCGCCCTAAGACGGACAAAGAGGGCCCCAAGACGGCTCAAGAGATCCCCGAGACGGCCCAAGAAGGCCCACGTGCTCGTGGGACCCCTACTTTGCACGCGTCCGTTCGCACCCTCCTCAACCCATCCACCTCGCCCTTTTTGGCACAAGATGGCTCCAACAGAGCACTAGATCTCAAACAACTATTTGTTTCAAGAGCGCACGAACTATCCGAGCATGACTCAATATGGCCTCCGACTGACCTCCTATAAACTTACAGACTGCCTCTAGCCGAGCATGGCTCTACCAGCTCGTCAAAAAGCGTCGTCAAACCCGAATTCTGGCGAACTCGAGTCGCACGGCTCTCCAGCGAAGGTACCGATACCGCTCCTCCCCTGATCTCTCCCAGGGTGCTTTCCGACCAGGATCTCGAGGCGAATCCAGACGTGGCGACGAGGGCCTCCCAGGAGGCTCCAAAAAGGCGAGAACGAGGTGAGGGCACCGGTGTGGGTGCCTTCTCCTCCTCCTCCTCCTCCTCCTCCTCCTCCTCAGATGATTATCTACCATACCATCCAAACCCAACGCGCAGTCTTACGTTCCAGGAGATCCGATGTCTTGTTTTTTCCATACAGGGGTGCCCAGAAGTCTCGAACCATTTCCCAAGACCAACTTTTCATCCTGAGTTGGGAATCTTCTGACCCGGGTCAATCCAGACCCGGGTCAGTCAAGCCTGACAAAATCCTGCAAGATCCTGCACGATCCTGCACCCAAACCCGGGTCAATGCGAAGGATCCTGCAAAATCCTGCAAGATCCTGCACACAAGCCCGGGTCAATGCGACCCTGGCCCTGCAGGATCCTGCAAGATCGGGCGCTCTGGCTGACCCCTGTTTGCATTGACCCCCGTCTCAAGGCCCCCGACCGAGTCGTTCTTGACGGTCCCCGGGCCTGGCGAAGGCTCCTGGAGGCCGAAAACTGCGAGAAACTCCCGTCTTGATTGTTTGTTTTACAGTCGGGGCCTTGACCAAAGGAACCCTAAATAAGGAACGAGGCCCCCTTTTTCCCATAAGTTCAACCTCGATTTCCCATGGGAAACCTCAGGAAAACCCGAGGCAAACTTCGAAACAATCAAGCAACGCCGAGCCCCTCTCCGACGACAAGGGTTCCTTCTTCAGGGCCCCGACTGTCCTTTGGACCTCTGGGGATGGCCGAAAACGCGCGCTGGCCGGCGCCCGACCCCCCCAACTGGGAGACGCCGCGCCGTGAGGCGGGGGCCCGCCGCGACGCCCCCCCGCGGGAGTGTCATCGCACGCGCGGCGCGCGGAGGGGGGTCCGCGGCGCAGGGGCGACCTGCAGCGCAGACGCCCGCAAGATCGAGGAGGACCGACGGTGCTCCTCGAGGATCGTCCTGGATCTACAGTCGGGGCGTTGACCTAAGGAACCCTAAATGAAGGAACGAGGCCCCTATGTTCCATGAGTTGAACTTCGATTTCGTATCGAAAACCTAAGGAAAACCTGAGGCGAGCTGTGAAACACTTAAGGAACGCGCAGCCCCTCCCCAACCAAAAGGGTTCCTTCTTCAGGGCCCCGACTGTACCTCGAGGCCCTGACCCCCTCGCGTTGTGAACAACATCACCGACGGGGAATTTCTCACGATGTTCGGCCTCCAAGGGGCCCTCACTGGGCCGCGGGATCGTCAAAACCGACTCAGGATGGAGGACGGGTCCCGGAAGGGTTGTCCATGCCTCTCGGGGTCGACGTTGCGAACAAAAATCACGTCGGGAATGTGGAGGAGGGTCGGGGGGGAGGACGAGCGACCAGGGCCCCGGAACCTCCTCCTCGAGGAACGTCGAGAGTCTGCGTGGCATTGGCTACTGCCGCGCCTGGCCCGCACTCCGCGGCGCGGCGCGCGGGCGGCCGTGATGGACTCTCGCTGGGCCTCCCTGCGTCGTCCAACCGCGAAGGTGGATGAGTCGTCTTGGCAGTGTCCCTGCTCGACCATTTCCGTCGCTGGCCTCTAGCTTACAGGGCAGTTTTTAACACATAGAATGTTCAAACATATAGGATTTAAATACATGATTAATTCAGGAATATATTTATGCATGAACTCATCGTTGTTTTTGATACTAGATCCCTGCATGTTTAGTACATGATCCGCACGCGGAGCATGTACTCTTAACGGCACTGTACATAGAATGGCTAGAGGCCGACGCAGGGCGGAAAAGGAGGGCCGACGATCGAGACTGCCCTGCGGAGGCGAAGGGCAGCATCTGCAGCCCCACGCGCCAGAGGCCGATGCCGAGCGATCTAAGAGGGCGGAGGGTCGAGGCGATCCTGCGGAGGCGAAAGGCAGCAGCTGCAGCCCCACGCACCAAAGGCCGATGCCGAGCGCCAGCAAGCTGCCCCGCACTCCGTGCATCCACAGCCTGGCTGGGCGGGTCGGGGGCGCGCCCGAACTGGATCGAGCACCGCCCGAGGAGGAGGCACCCGAGGGCTCTGGACCGGATGCTTCAGACTTCTTCTCCGTCCTCTTCCTCGTCCTCGTCCTCGTCCTCGTCCTCGTCCTCCTCCTCCTCCTCCTCCTCCTCCTCCTCCTCCGCTCTCCCCCTCCCCCTCCCCGTTCTTTTTGACGCCTGGGACTTGGATCGACGGGGATCGAAGCGTCAGTCCTCCACCTCATCTCCCCCGATGTTTCCTCCTCCTCCTCCTTCTTCTCCTCCTCCTCCTCCTCCTTCACCTCCTCCCTCCACCACCTCCTCCTCCTCCTCCA
>CAUYUJ010000731.1:71170-110017 GCA_963575745.1 Prorocentrum cordatum | reverse complement strand
GAGGAGGAGGAGGAGGAGAAGTAGGAGGCGCTGGCGCTGCGCGATGGCTCGTGTCCGCGGGGAGGCCGGTTCTGGCGTCTCGCGCTTCAAGCGGTCCAGGTTGTCCGCATCGGCAGTGGCATGGGGGAGAGGAGGGGAGGAGGCAGGAGGGAGAGGCGGCAGGAATAGGGGGGGGAGCGAGGGGTGGCGGGGAGTAGGCGGGAGAGGCGGGGGTGGAGACGGGCGGAGGGGGGGGCGCGGAGGTTTGGAGGGAGGGACGATAAAGGGGGAGGAACGGAGGGAAAGCGTTATGACAGCGTGGGAGGAACGAGTGGAGGCAGTGAGGAGGGGGCGACGAGGAGGGAGAGAAGACATGAGGGGTCGGGCCCGTCGGGTCCGAGGAGCCCGCGGGCGGGTTGTGAGCGCGTTTTTCCACCCAGTCTTGCCAGCGGCAGGTCACAGTGCTCACCACGGGCTTCTGGCCCTCGTACCAGGTTCAGGAGATCGCGAGCTCTCCGTCCCCTCCTCATCCTCTCTCTTTCTTTTCTGAGGGGGGGAGGGCGGGGGGGGGATTTGAAGACGACTACGGCGAACTACCGCCGTCTCTTGCCTCTTCGGAAGCGCCTGTGTGGCCAAACGTTGGGCCGACGTCTTGACAAGCTACTGGGCCACGTACTTCCCCTGCCGTTGTTGAGCCCCTGGGGGAACACGTGTGGGAGGAACACAGGGACAGAGAGAGAGAGGGACATACATATACATGCAACATCGACAGAGAGAGGGAGAGAGACAGATAAGGAATGATAAACATGAAAGAGCGAGCGAGACATACCAATCTAAAGAGAGAGGATCTAGAGAGAGAACAAAACAAACAAACCGGCGATAGAGAGAGAGAGAGAGAGAGAGAGAGAAAGAGAAAGCGAGAGAGGAAGAGGAGGAGGGGGAGGAGGAGGAGGAGGAGGAGGAGGAGGAGGAGGAGGAGGAGGAGGAGGAGGAGGAGGGGGTGGAGGAGGAGGAGGAGGAGGAGGAGGAGGAGGAGGAGGAGGGAGGAGGAGGTCGGGAGGTCGGTCGGTCGGTCGGTCGCTGCTTCGGGCCTCGGGTGGAGAGTCAACCACTGAAACACATCAAACATATAATTCGATATGTACGACCTGCAGTGCGGGAGCGGACGATATGAAAATTGCGTGCTCTCCCTGGGAGCCCCGAGTTGTCTTCGCTCTACCATCTGCGGTGAGACCACTCGCTCGGTTAGACTGAGTTTCGAGAGCCGTTCCAAACCTGCTGTGCTGCTACCTTGCATGCTGGTGTGCTGTGCACGTGCCAGATGGCTGCTGCTGACGCGTGGAAGGGGGGTGAGGGGCCGCAGGCGTCGGAGGAGGGAGGACCAAAGGTGGTGGAGGATCATTCACGAGACAGCCGCTGCCGCACTCCTCGCGGGCGGTCTCGCGCGAGCCGCCGCTCCTCCTCGCCTCGGGCGCTCCCCGCCTCGGGCTCGGCCCTGCCATCCCCGGTCAGACTGCAGTGCGCCACAACAGACACGGCGTCCCCTGAGTCCGACGATGAGGGCAGCGCGGGGGCCTCCACGGAGACAGACCGCGCCGCGAGAGGCTCGGGTCCGTCACGACAGCTGATCCAGCGCCAGCTGGAGGAGGCGCTCCTGGTGTCCACGAGGAGCTGGGGCAGGCTTGATCTCCGCGCCGAGCTGCTCGGCGCACCGAAGGAAGCACTGCTCGATGCTGGGATCGCCGATAGCGATCGTGATCTTCGCCTGGCTCTCTTTCCAGCACTGCGAGACGCGGCGTCCGCACACCAGAAACGTGAGCTCCTCCACGGGCATCGCTTCGATCGTGGTGTAGGTCGCGGCCCACGCATCCTTTTTGCGGAGCCCGACTCAGTCCCCCGCGCCGCGCGCGGCCAGGGCGATCTGCAGGAGCACCTGGACTGCTGGCCCCGTGACCAGGTCTGGGGCTCGATGTTGAGCGGGGTCGGAAGCGTGAAACTCGCGCAACTTCTGCGCCTCCAAAGCGTAGGCCTTCTCCGCTGTGAAGCCCGCCGCCGCGATCGCGGCGTCTTCCGACGTCAGCAAGGTGTGGTGCGTGGACGCCATCAGGTTCCTGATGTTGAATGCGTTCCTCAGGATCGCTTTCGCCATCAATGGGATGCGCTTGAGAGCGAGCTGTATCTCCATCGGCGGCAAGCGATCGAGCGCGTCCTGCAGGAGGTCGTAGCTCCAGACGAGCTCCGTCTGTATCTCGCGGCGCCCTCCACGGGCGCGAGACGCTGGGGTAGCGGCGGCGGCCCCGCTTGCTGCTGGCTGCGGCGCTGCCGTTGCGGCGCGCCCGTCGCTGCTGCGGCCGCCTCCCCTGGCGCGGCGGGGGTGCGCCCCGCGGCTGGTACTCTCGGAGCCACCTCGGCCGCCGCGCGCTGGCGCGGCTCAGCGACTGTGGGAACGGGGGCGGCCCCTGGCGGGCTGCCTGCGCCCGCTGGGGCACGCCGAGGCGCTGGCTGCGGCGTGTGCTGCTCGAGCAAGCGCGCTTGCAGAGCTGCGAGGTTCTCGGGCCCCCCCCCCGCTGAGCACGCGAACTCCAAAGACTTGAGGCCTGACAGGATGGCCGACGCCGTGATTGAGGCCAGGGGGCGCATCAGGGACTGGGGTCCTCGACCTTGTGGTAGTAGGGGGACCTCTGAACGGGGCGTCTGCGAGTCAAACAGGCTGTTGCCGCATGCTCCTGGGCAATTCGACGCGTTCGGAAGGCACTGGGGACGCGCGCTGATTGGTGATAAAAATGGGGTGAATGCTGGACCGACATCCGTGGCCCCAGTTTTTTTTTTTTTTTTTTTTTTTTGGGGGGGGGGGGGGGGGTATGTGTGTGTGTATATATATATATATATATATTCATAGACTTCTGGTGTGCGATCAGGGCACGGCGAGTAGCGAACTCGTGCTCGCGCGGGGCCCCCATCGGAGCTCGCGGCGCCAGATCGCCGTCGGCGGTGGGGGCGCCCCCTCGGCAGCAGCAGGAGGCCGCCAGCCGGGCGGCGGGATCGCCGCCGTGCGCGCCCGCGCCCGCAGCAACCCAGGATCCGGCATCAGGTGGCTCTCGCGCAGGTCCTCGCGGGTGAACAGCGCAACAACGTCGAGCAAGCCGACTGGCGTCTGCAGGTCCTCGCGCAGCTCGCTCGCCTCGGCAACCTCCAGCAACGCCTCGAGGTCGGCGACGAACCTCGGCGCGTGCGGGTTGGCGTCGGCAGCGACGGAGCCGTCGGCGCCATGCGTCGGGGTCCGTGCCGGCGGCAGCTCTCCAAACGCCACGGCGAGCTCCTGCGGACGTCGGCTGGGGAGCCGAAGCCAGCGTTGGTACTGGCGTAGTCGACGAACTCGAAGCTTTGTTGTGGCTGGGGCTACGCCGAGCCTCCTCGCGACAGCCTCGCTAGCCATGGCCATGTACATCATGGGCGGTTTGCCATTGTCATCGAATCTCGGGCAGCCATCACCATCGAGGAGAAGGATCTTCTGGCGCGCCGCGCCAGCCAGCAAGCGGCGACCAAGGCTCGACAGCACCATGTCCAGTTGCCGGCACTGCGACGCGCTGAGCACAAGGACGTTCAGCCCGCTGAGCGCCGCCTCCTGCACCGCGGAGCCGAACGCGATCCGCGTCGGGCGCCAGGTGCGGTTCCGCGCCCAGAAGCGCCCCGTGCTGTAGCATCCCCTGCGGGCAGCTTGCAGCCTTCGCCGAAGCTCCGTCTGCGCGCTGCCCGTGGTGGAGGTCTGGATGCCGAGGGCCACGTCGTCGTGCTGCGCGACGCCCGCGGGGGCCTCCGCTCCGCCGAAGAGCTGGCGCGTCTCGCGCGGGGTCCCGCGGCCCGGGGGGCAGGGCGAGACCGAGCTCTCGGGCGGGTTGCGCGTGTAGCCGTAGGGTTCCAGGGCGCGCCGCAGCTCGTAGCTCGAGTGCCTCGAGACGAAGCCCGCGTTCCTGGCCGAAGCAACCGCGCGCGCTCGTGATTGGCGTCGCCCGCGTGGATCCGAGTGCCCAGCGGCGCGGCAGCTTCCAGAGGTGGGCGCCGCGCGGTGCGGAGCGTCTCGCTCGGCCAGATCGCGGCGTCGATGTCTGCGCGAGGAGCTGGAGGTTGGAGAGGTTGGCGCTGCCACTCCCAGTGGGTGGTCGGGGGGCCGGGCGGGTCGTGGGCGGCCCGGGCGGCAGCGTGCAGTCGCTGTAGCCACTCGGCGACGGGCTCGCGGAAGGTCCGCGCGAAGGAGAGCGCTGCTGGGGTGTCCCCCATGAAAGCGCCGCAGCGGTTGTGGAGGTCCTGGTCGCCGTCGGCTCTCAGGTGACGCGGAAGGTGCTGCGCTCGTGCCGCCGGTGGAAGTAGTCCTGCTCCTCTGGGCGCGCTGCGGCCTCGACCGTCTGGCGCTGGGCTGGCGGCGTGGAGGGGCCGAAGGCGTTGCCCACGTCTTCCTTCGTGGCGAGGGGAGAGATGCCCAGCCGACGGAGACGTCCGAGAAGTCCTTCCTGGCAAAGAACTGCGCCTTCCCGATTGCGACCTCGCTGGTAGCCGTGTTCTCGTGGCGGTGGAACGCCCCGTGGCGCGCGGTGGAGTTGAGCTCTGTACCAGGCAGTGCCGACCTTGCATGGGCCGTGGATGAAGCGCTTGGAGTTGAACTCGGACTTCCCACTGTTCTTGTCGAGGCCCGTGGTGATCGAGCGGTGCCGGATCAGCAGGGCGCGCTTGACCCTCCTGATGTGGGCGAGGATGATCTTCGGAGCGCGCTTGGTGACGGGCGTGTCGACCTTGTCGACGTCAAGGCCGAGCCCGCGGCGATCGCCAGCAAATCGGTGGCGAGGTCGCAGCTCCGCTCGAGCTCTGGGAGGAGTGTGAGAGTGAGGAGGGTGCGGGTGCGGGTGAGGGTGTGGGTGAGGTTCGTCATCCTCTTCATCTTCGTCGCCAGGACGTCGTGGGCGTCGTCGCCTGCGTCTGCCATCGTATCGACGCCAGGGCTCGAGGGCGAGCCGAAAAAACCTCAGTTGGAACACTGTGAGGTGGTGCAGCACGACGTCGTGAGGACATCGAGAGGACCTCGACCAGCTTCTCGAAAACCTCGCGCCCGAGGTGGAGGTGGTCGTGCGCGTGCGTCGGGGCGCGGGGCAGCGCCTCCAAGTACTTCTGGCTGTGCGTCTTGGACTCGATAGGGATCGCGTCGAGGCCTCCATCGGCGCCGGCCTGTGCGAAGTGCCGCGCGATCTCAGCGCGCCGCGGGGGGGGCTGTCGCCGGCGTTGTAGCGACGTCGGCGTGGCCCCTTACATTGGGCCGCGAGATGGTGGCTGAGGCGCCAGACCTCGGCGAACTGCCGCTTCTGCCACGCCTCGTGCATGTCGCCCGCGAGGAGCTGCACCTCGCCGTCGAGACGATCTCGGCGATGCGCGCGCAGCTGGCGCGACGCCCTCGCGAGGGCAGAATGGTCCTCCCTATACTGCTCCAGCCACCGTGCCGGAATCACCGGACTCACCGGGCACGCCGGCCACCGGACACACGGGACACACCGGACATACCGGACACAACGGACACACCGGACACACCAGACACACTGGACACGCCGGACACACGGGACACACCGGACCGGACCCACCGGACCCACCGGACCCACCGGACTCGCCGGACTCACCGGACTCGCAGGACCCACCGGACTCCCGGATTCACCGGACTCCCGGATCACCGGGCGATTTTGATTGTGCTAGTGATAATTAGTGTTGGTATTGAGATAAGGATTTTGATGATGATGATGATGATGATGATGATGATGATGATGATGATGATGATGATGATGATGATGATGATGATGATGATAATGATGATGATGAATACGATGATGACTTGGGTGCTGCACCTGGCGGCGTTCGCGATAATTATGTTCTGGTTCTTGGCTTTTGAACGTTGATGCTGATCAGGGTGGTGGCGCTTATTATGGCCATGCGCCCGTTGTTGTAGCAGTGGGGGGATGACAAAAAAATGAATGGTGCTGGTGAGGAGGAAGAGAGGGGAGCAGGAAGAGGACAGCATGTTGTAAGGACCATCGTAATGATGAGGGATATGATGTTCATGACGACGACGATGGTAATGATGATGCTGTTTGTGCGTGTGGTGGTGATGCACCTGGCAATGATGATACTTGGATGCTGCAGATGGCGGCGTTCACGATAGTGATGTTTCGTGTTATTCTCTGATGAACGTTGGTGCTGATAAGTGTGATGGCCCTTATTATGGCAATGCGCTCGTTGTTAAAAGTGCTCGGGAGGACGACAGCATAAATGGTGTTGGTGAGGAGGAAGGGAGGGAAATAAGTAAATGATAGTTAATGATGAGGCATCTGATAATCATAACGACGACGATCGTAATGATGATGCTGATTGTGTTCGTTGTGGTGATGCCCATGATGATGATGATGATTACGACAACGACCATGGTGCTGATGATGAAGCTGAAGCGCGCGCTTATGATGATGAGGATGGTTTGTGCGATTGCGGTGATGATTCCGTCGGCGGGGGATATGCTGATGGCGATCATTGTAGCGATTTTGATTGTGACGATGGTGGTGCTGATATTGCGATAGTGATTTGGGCGATGATGACAAGTACGATGATGACTTGGATGCTGCACATGGCGGCGTTCACGAAAATTATGTTCTGGTGATTTGCTTCCGGACGTTGATGCTGATTAGGGTGATGGCGCTTGTTGCGACAATGCGCATGTTGTTGGTTTGGGTAGTGGTGACAAGTTCGCTGTTGATGGTAAGTTTTGCTCCCGCCCTGGACCTCGACCCCGAGAGATCCACGAAGGTCCCCGGAGGTCCCCGGAGATCCTGTGTTCGTGGTGGTGATTCCGATGATGATGATGGCGACAACGATGATGATGAGGCCGAAGTTTCTGCTTATGACGATGAGGAGGGTTTGGGCGATCGTGGCGATGATTTTGTCGACGGGGGTACTGCTGATGACGCTCGTTGTTACGATTGTGGTGATGATGATGATGATGATGATGATGATGATGATGATGATGATGATGATGATGATGATGATGATGATGATGATGATGATAATGATGATGACGATGATGATGATGATGATAATGGTGCTGATAGTTGTGATAATGATTTCGATGATGCTGATGATGAGTACGACGATGATTCGGATGCTGCAGATGGCGACGTTCACGATAATGATGTTTTTGGCGATTTGTTTGTGGACGTTGATGCTGGTTAGGGCGATGGCGCTTACAATGACAATGCGCATGTTGTTGGTGTGGATAGTGGTGACAAGGATGCTGTTGATGGTAAGTTTGGCTTCCGCGATGCGGATGTTGATGCTGATGGGATGCTGACATTTAAGATGATGATACATATGTTGCTGGTGTGGACACTGATGCTGCCCACGATGTGGTCGAATATGCCGATGACAGCGATGCTGATGATGTTCATGAACAATCCCAATGGGCTTTGTCCCACCCCGCCACAGTGCTTGGGTTGTGGGCCAGAGTTCTCGGGTATGTTTTTTCGGGCCTCTTCAGAGTATTCTCGGAGGCCTCTGGAGGGCAATTCTTGACGCTTCGTGTTCTCCCACCAGTGCCAGCTCCTGTATGCCCCGGCGTCGGACGCTTCCGGCTTCCGCTGGGGCAGCGTGGCAGGTGATGAGTGGAGGGGCTGTCCACCATACGCATGGTGACTGGCTTCGTCGAGTGAGCAGCCCCGCATCGAGTGGTTCAGCCTTCTGCGGTCCAAGTTCGTTTGGCTCTTCTCGGCACAGCCACAGCCCCAGCCCTCGCCAGGACATTGCATCGTTGTCCCCCCGGACTTCATGTGTCGGATACGATGTAAGTGCACTGGCTACCGACTGGTGGTTGCCAGCCTTTTGCACGCACACCGGTGGTCCATTGGTTGATGCCCCGCCATCCTTCATTGACAACGGTGCTCTGCGGCTGGCTGCGCCCCCTCCTGCCTGAGTTTCGCCCTGGTGGTCGCTGTCCCGGACATGGTCAGGAGGGGAAAAAATAACAGACACAATTAATCGTCGGTTCCCAGAAAATATGGGAAAATATGGGAAGTGCGGGGGAAGACAGAAACCCAGAAAATGTGGGAAAATATGGGGACTATTTCTATTTGTGTGTATTTATTTGTGTGTCCTGGGGCCCCCTCACATGGCTCTACCTCAAGGACGTCATGGCCCGCCGTCAGCGTGCCGCCTACGAGCGTTGCGGCCCATCAGCTCGGTGACCTCCAGCCATGGGCTCCCCACTGGCGTCGATGCTCTCGGCTTGCGCCCGGGTTGCGTGACAGGTGTGGAAGTGGTGTGGCCTTCAGCCAGACACTCGGTGACGCCCGAGGTCCGGCTTCGCCAGTGAGTGGCCCTGCATCGAGTGGTTCAGCCTTCTGCAGTTCGTGGTCGCCCCCCCAGCAGAGCAGTCTGCTATCAGCCCCCGTCAGTACCTTGCATCGTTTTGCCCCCGAACCGCGAGCGTCGGATACGATGTGCACGCACTGACGACGGGCTGGAGGTGGCTTTGCCTCGTGGACGCACACCAGTGGGCTTCCTCTACTGGATGGCGCTCTGACGGGCTTCAGCTACTGTCTGCATCAGTGAGCCATGTGAGCCAGGCCCCCCTTTGCCGCACCTCGTCTACTCGTTGTGCCGCTTTGTGCCTTCGGTTGTCGCTCGCTTTTGCTCCCTCCTCCCCCCCCCTGCGGTTGCCTTGGGCAGCCCGTATCTGTGTGCAAGCTCGGTGGCTTCGCTTGGCCAGTGGCCATTCGGATGCTCTTCCTGTGCCGCGCCGTCCTCTTTGGCCCCGCCCCCGTTTGTGGTTCGGCTGGAGCTTGGCGCCGAAATGGCGACTTCTCCCCCCCGTTCCGCCGCCGGTCGCCGCGCCGTGGCGTCCCCACCTGCTGGGATGTCTGTGCCGGTCACCAGCCGACGCCGCTGGCGTCCTAATGAGGGTCATTTTGTCCTTGGCATGTGCACACGCCACTGCGGCCAATTATCTTCGTTCCGCGCCCCGGAATTTGACCCGCTTTTAGACAGTCGCCTGGGAGCCGCCGACCAAAAAGTGTATTCCCACCAGTTTCGCCCCGTACCGTGACCCGGACGCAGACCGTTGCCTCGGAACCGCCGACCAAAAAACGTATTCCCACCAGCCCATCCAGGAACGATGCCCAGGACAGCTGACGGGAGAGGGGGGAGAGACGCACATAGTGAAACAGCGCGGGCAACAACGGTGAAGTGGGAAATCACTGGTAGCGAAGGGTGTTGGTGCTGCTGCTGGTGCTGTTGCCTCTGCTGGTACTGCTGCTGCTGGTGCTACTGCTGCTGCTGGTGTTGCAGGTTCTCGTGCTGCTGGTGTTGCTGGTGCCGCTGGTGTTGCTGCTAGTGCTGGTGGTGGTGGTGCTGCTGCTGGTGCTGCCGCTGCTGCTGGTGCTGTTGGTGGTGGTTGTGGTGGTGCTGGTGCTGCTGCTGCTGGTGCTGCTGCTGGTGCTGACGGTGATGGTGGAAGCAGGCTGTGTAACAGTCGCCTCGGGCGCGTTTTCTCGGAGGCTTCTTGGGGCCATCTTGGGGGTCTCTTGGGGTTCTCTTGGGGGCCGTCTTGGGGCATTGTTGGGCTCTTTTTAGGTGTCTTGCGGCCCTCTTGGGGTTCTTTGTGGGGGTCAGGGAGGCCTCTTGGGGCCGTCTTGGCCCCCATTAGTTCAAAAATACGGATGTCCCCAATTCAGGTCCTCTCCCTCGGAGGCTTAAACAGAGCGTCTTGGGACCCTCTCTGGCCGCTCTTGGAGCGCTCTTGGGGCCGTCTTGGGGCCCTCTTCAGCCCCTCTTGGCGCTCCCGTGGGCTACCTTGGGCCCATCTTGAGGCCTTAAGAGCCCATCGGAAGCGAGAAAGCGAGAAGGCTCAAAAAACACATTGTAGTTGCAAACGCTGTCGGCCATGTGGTGCCTGACGATAGCAGACGAAAGCAGACGATAGAAGACGATTGCAGACGATAGACGACGATAGCAGACGATTGCACCCAAGTGCCTTGTTGCCTCCTGTTTGCCCCTTGCGCTTCCTGCCGGCCCCACATCTGGTTTTGTGCTATCGTCAGTTTTCGTCTGCAGCGGGTCCTGGCAGCTCCCAGCTGGTTCTGTCGTCTGCTATCGTCCGCTATCCTCTGATGCAGACGACCGCCGACGACAGGCATCCCCAGCGGCCCCTATCAGATCCCATCGTCTGCTATCGTCTGCACCGTTTCTCTATCGTCTGCAGCGGGCCCTGGCAGCCCCTAGTTAGCCCTAACGGCTGCTGTCGTCTGCTGCAGACGGTATCAGACGGCAGCCATCCCTGGCGTCCCCTATCAGATCCTATCGTTTGCTATCGTCTGCAATCGTCTGCACCGGTTCTAGGCGGCCCCCAGCTGGACCTATCGTCTGCTATTGTTTGCAATCGTCTGCAGCGGTTCCTGGCGGCCGCTAGCTGGTCCTATCGTCTGCCATCGTCTGCTGCAGACGATGCCAGACGATTGCCACCAGTGGCCCTCATGCGTCTATCGGCCCCTGCAGTCTATGCCCATACAGCAACGATGCCCAGGCGAATTATCTTGATCAGGGAGAGGATGGGGAGTGGAGCGAGGAGGGGGAAAGAGGATGAGGAGAGGGAGGACAACGAGGGGGAGGAGGAGAGCGAACGGAATTGGGCAGCGGGAGAAGGATGAGGAGTACGAGAATGAAATGGGGGAGGAGAAGTGGAGTGTGAGTGTATATGGGTGTGCGCCTGAGTGTGAGTGTGTATGAGCTTAAGCTTATATGAATGTGAGTGGTCTGTTTGTGAATGGGTCTGTGTGCGTCGATGCCCATCCAGCAACGATGCCCGGGCGAATGATCTTGATCAGGGAGAGAATGGGGAGGGGAGCGATGAGGGGTAAAGAGGATGAGGAGAAGGAGGAAAACGAGGGGGAGGAGGAGAGCGAACGGAATTGGGTAGCGGGAGGAGGATGAGGAGTACGAAAGTGAGAGGGCGGAGGAGAAGTGGAGTGTGAGTGTATATGAGTGTCCGCCTGAGTGTGACTGTGTATGACCTTAAGCTTCTAGGAGTGTGAGTGGTATGTGTGTGAATAGGTCTGTGTGCTATTGCGTTTGATTGTGCTTGAGTCTGGGTGTGAGTGAGTCTGAGTGCGGATGAATCTGAGTAGGAGATATGAGTGAGTGCGAGTGTGGGGGAGTCTGAGTGTGAGTGCAGGTCGGGCCTTGCATCTAGAGTTTGAGTGCGTCCCGGACCGAGTTCCAGCGGTCCCGGGGCCCGAAAACAGCTTCCAGCTGGACTTGCCGGACTCGCCGGACTCACCGGACTCACTGGACCCACCGGCGCCAGCGGAGGAAGCCGGTCGACCCACCGGACTCGCCGGACTCACCGGACTCCCCGGACCCGCCGGACTCACCGCACTCGCCAGACCCACCGGACCCACCAGATCCGCCAGCAGCGCCGGATCCGGCCGGGCCCACCGGACTGGAGCAGCAGGGTGCACCATCCTCCGCGAGGGCAAAGGCCGCGTCAGCAGGGTCGCCCTCTCTCTCTCCCTAGACCCCCTCGAGGTATGAAAAAATCACGACGGGAGGTTTTTCATTGTTTTTGGCCTTTGGGGGCCCTTACCGGCCCTCGGGACCGTCAAAAAACGACTCAGGACGAAAAACCGGTCCCGGGGCATGGGTCGAGACCTCGGGGGGTCGACGTCATGAAAAAAACATGACGTCGGGGGTCTGGGTCTAGCGTCTCGGCGAGCGGCCAGAAAGTGAAGTCGCTCCGCCCGGAGTCGTTGGACTCGCTGCGGAACGGGGGGACGGCCAGCGAAGTGCTTCTGAGCCGCGGTAGCCAACTCTTCCATCCAGCGGTCCCAGGCTTCATCAGGCGCCTTCCCGTCGTGCAGCGCGCGAAAGTAGCAAGGATGTTGTGCGAAGGCCTCCTCGAGCTCTCTGGCGATGGCAGCCGCTCCAGTGCCATGTTGCAGCGCCTGACCCAGCCGATGAGAATCCCAAACCGTCCGAGGACGTAGTAGGAGGCGCCTGCAGCGTATAGATGACCTGTGTCAGGAGCGGGACGTGGCCCTGGGGGCCAGGGCGAGGTATCAACTTGAAGCGCAGGTTGGCACTCTTGAGTGGGGGCGCCCGCCGCGCTGAGCGCGCCTGCCACGAGAAGACCGCAGTGTGGTCGATGAAGGTGGCGCTACGCACACCGTGGAAGGTCGGCCCCACGTCGGAGTCGCTGGTGACCACCCTGAGCGCAAAGCGTTCGAGCAGCTCCAGCATCTTGTCGGCCGCATAGTATCCCAGCGCCGCGGAGTCCACCTGCTCGAAGATCTGCGGGCCTCGCTGACGAAGGCCGAACCCGTCATTCAGGTCGAAGCCGAAAAGGAGAGCAAACCGCCCTCGCGCACAGGTGAGGGTCTTCTCGACCCAATCGCAGATGGCGTCCACGGTGGCCCTGTACTACTGGTGCATGGCGGGTGTCCCCGCAGGCGCTGACTCCTTGGCCAATCGACGACTCGACGGCCTCGGAGGGAAGTAGGCCATCGGCACCATAATGTCAAATCTTCCGCTGCGCACGCGCGTGAGGGAACACACGCCCTTTCAGCTGCGCTGGCACGTGTGGGGTGTCCACGAGTTGCGGAGTCCGAAACGCACGCGTGCGAGGCATACTAGTGAACCCGCAACTCTTGTTCACGTGGGGGCTGTGACTCCAGCCCGATCGAAGACCAGTATGGAAAGGCACCGACGAACGAATAGTGTCAACATCTCCTTCCAGTGCCATTCAAACAAATCACATCAACGGAGCGAAATTCAGCAGATATATGGTCGAGGGTTTGGCCCCCCCCCCATGCTAATGCCATGCCATCGGCCCCCCCCCCCGCGCGATGCCCCTCCCCCCCCCTGTGGGCGTGGGCGTGGCGTGGTGGCTCCCCCCCCCCTGTGGATGTGGTGTGGGTGTGGTGTGTTGCTGTGGGTGTGTGCGGGGTGACGCCATGGTCCTCCTCCCCCCCTCCCTCCCCCCTGTGGGTGCGGTGTGTTTGCGGCGTGTGGCTGGGATTGCCGTCGTGTTGACAGCTCCGGTGCTCGACGTCGCCGCCGCCGCCGCTGGTGGTGCCGTCGACGTCGTCGTCGTCGTCGTCGTCGTCGACGTCGTCGTCGTCGTCGTCGTCGTCGTCGTCGTCGTCGTCGTCGTCGTCGTCATCGCCGTCGTCGTCGTCCTCCTCCTCCTCCTCCTCCTCGTCCTCCTCCTCGTCCTCCTTCTCGTCCTCCTCCTCCTCCTCCTCCTCCTCCCCATCTCATCGGGGGGGGGGCCCGAGGACCCTGGGACCCATCCCATCTGGGGGGGGGGGCCGTGGGCCCTGAGCCCGCGATCATATATCACAAACCCGTTCCTCCGAGCTTGCGTTCTGAGCGTTCCAGTGAACAAAATTCATCATAAAATCCAGAAGCTCCAGAGCCGTCCGACACACCAGAACATCGGAAGCAGCAGCGCCGCCAGGAGTCGCCGCCACCACCGCGGGAGGGCGCGCCATGCAGGGCGCGGGTTATGAATGTGCATCCTTCTGCGCAGCCGCCCCTGGATCACCGACCTCGGGCAGGGGGGGTGCTAGGAGGAGGAGGACGAGGAGGAGGAGGAGGAGGAGGAGGACGAGGAGGAGGAGGAGGACGAGGAGGAGGTGGAGGAGGCGGAGGAGGAAAAGGAGGAGGACGAGGAGGAAGAGGAGGAGAAGGAGGAGAAGGTGGAGGAGGAGGAGGAGGAGAGGGCAGAGGGGGAGGAAGAGGAGGAAGAGGAGGAGGGGGAGGAAGCGGCGGCGGCGGCGGGAGGATGAGGATGAGGAAGAATAATAATATTAATAAGAAAACACAATTGAACACTGCTACTATTACTACTACTACTTCTACTACTACCACTACTGCTACTACTACGACGGCGATTACTACTACTACTACTACTACTACTACAACTACTACTACTACTACTACTACTACTACTACTACTACTACTACTGCTGCTGCTATTACTACTACTAATAATAATGCTAGTACGAATACAAAGAACAATACTACTTGTAATACTAATAATACTCTTTATAGTTCAAACTAATAATAGTACTGCTAATGCTACTCGTAATACCAATACTACTAATACTACGAATGAGACTACTATTCATAACAATAATAATACCAACACTGCTTTTACTACTAAGAATTGTACGAATACTTTTTAATAATAGTAACAGTAATATCAATACACACATTGATAATAACATTATTGCGACTAGTACTACTAATACTATCAACAATGATAACACTACTGCTACTCGTATTGCCATTACTACGGATCACAATACTGATAATAGTTCTACTAATACTACTACTACTAATACTTATATTACTAATACTTGTACTACTAATACACCAATAGTATTAGTAATCATACTCATACTAGTAATACCAATGCTACTACTACTACTACTACTACTACTAGTAACAATGATCATACTAAGAATTATAATAGTAGTATTTTTTATAGGAGTAATAATAATGCTAATCGTAATGATACTAGTAATAATAGTACTAAGAATAATAGGAATACTACTAATACTAGTAATAATACTACTGATGCTGCTACTGCTACTACTAATAATGATACCAATACTGCTAATATTACTACTATTAAGAATCATACTACTACTACTACTGCTAGTAAGAATATACTATTACTACTACTACTAATACTCATACTCATACTAGTAATACTGCTGCTGCTACTACTACTATGGATAATAGTAAAACTAGTAATAGTACTACTACTACTACTGCTGATAATCATACCAATACTATTACTAATAATAATACTAATGCTAATAATAAGAATGATGATGATGGTGATGATGATGATGATGATGATGATGATGATGATGATGATGATCCTGCTGCTGCTGATGATGATGATGATGATGATGATGGTCATGATGATGATGATGCTGATGATGCTGATGATGCTGATGATGATGAAGATGATGATGGTGGTGATGATGATGATGATCATAATGATACTATGATACCAATACTAATAATGCTGCTGCTGCTACTACTACTACTACTACTGCTACTACTACTACTACTACTACTACTACTACTACTACTACTACTACTACTACTACTACTAGCAAAAATCATATTATTAATCGTAGTACTAGTCGTAATAATACGAGCCATGAGAACAATAATGCGACTAAAAAGAAGAGAAGGGCACTCATACACATAAGCGGAAGAAAAGGATGAGGAGGAGGAGTAGGAGGAGGCAGAGGAGGGAGAGGAGGCAGCGGAGGAGAAAAGAGGAGGAGGAGTCGGAGGAGGAGGCGGCGGAGGAGGAGGAGGCAAAAGAGGAAGATGAGGCAGAGGAGAAGAGAATAATGGAGAAGGAGGCGGAGGAGGAGGAGGAGGAGGAGGCGGAGGATGAGGAGGAGGAGGAGGAGGAGGAGGAGGAGGAGGAGGGGGAGGAGGAGGAGGAGGCCCAGGAAAAGGAGGCGGAGGAGCGGGAGGGCAGTCGCCCTCGCGGCCGCGCGCCCCAGAGTGCAGGACGCCAACCTGTGCCCCGAGATGCAGAAGGCCATCCAGGCGCCCGTCGCGCTCGCCCGCGACCCCCCCCTTGGCGAGCGCAGGGCGCGGCCTCCGACCGGCCAAGAGTACGAGGGGGCACCGCTTCGCGCAGAGACGTCGGCGCTTCGCGCGCCGCGGCCTGGACTGGAGAGCTGATCCTGTGGGGTCGGCGCGACGGCGCGAAGACAGCCGCGCGTCGCGCATCGCGGGGCGCGGAGTTCGGTGGCCCAGGAGCATCCAGATCTCCGACGATGTGACTTTTCCAACCGACGTTTTCTCCTGGGCTTCGGCCTTTGGGGCTCGTCGTCGGGCCCTGGACCATCACAAAGGGATCCGGGACGCAAAGCTACCCCCTGGGCCGCGAACTGAAAGCAGCACATCAGAAGATGTCAGGGCATGTCGGCCCAGCGCTGCAGCCACACTTGCTGGGCCTGGCGCCCCTCCCTCATCGGCCATCCTTGCTCAGGCGAGGGGGCGAGGGTGGGGTCTTGCGGCGTGGCAGGGGGGGGCTTCTTAAGGAGGGAGGCCCTGAACTCGGTCCTCCAGGGAGAGGCTCGACAGGGAGAGGGAGGGCGGCGCCCAGGCAACCGACGGTGTGAGGCTGTCTTTGTGTCTGTGTGTCTGTGCGTGTGAGGAGGAGGAGGTGGAGGAGGAGGAGGAGGAGGCTCGAGGAGGAGGAGCAGGATCAGGAGGAGCAGGAGGAGCAGGAGAAGGAGGAGGAGGAGGAGCAGGAGGAGGAGGAGGAGGAGGAGGGAGTAGGAGGAGTAGGAGGCTGTTAGGACTCAGTGGGCCAGACGTGCAGCCCCCCCCCCGGGAGCCAGACTACGTGGTGCGTTCGTTCGTCTTTGCTGCCGCGGGTGACTTTGCTTCCTCTTCACGAGCTCCATTTCCTCATGCTCCTCCTGCTCCGCCGCCTCCTCCTCCTCCTCCTCCTCCTCCTCCTCCCTGTCTTCTTCGTGCCCATTCCCATTCCGTCTTCTCCTCCTCCCCCCGTCCTTCACCTCCACTCACCTCTTGCTTCTCTCCTCTCCCTCCCCTCGCAAGGTCGCGTCCAGTCCGTCGTGGTGAGGCCAGCGGCTACCCTGGAGGGCACATGCCCCCCCCCCCCTAGAGCGGCGAGAGTACATCTTCCGCGACTGTTAAGAACAGCCACAGCTCTGCAGGGAGACTCTTACGGTCTTTGCATTTGGGCTCCCCTCTTTGCACTGCGTTTCGTTCCGAGCACCCCGATAGGGCCTTGGGCCTTCGGCGAAGGTTCTCACGTGCTTGACTCCCGTTCTTGTGGCCATGCTTCGACTGTGTTCCTCCGTTTGCAGCTCCGTCGCGGGATTCTGGCTATCGGGCACTTCGCTCTGTGACCAATTGCGAGCCATACCCCTTCAAGTCCAATCGAAGCTGGGGTATCGGACTTCCCGATCGGGGGGATCACCTGGCTGCAGACAACACTCGAGTTCTACCCCCCAGCCAGCGTTTCAGACATCTGATCTGCGGTGGTAAGGCTCGCATGTGGCTGCCTAGTGGCACGGGTGGTGTCATGCGTACTCTGCTCGAAAGCTTCTTTGCGCGCTCTGCATCGCGCGCAAACCTGAGCGCGAGCTGTCTTTGCCTGTCCTCCGTTTTGCCTCCTTGCCATCCTTTTTGTTCTCTCCTCCTCATCCCGTTTCCCTCCCCTTCTCTGTCCATTGCCCCGCAGGTCTTCCACAATTTTTACAACGGCCGGACTCAGCATCGCCGCCTTCAGTGGATACATTCTTTGGGACAGGCCACAGTTGCAGCGAAGCTGAACAATCGCAGGCGGCACCCCCCCACCATGGTGAGGTGCATACGGGACGAGGGACGAGGGATGATGGAGGCGGGAGGAGGGGGAGGAGAAGGACCGTGATATTATCCCATCCTGCTTGGGGGAGGGAGGGAAGGTCAAGCAGAGCTGCCTTGGTACTGTCGCTCCTCCTCCTTTCTCATCCCTCCTCTTCCTCCCTCCTCCATCCGTTGTCCTCTCTGGCGCGTGATCGGGTATGGCGGGGGTAGGAAAGAAGTGGGGAAGAGGAGAAAGCTATTCGCATTCGTTTCCAACGAGTTGTGTTGGTCAGGATCGGCGTCAGTGTATTGTTTTTTTGGTTTCATGGTTTCGTTCGCAAACAACTAGGTACCGATACGCGCTTCTAGAAGGTAGCCATCCAATGGTAGTCAGAAGCCAGATCCAGCTTTGGGAGTGACGCGATCCACCCCCTTGCGACGAAAAGGACAGTGAATGCGGAGGAGGGGGTAGAGGTGGGAGGAGGAGGCGAATGTTGAGAGATGATGATGCTGCTGCTGATGATGATGATGATGATTGTATGATGTTGCCGTTGATGATGATGAGGATGATGCTGATGACGATGACGCTGATGCTGATAATGATGATGTTGATGCTGATGGTGACGATGCTGATGATGGCGATGCTGCTGCAACCGATGATGCTGATGATGATGAGGGTGACGATGACGATGATGATGATGCTGGTGAGGATGCTGCTGCTGATGATGATGATGCTGCTGCTGCTAATGATGATGATGGCGATGCTGCTGATGCTGCTGATGCTGCTGATGCTGCTGATGATGCTGTGCTGATGCTGCTGATGATGCTGATGCTGCTGATGATGATGATGCTGATGATGCTGCTGCTGCTGACGATGTTGATACTGATGCTGATGATGATGCTGATGTTGATGCTGCTGAGGATGATGCTGCTGCTGATGATGCTGCTGCTGCTGACGCCGATGATGTTGATGTTGCTGCTGCTGATGATGATGATGGTGGTGGTGGTGATGATGATGCTGCTGCTGATGATGGTGCTGTTGATGATGATGCTGGTGGTGGTGGTGGTGGGTGATGGTGATGATGATGAGGAGGAGCATTATAATGATTACGCTGCTGCCGCTGATGATGCGGATGCGGATGCGGATGCGGATGCGGATGCTGCTGATGATGATGATGATGCTGCTGATAATGCTGATACTGATGATGATGATGCTGATGATGATGATGATGATGATGATGATGATGACGCTACTGCTGATGATGACGGTGTTTTTGATGAGGATGTTGCTGATGATGATGCTGATGCTGACGTTGATGCTGCTGATGTTTGTGCTCCTCATGATGGTGATGACGATGATAGTGATGCTGCTGCTGATGATGATGCTGATGACGATGCTGCTGCTGCTGCTGATGATGATGATGATGGTGATGAGGAGGAGAAGGAGGAGGAGGAGGAGGATAAGAGGAGGAGGATAAGAGGAGGAGGATAAGAGGAGGAGGCAGAGCAGGAGGATGTGGAGGAGGAGATGAGGAGGAGGAGGAGGTTGGGGAGGAGCGGAGGAGAAGGAGGAAGAGGAGGAGGAGGCATTGGAGTAGGAGGTGGAGGAGGAGGAGGAGGAGGACGAGGAGGAGGAGGAGGAGGAGGAGTTGGACGAGCGGGGAGGATGAGGTGAAGGAGGAGGCAGTGGCAGGAGGAGGATGATTAGTGCAGACCCAAGTCTCCTCAACGATGTTGCAGTACACCCTGCCTCCAAGCTCCCTCTTCATAGACCCCTACAAAGAAGGTTCATTTCCGCTGGGGGACTCCGTGTCCAAACACCACTCTCAGGACTTCAACGCCACGTGTCAACCTGACTGTTCCGTCTTGGCGATCCTGAGCCGTGCCAGAATGTTCCTGGGACTTCAACGTTGCAAGGCGTTATTTCTGGTATGGTAGCAATGAGAACCACCGAACCTCTTTTCGAAGTTTATAAAACGAGTGTTTGCGGTGCTAAGGCGAGAGCCACATTTTGAAAAGGAACCGCCCTCAATCCGTGAAGCTCTTGCGTTTTTCAAACGAATGTGTGCGGCGCTCAGGCGAGAGCAACTTGTTGAAAACGATTCGCGTTCAATCCGTGAAAGTCTTGCAGCTTTTTAAAGCGAATGTACGCGGCGCTAAGGCGAGAGCCACATTTTGAAAACGAGCCGCCGCCCTCAATCCGTGAAACTCTTTAAAACATGACCCGCCCTCAACCCGTGAAGTTCTTGCAGTTTTAAACAACGAATTTGCGCGGCGCTAATGCGAGAGTCCCATTTTGGAAGCGACCCGGCCCATCGGTGAAATTGTTGCAAATTCTCAAGCCGCAGGACCATGAATGGTGGGGACGTCTCAGGCGAAACGCCTAAGAGGCACCCAAGCCAGTCGAGGATGCCCCCAAGAGGGTTCCAAGACGGCCCACGAGGGGGCCAAGACGGCCCACGAGGCGCCCAAACCGCCCAAGAACGCCCCAAGGCGGCGCCCATGACGGGGACGAGGAACCGGAAATTCGCGCCTTGTGGCCCAAGAAACCCCCAGGAGACCCCAAGAGGCGCCAAGTAGCGCCCAAGAAGCCCCAAGAGGCCCCCAAGAGTCCCGAAAAAACACCAAAAGAGGCCCCGAAGCCGCCCTTGGCGTGTTAGCCTTTTGGACTTCCACTGCGTCCAAGACGCCCAAGAGGCACCCAAGCCAGTCGAGGATGCCCTCAAGAGGGCTCCAAGACGGCCCACGAGGGGGCCAAGACGGCCCACGAGGCGCCCAAACCGCCCAAGAACGCCCCAAGGCGGCGCCCAAGACGGGGACGAGGAATCGGAAATTCGCGCCTTGTGGCCCAAGAGACCCCCAGGAGACCCCAAGAGGCGCCAAGAAGCGCCCAAGAAGCCTAAAGAGGCCCCATGAGACCCGAAAAAGCACCAAAAGAGGCCCCGAAGCCGCCCCAAGAGGCACCCCAAAAGAGCCCCAATAAGCAAAAAACGTAGATTTTCCATGGGAAAGCTGCTATCCATGGCGTGTTCGCCTCTGGGGCTTCCACTGCGTCCAAGACGGCCCAAGAGGCACCGAAGACGGTCGAGCATGCCCCCAAGAGGTCTCCAAGACGGCCCACGAGGGGGCCAAGACGGCCCGCGAGGCGCCTAAACCGCCCAAGAACGCCCCAAGGCGGCGCCCAAGACGGGGACGAGGAACCGAAGTTTCGAGCGTTTTGGCACAAGAGGCCCCCAGGAGAACCCAAGAGGCGTCAAGAAGCGCCCAAGAAGCCCCAATAGGTCACCAAGAGACCCGCAAAAACCTTCAAAGAGGCCCCGAACACGCCCCAAGGGGCACCCCAATAGAGCCCCAATCAGAAAACAACGTCGATTTCTTATTGGAAAACTGGTATTTTTGGCGTGTTCGCCTTTTGGGCTTCCACTGCGTCCAAGACGGCCCAAGAGGCACCCAAGCCGGTCGAGGATGCCCCCAAGAGGGCTCCAAGACGGCCCACGAGGGGGCCAAGACGGCCCACGAGGCGCCCAAACCGCCCAAGAACTCTCCAAGTCGGCGCCCATGACGGGGACGAGGAACCGAAGATTCGAGCGTTTTGACCCAAGAGGCTCCCAGGAGACCCCAAGAGGCTCCAAGAAGCGCCCAAAAAGCCCCAAGTGCCCCCCAAGAGACCCGAAACAACATCCAAAGAGGCCCCGAAGCAGCCCCCCAGTGGGCCCCCCAAAACGGCCCAAGAGAGCCCCAGGGCGCGCCCAAGAGGGTCGACCAGAGAGCTGGTCCGACTTTCCACACTCTGCACAGGGTTCGTGCCCGGCGGTGCCTCAAGCAGGTGTTGCCATTGGAGTCCTCACTTGCCTGAGACAAATTCCAACAATTTTTTCGCACAGCGATTCCTGTGTCTGTGACACGCTAGAACTTAAGCGCGCGCGAAGCGCGCGTGGTTCTAGTATACATGTATGGTTGCACATATATATATATATATATATATATATATATATAAATGAGGACAAGAGCTGGAGGAAGAGGAAGATGAGGATGATGATGAGGGTGAGGGTGAGGGTGAGGATGAGGATGATGATGATGATGATGATGATGATGATGATGATGATGATGATGATGATGATGATGATGATGATGATGATGATGCTGCTGCTGCTGCTGCTGCTGCTGGGTGGTGGTGGTGGTGGTGGTGGTGGTGGTGGTGGTGGTGGTGGTGGTGGTGGTGATGATGATGATGATGATGATGATGATGATGAGGAGGAGGAGGAGGAGGAGGAGGAGGAGGAGGAGGAGTAGGAGAAGGAGTGGGAGGAGGCAGAGCATGCAGAAGAGGCAGACGAGGAGGCAGAAGAGGCAGAAGAGGAGGAGGATGAGGAGGAGGAGGAGGAGGAGGCAGGATAAGCAAACGGAGGGACGAGGAGGCTCTGTTGGTGGTGGAGTTCGCCATGCAGATCGAGTGTGGAAGATGAGAACTAATTCTTTACGCTTCGCGAGCTCCCATCAGCTGATTGATGGTGCGCGGCTGCTTCCGCGTCACTCGCAATCAAAGCAGTACCCCCATCAGCCCATCCAAGAACAATCACCAGGCGAATCAGGGATGTGCAGCAGCATGCCGTCGAGCTTTCGGGGCCTCTTGGAGGCATCGTGGGGCCATCGTGGGGTCCCAGTAGGGCCCCCTTGGGGCCATTTTGGAGGCCTTTTGGGGCTCTCTTGGGGTCCGCCTCCGCCTCCTCCGCCTCCCCAAAGGGGACGGCGCCACTGACGCCGACGGTGGCTGCCTTTCGGCCGCCTCGTGACCCGGCGTGTCGGCGCCGCCGCTTTCGCAGCGGCGCCGCTCATTTGATTTCCACGGTTTTCTTCCAAGCAGCTAAGACACAGGCATCTTGCTGCTTTGCATGCTGTGTGTGGGTCCTCTTGGGGGTCCACTTTGGGCCATCTTGAATGCCATCAGTCCAAGAAGGGGGGCTCTCTAGTAATGCCCCCCCCGTCTGGGCCTTAACATTGACCTCCTTGGGGCTCTCTTGAGGCGCTCTTGGGCGCTCTTGGAACCGTCTTGGGGCCCTTTTGGGCCCCTTTCTGAACTCTCTTGGGCCATTTTCAGGCCGTCTTGAGGCCCCCATAGCTGATCGGAAGAGAAACGGCGAGAATGCGAAGCACATATTTGTGTTCCTCAGTTTTTGGGAAGGATTTCGGCCTCTCGGAGGACTCTTTGGGAAGTTCCGTGGCCACTTGGAGCCGTCCTGGGGCAGCCTTGACGGCTCTTGGAGGCATGTTGGATGCTGTTTTGAATCATCTTGGGCTATCTTCAGCGCTCTTGAAGGCCATCGTGGGCTATCTGTGACCCTCTTGGCGCCATCTTGATCAATTTTGGACGCTCCAACCCCTCGCGGATACCCCAAAGCGGAAGAAGGGGGTTAGCAGAACGAGCTCCTTAAGGGCTGGTGGGATTTACGACGCCTCGTCCAGATGTTTTGCTACAGCCTCGTCGAACTTGCCGGTCGTTCTGCGAGGACACACCCCGTGTTGCTCACACGCACAGACTTCTTGCGCTGAGACCACTTGCGAGCCCTTCCCCTGCGGATCAAATCGTTGCCGGGGTATCGGACACCTCGATGCTGCAGTCATCTTTCGAATCTTGAAACCCAGTCGGCGTTTCAGAAATGAGACCTGCAGAGGAAAAGTTCACACCTGGCTTCCTACTCGCGCCGCTCCCCACGGGCATCCTCAGTTTCGACACTCCGCCTCTGTATCGTTCTGCAGTTTCCCGTTTGCCATGCCGGGACTTGCAGGTGATCACCTTCCCCGCCTTTCTTCTCGTGTCAAGCCGCTTTCCCTTCTCTTGAGCAGCCCTCTTCCCTCCTGCCTCCTCCCTCATCTCCGCGGACGACCTGTGTGCACCGTACCGCGTTGGCGGCTCCCGAGGCGTCGTCGATCTTCGACCCAGGAGTGGCACGGTTGCTTAGTTTTGAGGCCCTCGTTCCGGAGCGGGGCCTGAAGGGAGTCCAGACACGGTACGGTGCGTGGGCGCCGTTCTCGTACTTTTGCCTCCTCCCTCCCTCCTCTCTCGTCTCACTCCGCGGTTACTCGACATGAATTCTGTTCTCCTTTTCCCGTGGTCGTTTGCAGCGGTGTTCCCGCCCCTCTCGCGCAATTTCCCGCACAGGGTTTCAAACACTGATATATTAGATGCTTGTTCGATTGGAGCGCCCTCGGTGCTAGTTGCTTCTGATGTTTGGTTTAAGTGTTTTATATGCTGTTTAGATGCTGATGGTTTAGATGATTTGTTCAAAATGGTGATATCACAGGAGCGTTGGCCGCATTTCAAGCTCAGCTCTTTGCTCCCGTTGTGCAAGATGGCGCTCTCGCCGTTGCGCGGGCTACTTCTCTGCATCCGATTCCTTTCTCGTCGTTGCCCGCCTCCCTCCTTTCTCCACCTTCCCCTGACCGCTCCTCGCGCTCTCCTCCTCCTCCTGCTCCTGCTACTGCTCCTCCTCCTTCATCCTTCTCCTCTTCCCTTTCTCATCATCCTGTCCATCTGCCACCACCTCCTCCTGCAGTGGACGAAGCCCCCTTTTCTGATTGCGCATCAGACGATGGGTAATTCTGTGGATCAGGGTGCTCCCCAGTAGGACGCCCCGTTCGGCCCAACTGAAACTGGCCCAGCGACGCACCCAACCCCTGCGCCACAGGAGGTCAGAACAGTTGGCAATGATGGGTCAGGACCGGAACATGGGAAGACCCGCCACTTGTCGTGGAAGCTGCGTGAGGGGCTCGCGCGCTGCACGACTCGCAGGGCACCGGCAGACGGGCGAGGGCATGACGGAGGTCCGCGCCGGGCCTCCCGGCAGCCGTGGGAGGGTCCGGCCCAGTCCGAGCCTGGGCAGGGCGCCGCTGCGCTGGGACCCCCAGCAGTCCTCGACCCCTGGCTCCTCCCCAGACCCCCTCGAGTGATGAAAAAATCACGACGGGAGGTTTTCCATTCTTTTTGGCTCCTGGGGGCCCTCACCGGGCCTCGGGAGCGTCAGAAAACGACACAGGACGAAGAGCCGGTCCCTGGGAAGGGGTCCAGACCTCTGGGCCCAGACCCCCGACGTCATGATTTTTTCATGACGTCGACTCCCCGAGGTCTCGACCCATTCCCCGGGACCGGTTTTTCGTCCTGAGTCGTTTTTTGACGGTCCCGAGGGCCTGTAAGGGCCCCCAAAGGCCAAAAATAATGAAAAACCTCCCGTCGTGATTTTTTCATACTCGAGGGGGTCTGGGCTCTGGGGGTCGACGTTGTGAAAAAATCACGACGTCGGGGGTCTGGGCCTCCCTGCACCCCGCGGCGCCGACTCCTCCTGCGCGCGCCTCGCGGGTGGCCGGCGGACGGGGCGCTGCGCCCAGGGCCGCCCCGGCTGCTCCATGCCCCCCTTCCCCGGCTTTTTGCTCCTTCTCTGGTCGCCGTCGGCGCGCCCGCAGCCGCCCGCTTCCGCCCGTCTCGTCCGGGGCCGTCTTCCCTCTGCCAGGGGCGGCCAGGAGGGGGGTGATGACTAGGGGTGGTGGGGGTGGTGGATACCATGGCGGGGGCCATGAGATCTCCCCCGATGTCATGGCGCCTCTTCTTATTCCAATATGTCCCCGGCACACTCCTGGGCTGCCCACATGCCACTGGCCATGATTTGCGCCCCCCCCCTCCTAGAGCCGCCCCTCTCTTGGACGCCCCCGACTCGACTCTGCCCCTCTCCCTCATCCCTCGCCCCCTGTACGTGGCGCCCAGAGTGGTGCAGAGAGCATCTGGGGCCAGAGGATGGTGCCGCACCGCCCATGCATCGGCAGTGCGGCCCGACTCGCAGCCTGATTGACTGCATCCCGACGCCGCCGATGCATCGCCCGTGCGGTGCGATCCTCCCACCCCATCCTCTCGGTCCCGATTCGGGCGCCGCCCCCGTCCCCCTAAGGGGACCACATGAGAACCCCCTACCCCTAAATCTCGCGATTTCCGAGGGGGAGTGGCAGGGTTCGCATGTGGCCCCCTACAGTGCCGTTTTTACTACATGCTCCGCGTGCGGATCATGTATTGAAGATAAAGGGATTTAGTATTGAAAGCAATGATGAGTTTTATGCACTGATGTATTAGTAAAGTAATCATGTATTAAACATCCAATGTGTTAAACATCCTATGCGTTAAAACCTGCCCTGTACCGCAGGGTTCGCACGTGGCCTCCCACCGCATTTCTGCCCCCTCGCCCCTTGTCGTCCCGCTTCCGCTCGGCGAGCCGGCGCCCCCGCCCGGGGCCCTTGGCCGGGGCCCTTCCGCCGGGGCGTCCTGTGCTGGCTGCGTGTGAGGTTCAGTCGGGCCTGTCCCCCTGCAGGGGGATTTTCGACGAAAAACAAAACATCCCCCAAAAATAATCAAAAAATAGTCTGGGGACTATGTTTTGAATGTTTTTAGGCCTTCTTGGGGTATTTTTTGGGTGTTTTTTATTTTTCGTCGAAGATCCCCCTGTAGGGGGACACGCCCGACATAAGTGTAGGAGTGACCATGTCGCCGGAGTGGCACGCGGTGCGGGCCCAAGCCACAGTGCCCTGCCGCTCGGTCGCTCCCCCCTCCGTGGCAGGCACGACCTGATCCTGAACTCCTACCAGGCGCTGATTCTGCTCCTGTTCACGAGGAGTGAGACGCACGATCTGGGCTTCATCCAGAACGCCACGGGCCCGCGCGGGCGCCCCAAACCCCCTTCTCCCTCCCTCCCGCCGCCCCGCCGCCCTCCTCCCCCCAGTGTTGTGGACACGTTCCCCAGCCGTGCAACGACCCAGCGTGCATACTTCCGGGGTACTCCAGATTTCGTAATACAAGGGAGGGGGTCTGGTGGGAGAACCCTCCAAAACATCGTCCCCAGACCCCCCCAGGCCCTCCAAGATAGCCTGGAAGAGACCCCCCGAAATGAGACCCCCCTCCCTTTATTACGAAATCTGGAGTAACGTTCAGAGGGGGATAAGCTCAGAGGGGATGCATCGATCCCCCATGCCAATAGGGCCTTCCAGGACACACTTCCCAGGAACTTGCGGTCTCGCTATGGGGGGCCTATCGCCGATCTAATTATCGTCGATGTACTGCCGATCCCAGTTCGATGTTCCGCCCTTCAGCCAGTCCCCCCACTTCCCCTCAACACCTGGAGCTCAATGGCAGAATCGTCAGGGCACGAACGAGTCCCCCCGTCCCATAGTGGGGTCCAATGCTTCACTCTTGGCGCACCCTGCCCATGAGAGCTGGCTGGGAAAGGGACGAAGAGACACACATACTGAAACGAAGCGGGCAACCAGGCTGAATAGAGAGATCTCTGGGAGCGAGGAGCTTGCCTTGAAGAGCCCAGGCCACCCTTTGGGCCCGTGTAGGGGCGAGGGAAGGAGGAGGAGGCGGAGGAGGAGGAGGAGGAGGAGGAGGAGGAGGAGGAGGAGGAGGACAACGACGACGATGACAGAGCCCTCAACGTCACCCCTTGGAGCCCTCTTGAAGCTCTTTAGGGTGATTCTTGGGTCCTCTCGGGGTCCTCTTGGGGGGCTCTTGGGGCCCTCATGGGGCCCTCGTGGAGCCGTCTCGGCGGTCCCATTGGGAGCCCTGGAGGGCGTGTTGGGGCCACCGTGTAAGCCATCGATCGACAAGGGGGAGGGTTCCAAATCCCACCAGCCCTCCGGGCGTAGGTGGTCTAGGGAGTTTCTTCTTCAACCCTCTTCTTCTCCTTCGGGGAGGGGGTTCCCCCCCCTACCCCTTCCCCTTGACCTGGACGGGAGTTCCCGCGAGGGGTTGGAACGTCCAAGATGGCCCAAGATGGCTCCAAGAGCGTCTCGGAGAGCACAATATGAGCTCCAAGATGGCCCAACATATCCCAAGATGCCTCAATCTGGCTCCCACTATGCTCGAAGAGGCCCGACGACCGCTCCAAGACGGCTCCAAGTGGCCAAGCAGCTCCCCAAGGAGGTCCCGAAGAGGCCAGCGTCCTTCCAAAGCCCAAGGGACATCGCTGTTGTTTTGCTTTCTCGCCTTTTCGCCTCCGATGGCCATCCGAAGCCTCAATGTGGCTCCAAGATGGCCCACGAGGGCCCCATGAGAGACCCAAGAGAGCCCCAAGACGGCCCCACGAGCGCCCAAGAGCGCCCCAAGAGCGCCCCAAGAGCGCCCAGAGAGGCGAGTTTTAGGGCTCCCAAGGGGGGAGGCAAATTAGGTGGCCCTACGCCTTCGATCCATCTCCTCCAAGACGGCGCCAAACGCGCTCCTAAGGCTCCCAAGAGCGCCCTAAGATGGCCCCAAGAGCCCCCCCAAAAGGCCCCCAAGAGGCGCCCAAGATGCCTCCAAAAGGCTCCCAGGCGGCCCCCCAGAGTCTTTAATATGATCCCCGAGGCACCCGAGACGCTCAGAAACGGCCCTTGGCTCGCCAATATACCCCTCCTCCTCCTCCTTTTCCACGGTCTCTTCCTCCTTCCTCCTTGTCGCCCTCCTTCTCCTCCTCCTTCTGCTCCACCGTTCTCTCCCTCTTAGGGTGTCGGAGCGTGTCGGACGGCTTCCTCTGCCCTTTGCTCTTCTGCATGCTCCCCCACTTCCCTGATCGCCTCAACTCCCCTGGACATCGTTTCTGGATGGGCTGGTGGGGAGGGATTTTTTTGTCAACGGCCGCGGGCGAACGCGCAACAGCGGCGTGTCAAAGTCCAGGCGGGCCGCGCGAGGTACTACTTAGACAGACAGAAGCAAACCGAGCACCGGCACTCACAACGGGACCAGGAAGTCGCCGGAGTGGAGGCGGGGCTGCAACGCTGCCCGGCGGTGCAAACGTGCAACAGCAACAGCCGCAAGGGCAAAATGGGGAGGGATACTTTTTTGGTCGCGGGCAGACGCGTGAAGCGGTCGCCGAGAGGGGGGTCCGGGGCACGGGCCAGCCTAAATGGGGAGGGATACTTTTTTTGATTGGCGGCTCACATGGACAGATCCCGGAAGCGGGACGGTCTCGGCTGGGGCACAGGGCGAGATAATTAGCGGCAGCGGCGCATAGGCCGCAGCAGCTGGTGCACGTGCCAGGGACAAAATGACCCTCATTAAGACGATGGGGAGGTCACCACCCACCAAACCACCCCAACCCAACCCGAAGGCCCAAATTTATCCTCGATTTCCAGTGGGGGGTGTCGGGGAACATTGAAAAACACATGGAATCCGTATCCCCCCCAACCCGAAATTCGGGTCAAATTCGGGTCTTCGGGTTGGGTTGGGGTGGTCTGGTAGGTAGTCAGGAGGGATACGCGAAGCGCCAACAATTTGCCTCCCCCCCCCCGGGGGCCATCAAAAAATCGCCTCTCGGGGCGCTCGTGGGCCGATCTTGGGCGGTCTTGGGGCCGTTTTGGGTGCCTCTCGGGCCTCTCTTGGGGCTCTCTTGTCGGGGGAGCGTAAGACCCGGGTTTGCCAGGACTCGGGCTCGCCATCGTTTTTTGACGACCGCGACTCGGATTTTGACGAGTAGGAATTTCGTGGGATGTCTGCAGCGGGAGGCCCCGTCAAAATGCAGGCTCGGCCTCGTCATTTTTTTGACGACCTCGTCGGGGATTTCCGAGTCCCCTGTACCTGGGTCTTACGCCCCCCTGATTTTGGGCCATCTGGGGACAATCTTGAGGTCCCGAAAACGCATCGGAAGCGAAAAGGCAAGAAGGCACACATCGTTGATTTGCCTTGGGTGTTTGAAGCATTTGGGCTCTGGGGGGGGTTCTGAAGGGGATCCGAGAGAGCACTTGGAACCGTCCTGTGGCCCTCGTCGGGTCTCTTGGAGGTATGTCGGAAGTTATCTTGAAGCATCGTCGGCTGCCTCGAGCCATTTTGGAGGCGATTTTGGGCATCGAACGCCCTGTTGGAGCCATCTTGGCCCTTTTTGGACGCTCTAATACGTCCCGGCCCGCCCCTCAAATACTCAGGGATGGGGGGAGGAGGGTACCCCTAATTACCCGTGGTTTTCGGAAGAGGAAGGAAAGGTATCCTCAGACCACCTTGGCCCGAAGGGCTGGTGGGGCCACCGTTCTCCAGGTGGGCAACCCAGCGCATGGTCCCTCAGTCCTCCCTCTGTCCTCCCTGCCCTCTCCCTTTCTTCTCGTCCCTCCCTCCCTCCCTTGGCTCGCCAAGATGCCCCTCCTCCTCCTCCTCCTCCTCCTCCTCCTCCTCCTCCTCCTCCTCCTCCTCCTCCTCCTCCTCCTCCTCCTCCTCCCCCTCCTCTCCTCTCTTCTCGTCCCTCCCTCCCTCCTTCCCTCCCTCTCTGGCTCATGCCTCTGGAGTCCGTGGTGCTCCTCGCCCCTTCCCCCCCGGGGCCTGCAGCCCCTTGGGCACTCCTGCGCCCGTCGGCGCGCCTCTCCGCGCCGCTTTCGGCCGACACAGCCAACTCATCTTCCTCGGTGCCTGGCCGCCGTCTGTGACTGCGGATGTCCTGATTTTTTATACAAGAAGTGATATTCCTTCATTCATACATATATATATATATATATATAGAGAGATACGGCCGTATTTTCTATCATTGCGAGTGCCCCTCCGCAGTGTCTCCCATGCCCCCCGCTTCTCCTCCGGAGTACCCTTGTGCGTTATTGTTTAAGTGGCCCTTTGGGCCACACGGGGTTCTCCGCACAGCGCCGTTTCCGCTTCTTGTCCTCCTCCTCCTCCTGCGCTCCTCCTGGCTGCCCTCCGGCAGCTGCCATTTAGTGTAGACGTCGTCAGTACAGGCCTCGGAACAAATTAGCGAACACATACCACATTCATCCGTCAACGCCTCCCCCTCCCCCCAATGTTCAAAGTTGGCGGTGGGTCTGATGAGATGCACTTCGACCGCAGTCTCCCTCGCGCGTGCCAACATTGAGTTTGGGGGGGAGGGGGGGTGTTCAGTAATTGTTTCCCTCTACCGTATGTCTCTTGTTCATGCTGGCTTCAAATGCCCTTTTGAGGGCACGGCGGATTTCAAAATACGTCAGACGCCTCCGCGTCGTCTTCCTCGGCGAGCTTCCGGTGGATCCGGGGCGCGCGGTTGTCACTTCAAGTGGTCGTGATACGCAGAAAAGAACAGCCCATGTTCCCTCCCCAGACCTCCTGGCGACTCCAAGAAATGACGCCGTGTTTTTATGCTGTATTGCTTTTGACCCCGTGTTTGTCGTTGTGGTTGGCGTTATATGTGTGTGTGTGCGCGTGTGCGCGTGTGTTGGTGTGTGTGTGTGTGTGTTCTGCGTTGTGTCTTGCGTTTGTATGGGTGCGCGCGCGCGCCCGTGTGTGTGTGTGTGTGTGTGTGGGGCAGGCATGTGAGTTCGCGTTTGTGTGTGAGTGCGTGTTCGTGTGTGTGTGTGTGTGTGTGTGTGTATGTGTGTGTGTGTGCGTGTGTGTTTGAGAGTGTGTGTGTGTGGTTGTACGTGTGATCCGCGCCTTGTGGGTCCGCCCCACCACCGCCTACCGCTGGCTTTCCGTGTACCACTCGCCCCCCTGCGGTGCTTCCGCCGTCTCCCTCATGTTCTTGTCCGCTGACCCTGCGTTTTCCCTCCTGCCTTGTCACTCGCCTTTCGCGGTCTCGCCTTTGCCGCCGACACTGCGCCTCGTCTTGTCTCGCCTGCACTGTAGGCACTGGCCTTCCGCTTCCTCCTCGTCTTTCCCCGCGTCTTCCCACCGGCTTCCCTGTTCCGAGTTTGCGCATTTCACGATTGATCCCCCGTGGGTGGATCCTTGTCCCTGGCTTCTGAGTGGGCTGGTCGCGCGCGTTTCCCGCTTTCCGCTCTTCGGCCTTCTTCGCCTCGGCGTTGCGCGCGAGGCCGCGACGCCAAAAAGTGTGAGTGTGTGTGTAGCGTGCTTCTTCTCCGGGGGTCATGATAAGAGCGGTTCAACATGAAATACCCGTACCAGGGAAGGTTGCGAAGAAATTCAGTGGGTTGAGTTATCGGTCTCAGCTTTTTGTTCTTAAGGGCTGGTGCGCAGGCGGGTCTCCTGACTTGTGGCGCACGGCAACGTCTCTCGCACGAGGGCCCTGCAATCAATCTGTCCGGCCCTGCTATCAATCTGTCCGGCTCTGCTCCCCAAGGCCTTCCAGTCCTTATGTGTTACTCTCTATCTCTCTCTCTCTTCCTTTGTTAGGGGAACAAAAAGTGACATAAACATAATTAGCCTGACGAAGGACCCAACCATGTGCAGGTGTGAATGCCGCAGTTGACACTACCAATTTCGGTGGGGCTCCCTATAGGGCCAAGAAACGTGTGAAGGGGATGGGTGTGCGGGACGCATGCGGGCGGCAGCACTGGGGCCTTCGGTGGAGCTCCCTATGGGGCCACGAAGCGTGTGAGGGAGTTGACGAAATTGGTGTGGCTGACGCATGCGGGCGCGGGCACTGGGGCCTTCGGTGGAGCTCCCTATGGGACCACGAAACGTTTGAGGGGTGTGCCGAAATGGGTGTGGCTGACGCATGCGGGCGCGGGCACTGGGGCCTTCGGTGGAGCTCCCTATGGGCCACGAAACGTGTGAGGGGTGTGCCGAAATGGGTGTGGCTGACGCATGCGGGCGCGGGCACTGGGGCCTTCGGTGGAGCTCCCTATGGGGCCACGAAACGTGTGAGGGGTGTGCCGAAATGGGTGTGGGTGACGCATGCGGGCGCGGGCACTGGGGCCTTCGGTGGAGCTCCCTATGGAGCACGAAATGGGTGTGGGTGACGCATGCGGGCGCGGGCACTGGGGCCTTCGGTGGAGCTCCCTATGGGCCACGAAGCGTGTGAGGGGTGTGCCGAAATGGGTGTGGCTGACGCATGCGGGCGCGGGCACTGGGGCCTTCGGTGGAGCTCCCCATGGAGCCACGAAACGTGTGAGGGGTGTGCCGAATGGGTGTGGCTGACGCATGCGGGCGCGGGCACTGGGGCCTTCGGTGGAGCTCCCTATGGAGCCACGAAACGTGTGAGGGGTGTGCCGAAATGGGTGTGGGTGACGCATGCGGGCGCGGGCACTGGGGCCTTCGGTGGAGCTCCCTATGGAGCCACGAAACGTGTGAGGGGTGTGCCGAAATGGGTGTGGGTGACGCATGCGGGCGCGGGCACTGGGGCCTTCGGTGGAGCTCCCTATGGAGCCACGAAACGTGTGAGGGGTGTGCCGAAATGGGTGTGGGTGACGCATGCGGGCGCGGGCACTGGGGCCTTCGGTGGAGCTCCCTATGGGCCACGAAACGTGTGAGGGGTGTGCCGAAATGGGTGTGGGTGACGCATGCGGGCGCGGGCACTGGGGCCTTCGGTGGAGCTCCCTATGGAGCCACGAAACGTGTGAGGGGTGTGCCGAAATGGGTGTGGGTGACGCATGCGGGCGGCAGCACTGGGGCCTTCGGTGGAGCTCCCTATGTGGCCACGAAACGTGTGAGGGGTGTGCCGAATTGGTGTGGCTGACGCATGCGGGCGGCAGCACTGGGGCCTTCGGTGGAGTTCCCTATGGAGCCACGAAACGTGTGAGGGGTGTGCCGAAATGGGTGTGGGTGACGCATGCGGGCGCGGGCACTGGGGCCTTCGGTGGAGCTCCCTATGGAGCCACGAAACGTGTGAGGGGTGTGCCGAAATGGGTGTGGGTGACGCATGCGGGCGCGGGCACTGGGGCCTTCGGTGGAGCTCCCTATGGAGCCACGAAACGTGTGAGGGGTGTGCCGAAATGGGTGTGGGTGACGCATGCGGGCGCGGGCACTGGGGCCTTCGGTGGAGCTCCCTATGGAGCCACGAAACGTGTGAGGGGTGTGCCGAAATGGGTGTGGGTGACGCATGCGGGCGCGGGCACTGGGGCCTTCGGTGGAGCTCCCTATGGAGCCACGAAACGTGTGAGGGGTGTGCCGACATGGGTGTGGGTGACGCATGCGGGCGCGGGCACTGGGGCCTTCGGTGGAGCTCCCTATGGAGCCACGAAGCGTGTGAGGGGTGTGCCGAAATGGGTGTGGGTGACGCATGCGGGCGCGGGCACTGGGGCCTTCGGTGGAGCTCCCTATGGAGCCACGAAACGTGTGAGGGGTGTGCCGAAATGGGTGTGGGTGACGCATGCGGGCGCGGGCACTGGGGCCTTCGGTGGAGCTCCCTATGGAGCCACGAAACGGTGTACTGGGTGGTGAAGGGAGGAGAGAGAGGAGGAGAGGAGAGGGAGGAGAGGAGGAGAGGAGAGGAGAGGAGAGGAGGAGGAGGAGAGGAACGCGGGGCACCGTCTCTTCAAAACGAGGACCCAACACCACAGGATGGTTGGGAAAAACTCGGAGGTCCGCGCGGATTTCCTGGATCGGCGCTGGGGCCCCCTGGCGGCGCCTCCGGCGCCGCCCCTGGCGCGCTCCGCGCGCCAGGGAGGGGGGTCCAGCGCCGATCCGAGAAATCCGCGCGGACCTCCGAGTTTTTATGTTTGTGCCACTTTTTGTTCCCCTATTTGCTTTTTCCCTACCTCTCTCTGCGGCGGCGCTGCTTGGCTCGCAACGCCTCGCCGACCGCCCTCCGCATGAGGTCTTCGTGCGGTGGAGGCCGCCACGACGGGGGAGGCGTCGCGCCAGACAGCCACGGGGGCTCGTCGCACGCGGCGTCTGCCTCGCGGCGCCTAGACGGATCCCGTCCGCCTCAGTGTCCGTCTCGCCTTGTGTCTCTCTTTTTTTGCTGTTGTTGCTCTCTCTCTCTCTCTTTCTCTCTCTGTCTGTCTCTCTCTCTCTATATTTCTCCCCCTTCTCTCCCCGTCTTGGGTACCGCCTCCGCGTGGTGTAATTGGGAACGATTCGGTGAGGTCACCGCCTTTTCTGCGGCTCATTCTTTTTGAGTTCCAGAGGCTCCAGACGGCATGCCCCTCATATCAAGATGCCGGCCACTTTGCAAGTAGGAGCCTCGCCGCAAGTCGAGTCAAAACCTCCCTCCTCTCTCCTCCCTCCCTCCCTCCCTCCTCCCTCGACGCCTATGTGGAGGCTTGGACCAGACTATGGTGAAGAAGCTGCTAGGACCGTTGCCGCATCCTCTCTACCTGCACGGCTCTCACGCTCGGCGCCAGAAGCACGGAGGGTGTGATCGTTATTGCTGGGGTACTCCGCTGCCGCAGGGGATTTCGGAGGATCTGTGTCGCTTGATCTGCGGGGGCTCTGGGTGTGGCGCTCCCAGGGTCCAATCGCTCCGATCGATCCGCTTCGACGCCCGTTTCGGCCGGCCCGATCCGCTTCGGTTCCGATGCTCTGACGATCGCCGGTGGCCCGATGCTCGCATGGCGCTGCTGTGTGCATCCTTGCTGTGCCGATCCGGTTCGATTTCGATCCTGTGCCAGATGCGCACGTCGATCCGATCCTCACCCCGATTCGATGCTGACTGATCCTGCTCGAGGGCATCTCTGAGCGTCTCGGGGACCTGCGCATCCTCGGCGGATCGGTTCTCCAGGTTCGGGCAGGCAGCGGGAGGCAGAGGCCGGCACGTGCATCGGCGGGTAATTAGAGGGACCGCGCAGGCAAGGCGTGCACGCAATCGTGCACTTGTACGGTAATTATCCAGGAGGGGGAAAAAAACACACACAATTAATCGTCGATTCCCCCGAAAATATGGGAGAATATGGGAAGTGGGGGGGAAGGCAAAAACCCAGACATGGGAAAATATGGGGAATCCAGTTATCTGCGGCTGTTTCTTTGTGCGTCCCAGGGCCTCTTCAGGTATGCGGCCAGGGCATTCGAAGGCATATAATCGAAGCAGCCTCGAGGAGCAGCTCTGGTGACCAGTGAACGGCGCTCATGCGGCCACGGTAAGCGAGAACAGGCAGCAACCTCAGCCATGAGGGTACGGGACTGCATGCTGAATCAGTTCATCGTGTGCAGGTCACACGGGCAGCGACAGTGCAGGCGACGGCGCGCAAACACACGCGGAGGCTTGGGCATACAGACGCGCGAGCAGCAGTGGGCGAGCAATTGCTACATCTGGTTCGGGGGTTAAGAGCAATCCCAGCTTTGGAGGGGACTCCTGGTGCTCTTGTGCTCTCCACGTCCAGGCTTTCCAGCTTTGAGAGCTGCTCGTTTTGGGTGTCTCACTGGTGTCGGTGGCCCTCGGGAAGGGGGCTCATGTTCTTGACGCGCGTCCTTGTCGTCACGATTCGACTGGCAGCCTGGCAGCACGCGGAGATAGATGTCACTCCAGATTTCGTGATAGAGGGAGGGGGGTCTCATTTCGGGGGGGGGGCTCTCTTCCAGGCTATCTTGGAGGGCCTGGGGGGTCTGGGGACGATGTTTTGGAGGGTTCTCCCACGGGGGAGGTCTGAAATGGCTTGTTTTGGAGGGTCCAGACCCCTTCCCTTTTCATGACGAAATCTGGAGTACTCGTGCACAGGCTGGGCGACTGCAAGTACCAAGCACAGGAAAGCCTTCGCTTCCTGTGGTGCGCTCCAGGAAGGGGGCCCCGCCTCCGAGGGCTCGAGAGGTGGGCACCTCTCCTTCGGCAGGAGGCGCTCCTGCGGGCTCCGATTGAAACCAGTTGCGAATGTGTTTCAGTTGCGCCGCGAATTGGTAGGAGTTTTGATGAGCCCTCCGCTGAACTTCCAGAGCTCGCTGCATCAGGGGAGCAGCGCTGTAAAAAGGAAGGCCAGGGTGGCTCAGCCGGCGGAAGCAGAAGGAAAGCCTTCGCTTCCTTTGGTGCGCTCCAGGAAGGGGCCCCGCCTTCGAGGGCTCGAGGGGTGGGCACCTCTCCTTCGGCGGAAGGCAGCGGAAGGCCAGGGTGGCCCAGCCGGCGGAGGTAGAACCAGGGCGGGGCTCTACCGGCGGCAGCCGGCGGCAGGCCGCGGGAGCAGGAAGCCTTCCCCAAGAGATGCTACTTTGGTTCAGGTCTTCCAGAACATGACGCACGAACAACACACACCCATACCCATAAGGGGGTCGTTGGGAGGAGGACTGGATATGGGTATGGGTGCGGGTTGTCAGACCCTAGGGAACGCTCCCTTTCGAGCGGGGACCCCCATCCGACAACACGCACCCATAGCCCTTTCCGACCCCCTTATGGGTATGGGTGTGTGTTGTTGGTTCGTCAGAACAGGCCGTATGCACAGAGGGACGGGTAGCCTCGTGGAAGCCGATTCATGGAGAGGAAGCATGCTGCCACATAATTTCCAGATGTCGAAACATGCCTCAAACATGCTTCGAGTCCGCAAACGCATGCTTGAGGCACTCTTTGTGGCACAAAAGGTGGCCAGCAGCGTCAAACGAGACATGCGTGTTGTGGTGGCATGCAGGCGCTGGCACACCGAGGCGAGCGCCAGCACGCTCACGAGGGCAAGCCCGGGCCCGGCGGGCGGGGGGGGCGGCCACGAGGCCAAGAGTCTGCGGCTGGCCTCGAGGGCGGGACGGAGCTCGGGGGCGAGAGGCCCCGAGGACGTCTGGGGCCCCGTCCGCCGCCCGGCGGCGACCACCGGGGGGGGCGCGGCGCGGGAGGGGCGGCCTCGGAAGGAGGCGTGGGGGGCCTCCTCGGGAGCCTCTGTGGCCCTCGAGGCCTGCTCCGAGGGGGGGACCCACACAGGACCCCACCGCCTGGAGGATCGATTCGTCGGGGACCTCCACGGGCGGTGGATCCGGGTATGCTCGGGCCCCCCGGGGGCAAACCTCCACCGCCCGCCTGGGGCACCAGGACGTCGGTTCCCCGGCGGTGGGTCTGGAGAGATCCCCGCCGCGCCCCTGCCTTCTCAGAAGCCCCTCCCCCTTCCCAAGCAGGCTTCAGGAGGGGAAAAAACACACAGACGCAATTAATCTTCGATCCCCCAGAAAATATAGGAAAATATGGGAAGTGGTGGGGAAGACAGAAACTCAGAAAAAAGGGAAAATATGGGGAATCTCTTTATTTGTGTGTATTTATTTGTGTGTCCTGGGGCCCTTTCACTCCCCCTTCCCAGGCAGGCTGCCCCCCCTCGCGCCGCCCCCCTGGTGGTCGCCGCCAAGCTCGGCGAGAGGCGAGTCAGGAGGATGCCAGGGTTAAAGTTAAATTACAGACGGGGCCTTCAAGGCGCAGGGGGTGACCCTAACCAAAACACGGACAGGGCCAGACGGGACCAGAGTTCCCGAAAGAAGGTGAGTCCCCAAAGAGCACCGAGGGCCGCGCGTGCCTACCCACTACAGGGAGCAACAGGCGCGAGCCTCACCGATGCTTATCCATCCGTCCGCCGCTGCCATCTGCCTGGAGCTCCCCGAGGGGCCATGGGCCGGCGGCGACGGCGAGGCCGTCTCGGGCGGCTTTCCTGAGGTCGGAGTCGCACTTTCGGGCAGGCATGGGACGGAGACGACTCGCTCCAGAGCCTTCTGGGGCGCCACCGAAGTGTCTCGAGCGTGCTGAGCCGGCCACGGCGCCCGGTGCGTCTTCCGGGCCCGCGCGCTCTGGGAGATTCTGTTTCCTCTCGATCCGAATCCATCTTCGTCGTCCAGCCGTCGATTTCACATCTGCAGCTTAGGAGCTGCCTGGATCGCCTGGCCGGCCTTCCCGAGGCCAGAGTCGCAGTGGAAAGTCGCAAGTGGCAGGCGGGCTGGGGCCGGAGAGCGCCCGGGAGCCGCCCCGCCCAGCCACGCTCTCGATCTCGAAGTACAAGATCCTGTCGAAGAGCGGCGACGCGAAGACCATCGAGGACCCGCCCGCTCTCCCCCTGCCTCGTCTTCGTCCTCGACTCCTTGCTTGGCGCACGGGCACCCTGAGCTGCGAAGCGCGAGCACTGCGTGCTTGCGCGGCATCTCAGGAGCTGCGCGCGGCAGCTTCTCGCAGGGATCGACCCAAACCGCACCCTCGAAACCACGACGCTGTGGCAGGGTCGCGTCGTGTCGACGCGGCGACGACCCCTGCGCGGGTACTTCGGGTTGAAAGCCGACGGTGGCCTGGGCGCTATCGGAAAGTTGCGACCGCTCAAAGTTGAGCGCTCTGCACGGTGTCGGGAACCAATCGGCAAGGCGTCACGATGCGAACCTGCCGAACGAGGCATTCCCCCAAGCAGCGTTCGGTGCACTTCCGCTGTGTCGCGATGGACCCCTCGATGGGCCCGCGTACCGCTGGCGAGGCAAAATGACGTCGGTTCCAATTTCGTGTTGGTCGACCCCTGGGTGACTGACCCCCCCCCCGCTCACCATTGTCGCACTCCTCCGCCTCCCTTCTTCCTCTCTCGTGCTCCCGCTCCCCCCCCCCTCCTCCTTCCCTCTGCGCTTTCGCACGACCGACGCAGCGCTTTCCCTCGCTGCCCCTTGCAGTGAAGCGAGGGCACGACATGGGCAGCAGGCCTTGCCACGGCTTTCACCCCAACAGGAAGAAGCCCAGCGGCGCCGCAGCTGGCGCCACAGAGGAGGAGGACGAAGCCGACGACGACGAGGAGAAGAAACAGAGGAACACGAGAAGGAAAGGGATGAGGAGCGAGGGGAGGAGAAGGAGGAGGAGGAGGAGGAGGAGGAGGAGGAGGAGGAGGAGGAGGAGGAGGAGGAGGAGGAGGAGG
>CAUYUJ010000731.1:67500-71070 GCA_963575745.1 Prorocentrum cordatum | reverse complement strand
TACTACTACTACTACGACTACGACTACTACTACGACTTTGACTACGACTACGACTACGACTACTACTACTACGACTACGACTACGACTACTACTACGACTACTACTACTACTACTACTACACTACTACTACTACCTACTATTACTACTACTACTACTACTACTACTACTACTACTACTACTACTACTACTACTACTACTACTACTACTACTACTACTACTATTTGTATTATTATTGTATTAGGGTCCCATCAGGATTCCCTAGGGTCCCCAGGGCCCCTAAGGATTCACCAGGGTCCTCTAAGGATTTATTAGGGTTGCTTGAGGGATCCCTAGGGTCTTCGAAGGATTCACTGAGGTTCCCTGAGGATCCATCAGGCTTCCCTTAGGATCCATCAGGGTTCCTTCAGGATGCATTCGGGTTCTCTAAGGTGTCACTAGGGTTGCCTAAGGAATCCCAAGGGCCCCCTAAGGATTCACTAAGTTTCCCAAAGGAATCATCATGGTCCCTTCAGGATTCATTCGGGTTCCCGAAGGATTCCCTCGGATTCCCTCGGATTCCCCAAGGATTCCTTAGGATTGCCTAAGGATTCCCCAGGGTTCCCTAAGGATTCCCTAGGGTTCCCTACATATTCCCTAGGGTTGCCGAAGGACTCCTTAGGATTGCCTAAGGATTCCCTAGGGTTCCCTAAGGATCCCTTAGGGCTCCCTAAGGATTCGGTAGGGTTCCTTGAGGATTCCCTCGGGTTCTCTAAGGATTCGGTAGGGTGAGGATTGCAGGATTCCCAAGGGTTCCCTAAGGATCCCCGAGGGTTCCCTGAGGATTCGGTAGGGTTCCTTGAGGATTCCCTAGGGTTCCCTAAGGATTCGGTAGGGTTTCCTTGAGGATAGCAGGATTCCCAAGGGTTCCTGGAGGATTCCCTAGGGTTCCCTAAGGATGCGTTAGGGTTCCCTGAGGATGCGTTAGGGTTCCCTGAGAAGTCTCTAGGTTTCCGCATGGAGCCCGAAGGATCCCCAAGGGTTCTGTATGGATTCTGGAGCCTGGCTGGTGCTCCCTTGCGTTTGCGTGGTCGGGTCCAGTGGGGAGGTGCAAGGTCGTGCTGGATCCCATAATCCTAGTAATTTGAGGCCGGAGGGGTTTCGCGTTTCCCGTTTCCCGGCCCCCCCCATCCCCTTTGGGCCTCCAGCTAGGGTCGTACAAGAGGGTTGGACCTCCAAGGTAGAATGGGGCCTCCAGGTGGTGGTCGTACCTTGTTGTTGTTGTTGTTGTTGTCGTCGTCGTCGTCGTCGTCGTCGTCGTCGTCGTCGTCGTCGTCGTCGTGGTTGTTGTTGTTGTTGTTGTTGTTGTTGTTGTTGTTGTTGTTGTTGTTGTTGTTGTTGTTGTTGTTGAATATTATTACTTCTAAAGAATAATTATTGTTGGGCCCCCTGGTGCACGCCCCCCTCGCCGCGCCTAGGCCGCAGCCACATTTTCATCATTTTCGTGAGGAAGTCTCAGGCAAAACGGGGGAGTCCGGATCCGGTTGTTTTGTTGACGCCCGCTTTCCCTGTCAAAAAACAATATAAAATGACATGTCTTGTTCTAACATAACCAAACTTCAAGAATCCTTTGCAAAAAATGACACGAAGTGCACACTCGCGCGCGCAAGATGAAATCCTTCCAAAACCTTAGTTTTCGTAGCGATTTTAACATAAAAACATGAAAAACCCAATGGTTTTTCAAAAAAAAAAAGTTTCAAACATTCATCCCGCGCGCTCTTGCGGATTTCTTAGGAAACCCAATACTTTTTCAACATTTCTGTCAAACGGGCTCTTGCGAGCAACTTTTTCACGTGCTTCGAACTTCTGCAACAACGGTTGCGCGCATGCCAGGGCCATCATCCCTGTCAAATAATACCATATGGGACACATTCGTTTTTTCTTCGCGCGCGCACGCCGAAATCTTCAAACACCATTGGGTTTCTTAAGAATTTCAGCACCGCGTATCATAAAATCGCACGAATCGCACCGTAGGTCCTCGAAAAACACGTGCACGGAGCCCCTGATGTATTGCTGCCAGGAGCCCAGCTGGCAGCATTGCGCCCGATCCGTGCCATCAGAGACAGGCGTATGCCAGAAGATGATGAGCACAGGGACTCGTCTCTTTAGTATGTCTCCAGAGCACGTATGTGTCCAGAGCCGCGGCGGGGAAAAGACGGTGGGTGGGCGTGCAAGCGCCGTTCCCGCCCCTCCTTCCTTTCTCCCTTCTCTCCTTTCCTCCTTGTCCTGCTCCTCCTCCTCCTCCTCCTCCTCCGGCGGGGGGCGTGAGGATCCGGCATCGCTGACAACCATCGGGACAACCATCGGGACCACCATCGGAACAACCATCGGGACAACCATGGGGACAATCATCGGGACAACGATCGGGACAACCACAACCATCAGGACAACCATCGGGACAACCGTCGGGACAACCATCGGGACAACGATCGGGACAACCATCGGGACAACCATCGGGATAACCATCGGAACAACAATCGGGACAACCGTCGGGACAATCATCGCGAAAACCATCGGGACAACCACAACCAGCAGGACCTCCAACCAGAGAGAGCTACTCACGTGTATTTCGTAGACGAATGAGCCAGTATTGCACATTGAGGCCGGAACGACATCCACACAACAAGAATGAGCATGTATCGTCTCGCAACAACGGAAACAAGTCCTGTGGTATGCTGGCGCCACCCACGTGGTACCACTCAAAATAAGTGTCTTCGCTTGTGTGGTACAGAAACGGAAAAACGTCGTATCAGACGCTAGCGCCTCACTATCATTGTAGGACCTACAGACAGTACCGGCGTCGTACTGGTTTACCGTGGTTTCCTATTCTAGCGTCAGGAACATGTTACCACGAAAAACCAGTACAGGTGTCCAGTGTTGGAACAGGGGGAAAAGTCGTATACGAAGCTAGCTTACAGAAAATGTTACCACAACAAGTCACTGTACCCATGCGCCAGTGTAGTAGCCAAGGTCGTCCGCAGGCCACGAAGTGAAGTGTCCGAACGTCATAGGGCGGGAAGCTGGGTGTGGGTGGTGGCGAAGAGTCGTTTGGAAATTTGGTAGAGCTTGAACCGGCCCCCCCACAAAGTGGGGGTATTGCCCGCCTCCTATGAAAACCCTGGCACTGGTGAGAACGGAGTGTCCCCACGTGCTAGTAATTGTTGTTGTTGTTGTTGTTGTTGTTGTTGTTGTTGTTGTTGTTATAATGGTGATTTATCTTCCTCTTCCTCTTATTCGTAGTATTAGTCTTCTTCTTCGTCTGAGTATTATTCTTCTCCGTCTTTTCATTACTACAATTTTTGTTTTTTTGCCTCCGTCTTCTGTTTCGCATTATTTTCATTATTCGGTTGTTTCTTCTTATTTTTCGCATGTTTCTTTCTCTTTTGGTGCGCTCCCTGGCCGTGCCTCTGGCCATGAAGCTCGAACCCTCTCCTGACCCCTATTCTCTCTGGCGCACCCGATGTTTCCGTCTTTCTCTTTTTCTTTATTTAATCGCTTCGCTCATTCCGCTGGGCCATATTGTCTCGCCGCGC
>CAUYUJ010000731.1:40000-62500 GCA_963575745.1 Prorocentrum cordatum | reverse complement strand
ATTTTGCAAGGCCTGGCTGACCCAGGTCTGGATTGACCCGGGTCAGAAGATCCCCGATTGATGGAGCTGTTTCGATTACAGTCGGCTCTGATTAGCAGATCGACGCTGCCACACCAGGGGCACCCTCGTGCCCTGTGCCTCGTGACCCGTGCCTCCTGCATTCCTGTGGCAGTTTGGCCCTCGGAAGGGTTCTGTGTCCTCTCGCGTGTCCTGTACAATCAAGTCCGACTGTATGATTTGCCGAGCGTGTTCGCTCCACCGCCCGGTTTCTCGGAGTCGTGCCCCGCGATCTCGGAGACCTCCTCGAAGGGCGGTGTCTATGGATGTTTGCCCGCCCCCGAGGGCGGGAACGTATTTCTACGCCCACTGCGCGTGTGGGACCAGGTCGGCGGTGCATGTGCCGGGGGAAACATGGGACATTTCCCTCTGGGTAGTCGAAGGCCAGACTGTCAGATTGGATTGGGCCCCAAGGGCCAATCTGGCCCGGCCAAACTGGATGATTTGGGCTATTCGCCAGACTGGATTCGCGTTGGCTCCCTCGCCAGATTGCCCCCGTTTGCCAGATTGGGCCTGCCAGATTGGCGCCAGATTGGCTTCGACTACCCAGTCCCTGCCGTCTCCCGGACGAAATCCCGCGTCCTCCCATGGGGGGGGTCCGAGGGCGGCAGCGCTTGCGGTTGGGATGTTCACCTTCTTCTGCGTTGGCCGCAGAGGGAAGGGCTGCACAAAGGGTGTCTGCCTTGGCTGCCGCTCTGCACGAGCACCCGCTCCAGAGGAGACTCACAACAAGGAGCGCGTGGAGGAGGACCGCTCCATCGCCATCGAGGCCGTTTTGCTGGGGGGGGTGGCGGGGGGGCGAGCCCGTGCAGCAAGCAGGCGGCCAGCAGAGGCGAGGAGGGAGGAGAGAGGAGGAGGAGGAGGAGGAGGAGGAGGAGGAGAGGAGGAGGAGGAGGAGGAGAGGAGGAGGGGGGGGGGGAGGGAGGAGGAGGAGGAGGAGGAGGAGGAGGAGAGGAGGAGAGGAGGAGGAGGAGGAGGAGGAGGAGGAGGAGGAGGAGGAGGAGGAGGAGAGGAGGAAGGAGGAGGAGGAGGAGGAGGAGGAGGAGGAGGAGGAGGAGGAGGAGGAGGAGGAGGAGGAGGAGGAGGAGGAGGAGGAGGAGGAGGAGGAGGAGGAGGAGGAGGAGGAGGAGGAGGAGGAGGGAGGAGGGAGGAGAGGAGGGAGGGAGGAGGATGAGAGAGGAGGAGAGGGAGGAGGGAGGGAGGGAGGGAGGAGGGAGGGAGGAGGAGGGGAGGGATGCCGCTACAATCCGAGGATTCAAGTTGGCGCAACGTCAAAACTGGATGGGAATGGAAGACGGGGAGCCCAACCTCTTCTCGTCGTTGAAATATTCACGACGATAGGTCCTTGACAGGTTCCTGCCTGGGGGCCCTCCCGGGTCAGTCAAATGACGACTCAGGATGAGAATCTGGCCTCGGGAAGGGTGACAGACCTCCGAGGGCCCACACGATCAGGCACACGATGTCGGAGTTCTGGGTGGGGGAGGGGGCTGCGGGAGCGGGTGAGGAGGGGGAAGCGGGAGTGGGGGCGCCGGGGCTGGTCGGGAGCCTTGAGACGGGGGTCAATGCAAACGGGGGTCAGCCAGGGCACCAGATCCTGCAGGATCCTGCGAAGACCCCCTCTGGCTGACCCGGGTTAGCGAGCCGCTCGTGGCCGCGAGACGGCCGCGCATATTGGCTGACCCGGGTTTGCGAAGACCTGCGGTGCAGCTTTTTTTTCCTGCATTGCAGTTTTTGGTTTCTTGATGACCAGGGTCTGGGTTGACCCGGGTCAGAAGATCCCCGAGCTGGGGGGGTGAGTTGGGTGGGAATGGAGGGGTGATTTGACTCGCAGGGGGAAGGGGGCCCTGCTCTAAAGTGAGCTGGGCGTTGCATGTGAGCGGGAACGAGCGTGCATCCGCGGCTGCTTGGCTCAAAGCGGCCGGCCGCCCAGATCTGAGTACACCTCAGCGCGAGGTGTACCATTTGCCATCGATACCAAAACTACTTGAGATGGCTCGCCTCCTACTAGGGACTATCGTTACTACAGTACAACATAGCTGGAGCTTGGCTTCGCCAAAGGCGATGCTGCTGGTTGGGCCTCCCAACCCCTTTCAAACTGCCCTGCCGTGTGTTGACAGCTGAGTGGAAGAGGACGGTGAGGATGAGGATAATGACAAGTGTAAGCCCAAGACACCTCAACAATGTTGCATTACACCTCCTTTCAAGTTCCCTCTTCACATGTCCCTACGCACTTTTGCTTTCATTGCGGGAAGTTCTCCGTTGGAAGACTCCCGTCCGAGAAGTCCAAATAGTGCCAAACACAATTCCCGGGGCTACAACGCCGCGAACCGACATGATTTTTGCGCCTCGGCAGTCCTAATTCGTGCCAGGGTACATTTCCTGGGACTTCAACCATGCATATCCGTGAAACGGGTACAGGCTTAAGGCGAATGTGCGTGGCGGTAAGGTGAGAACCACATTTGGAAGACGGAAATTGTTCCATCTATCGGTTATACATTTGGAAAATGATTGTGCTTTGCGCCAGGGCGAGAGCCATATTTCGAACACTACCCGCCACGCATCCTACAACGCCGGTTTTAATACATGCTCCGCGTGCGGACCACGTATTAAAAATAAAAGGGTTGATTAATACATAAAATAATGAATTTAAGCATTAATGTATTCATAACTTAATCATGAAGTAGACTTCGTACATATGAAAAGTCCTATGCATTAACACCTGCCCGTGCATGTTTCAATACATGCTCTGCATGCGGATCATGTATCAAACATGCAGGGATATAGTTTTACAAACAACGATGAGTTCATGCATATATCCATTGATGCATTAATCATGCATTAAACAACACAATCCTATGTATTTAAAATTGCCCTGTGCCTACACGTCAAGGAGTGCGACAGAACGAAATCGTGATTATGAGGTGAAGAGATTGATGATCCCCACGCCGATGGACAGCGCGCAGAGCACAACTGCCGCCCACCATGTGTCCAGGGGATCCTTGAAAACAGGCCAGGGCAGCCACATCCACCGCCGACCCCGAAGTAGGGAAACGAACTCTATACACCGACGCTTTTCCCGACCCTGCGCTGAAATTCGCCCAGGAATGCGGATTCTGGTGTATACGGGATCCTTGTGGATACATTTTTCGTTGTTTCCATGGGACAACGGGGGAAAAAATATACACCACACCACCCCAGCGTTGTCCCCGACCCTCAAAGAGAAGTCCTGGGATTGAAACGCCGCCCGCCACTGGTAATGTATCTGCTCCAGTTTCTGACGAAGCGGATCCCGCCGCGGCGACGAGGAGGGCCCCGGCATCCTCTCCTCCCGCCGCGGCTCCGCTGCCCGCGGGGACAGGCGGGGCCGCGGCCGCCGCTCTCCACCCGGCCCCGATGCGCCCCGCGACGGGGCCGGGGCCGCGCCCCCCTCGGCCCCTCGGGGCGGGCAGGGTCGGGGCTGCCGTGGCGCGCTCCCCCCCGAAGCGCCCCCGCAGCGGTGTGGGGGGGGGGGGGGCAGCGCTCCCGTGGCTCACCTGCTGGGCAGTTGAGCGCGGGGGGGGGACCAGGGAGGCCCCAGAGGATGGGAGGAGAAGGAGGAGAGGAGGAGGAGAGGAGAGGAGAGGAGGAAGAGGAGGAGGACAAGGAGGAGGCAGAGGAGCATGATGAGGAGGAGGGGGAGGAGGAGGAGGAGGAGGACGAGGAGGAGGAGAAGGAGGACGAGGGAGGAGGAGGAGGAGGAGGAGGAGGAGGAGGAGGAGGAGGAGGAGGAGAAGGCGGCGAGGACAGTCCACCATGCCAGGGCTCGAGCTCGGCAGCGAGCACCCGCCGGGGTCGGCGGGGCTGGGGGCTCTTCCGGGAGGGCCCGCCCGCGGGCCGAGGAGCGCAGGTGGCGTCCGCCCGAGCGCCGACCTCCAGGGCGGCACCGCGTCTCTGCGTGAGGAGCTGGGCGAGGCAGGGTGGGGTTTGTTACGACTTGTTCGTTTTATTTCATGTGTTTTTGCGATTTTCTCGTTTTAGCTTTTCGTTTGTTTGCTTGTGCAAAGTTTGCATTTTTTCATTTAATTTTCAGCCCTGTTCTCTGCGCATTGTTATCCTCATTTTCCGCCCTGCTTGGGCGAGTTTTCGTTTGAATTTTCCGTGCGTCCGGGGCCACGCTTCCGATATGTCGGCATGCTTGTACAACAAACACACACATTGCAGAGCATCTGCACCCGACCGTGGCAATGGGCTGGTCGGTGGACTCCGGCGCCGCGTCGAGGTCCTCGTCGCCCTCCCCCCTTTCTCCGACAGTCTCGGGGAGTGGCGGCACGGCCCCACGACGGGGGGAGGCAGGGTGGGGTTGGACGGGGCCACTCTTTGGCCCGAGAGCCACGTGCATCGCCCATCCCGTCGTGGGGCCGTGCCGCCGCTCCCCGAGAGGAGGAAAGGGGGGGAGGGCGACGAGGATCTCGACGCGGCGACGGAGTCCACCGACCCCCATAGTCAGGTGCAGATGCTCGGTAGTTTTTTTTTCTTTTTTAATATGACCCCCACCCTTGAGCCGCGTACCCCCCCGACCTAATTCATATGCTTGAAGCCATAAGCGGGGTGTGGTTCCAGCGCCAGCTTCCTGCGAGGGAAGATGGCTCCAGCAGATTTGCCGTCTAATGGACAAAAGAAGGGTCGGTTCCAGCACCCGTTTTTTACGAGGGACGGGTTCCTGCAGCCCACTGCGTGGGTTCCAGCACCCAATTTTGACGAGGGAAAGTCGTTCCAGCAGAAAGCATGCGATTTTACGAGGTCCAGAAGCCCACGGCGTGGGCTCCAGCACCCGATTTTGACGAGGGATGGCCGCTCTGGCAGACTATGCCGACGAGGCCGTCGGGCTGTCGTCTGAAAAGGCAGCTTGGGCGACCCGCGCCCCAGCGGCGAATCCTCCTACAGTCCGTAAAACAAATCCCCAACAAAGTATTCGCCGAACTGTGGGTCGGAGGAGGAGGAGGAGGAGGAGGAGGAGGAGGAGGAGGAGGAGGAGGCGGAGGCGGAGGCGGAGGCGGAGGCGGAGGAGGAGGAGGAGGAGGAGGAGGAGGTGGGCACTCTCATACTACCAGGCGCCCTCGGTCTCCCGACGACCCAGGGCCTGGCCCTGCGCGCCTGCAGGCGACAGGTGGGATGATGTTGTGGAAGTCGATTAATGGAGAGGAAGCGTGCTGCCAACTAACTTCCAGATGCCTAAACAATGTTTCGAACATTGTCTAATATGTATGCAAAGACACGTTTGAAACATTTTGTAGAACATGTTTCACACATTTTAAACATATGTTTAATTCAATGATCGGATTGTTAGAGTGTCCAGTGTCATGGCATCCACAAGGATGATGCAGCAGCAAATGCAAAGGGGGGCCGAGCGCCAGCCCGAGCGGGGAACAGCGAGGGGAGGGATCGGGGAGGGGGGCGCAACAGCCCCCGTGCGCTGGCAGCTCCGCAAGGGCCCCTCGGTCCAAGGCGCGCCGCGGCCCCCCGAGGAGGTGCGAGGGAGGGGAGAGGGCGGTGCTCAGTCCCTTCGGGCTCTCCAGGCGGGTGCGCTTTCCCGCCGACCCAAAGCCGCGCCGCAGCCCCCAAGAGAGGGGGGTGAGGGAGAGGGGCCTCGGGCTCTCCGGACGGGTGCGCGTCCCGGCCAGTCATTGAGCTGCTTGCTCGATTGAATTCCGAAGGCAACCCAGCACCTCGCGGGCGGATTTCCTGGTGGGCGGGTTAGCAGTCAACAACGAACGGTATGATGATGATGATGATGATGATGATGATGATGATGATGATGATGATGATGATGATGATGATGCTGCTGATGCTGATGATGATGCTGATGATGATGATGCTGATGATGATGATGATGATGATGATGATGATGATGATGATGATGATGATGCTGATCATGATGCTGATTTTGATGATGATGATGATGATGATGATGATGATGATGGTGGTGGTGGTGGTGGTGGCGACCACGACGACTGATATGATGGTGGTGAACGATGATGATGATGATGTTGGTGTTGGTCATGATAATGGTGACGATGACGATGACGGCGATGTCAGTGGTGATGGCGATATGGTGATGGCGATACCGCCGCCGCCGATGACGACCATAATGTTGATGATGTTGATGATGACAATGATGATGACAATGACGCTGCTGCTGATGGTGATGATGATGTTGATTCTGACGATGATGACGACAACGATGATGTTTATGATGATGACGATGCTGCTAATGCTATTGCTTATGATTACGATGACGCTGATGATGATGATGCTGATGCTAATTCTGGTTTAAATGGTGGTGGTGGTGGCTGTGGCGTTGATGCTACTGATACTGACGATGATTCATGCTGATGCTGCTGCTGATGACGTTGATAATGATGATGATGATGATGCTGCTGCTGCTGATGCTGATGATGGTGGTGATGGTGAGGATGCTGCTGATGCTGATGCTGATGCTGCTGCTGCTGATGATGATGATGATGATGATGATGATGATGATGATGATGATGATGATGCTGATGATGATGATGATGATGCTGATGCTGATGCTGATGCTGATGCTGATGATGATGATGATGATGATGATGATGATGATGATGATGATGATGATGATGATGATGATGATGATGGGCCTCGCGAGGCGGGCCTCCCTGGCTGAGAGGGAACCTCATGTGGAAGCAGCTCTGAGCCTCTTGGGGCTACGGCCACTGCTTTTAGAGGGCCGCACCTCGGTGCGGGAGCTGCGGTCGCGTTTCGTCCCGTCTCGGGAGAATCGGGGATACCTTCAGGAGGGAAAGAAACACACAGACACAATTAATCGGCGATTCCCCAGAAAATATAGGAAAATATGGGAAGTGGGGGGGAAGACAAACACCCAGAAAATATGGGAAAATACGGGGGACATTTTTATTTGTGTGTATTTATTTGTGTGTCCTTGGGCCCCTTCATTCCTGCAGGGTGCTGTTCGGACGCACTCCGATCGAGGATGAATCCCCCCGGCGTGCATCCCCGAGCTGTGCTCTAAAATTTCAGGCCTGGATTTCCAGATTTTCTCTTTGTCCCGCGCGGCCGTAGACGAACGGCCGAGTAACGACTGGAGGGGGACGGGAAGGAGAAAGAGGACGATGATGAGGAGGAGGGCCGGAGTAAACCGCAGATGCATCAGCGATGCTGCACTACCCCCTCCAGTCCCGAGTCCCCGTCCCACACGGTTCTGCAAGCCTTCCCATTCGCTGCACGCGGCGCCCCCTGGATATACCAGAACTCTGTCGGCCTGACGTTCGGGCGAGAGTCCCAGATTTGAGACTGTTGCAGGCTGCGACGGCGAATGTTCGCGGCGTTCAGGCGAGATCACTATTTTTTGAAAACTGAAAACCATTTGTGTCCCATCCTTGTACAGGTTCCACGCTTTTAGTGTGCGCGGCGCTGATGCGAAAGCTTCTCTTTGAAAACCACCTGACTCCATCCTTGCAACTGTTGCGAATACCAAGCTCCTGGATCGGACGTGGTGGGGATGTCGCAGGCGAAACGCCCAGCCCTCACTGCCGGCACGTCTGGGGGTAGTGCTGGAGGTGTGCAGGAGGTGGAGGAAGCAGGGGGGGGCGAGAAGGAGGAGGAGGATGAGGAGGAGGTGGAGGTGGAGGGGGAGTAGTAGCAGAGGGAGGATGGCCTTGAGCCTGGCGCTGCGTTTTTTCGGCATGGCGACCTCGATGCACTCCTGGTTGCGCCGGAGCCGCCGAACGCAACGAGGGAGGGAGGAGGGAGGGAGAGGGAGGAGGGAGGGAGGAGAGGGAGGGAGGAAGAAAGAGGGAAGGAGGGAGGGAGGGAGGAGGGGAGGGAGGGGGAGGGAGGAGGGAGGAGGGAGGGAGGAGGGCGGGGGAGGGACCTCCGCCCCGCCCCCCCCCTGCCTTCAGCGGCCGCGCGACAGCCTCCAGGGCTCTCCGCGCGCGCGGCGCTGGGGGGCCCGGAGCCGCGGCATGGCCGGGCGCTGAACGGCGCCGCGCGCGGCAGCAGGCCCGCGCGGCCGCGGCAGGGCCGGCGGTGCGCGCGGGGCGCGCGCGTGCGGCGCGAGGGCAGGGGCCTCCTGCCGCAGTCTGCCACGCGCAGAGGGGGCAACGGGGGAGGCCGGATCAGGCGATCGCAAACATGGACTTGGCATCGCTCGGACGTGTGGATTTTCTCTCGGCGAGAACCATCGAGGACCATCCTGGACCATCGATCCAAAAAAGCACCCACGAAATCGGAAAATGCACGGGACATGGACGTCCGAGCGACGGCAAGTGGATTCAGGGGGCGTGGATCAGCGACGGGTCCCGTTTCCGTGGGAAGTCGCGGGTTCCCGCCGCCGAAGGAGGCGGCACCGGCCGCATTTTGGCGAGGGCATCTCCCCCCGATCCATGGATTTGGCGACCACGGATTGCTAATCCATGTTTGCGCGCCCCCGGCCAGAGTAAGCTGGCTCAGGCCCAGGACTGAGCCAGACTGAGCCGGATTAGGCGGGGGCCAAGCCCGATCAGGACGGCTTCCGACCGCGGACACACCAGCGCCGACGCAAGCTGCCCCTCCAGCAGTGGTTGGCGGCGCGCAGAGAGGGGTAGGGGGAGGGGGGAAGGCTCGCCAGAAGGAAGCTGCTGCTCAGAAGGCGCGGGCCTTGCACCCACAGGCAAGGCCTGCGCCTTCTGAGCAGCAGCCTCCTTTCAAGAAGCCCTTCTCCCCCCCCCTGCCACCGCCTGCGCGCCTCTCGCCACAGGGCAGAGGTGCCGCCCTCGGGAGGCCGCCTCCCCTCCGCCGCCCCGCCCCCGTGCGCGCCGCCGGGGGCCCGCGCGCCCGCCGCTCCGGGCGCCCCGTGCGGGGCGCGCCGCATGCCCGCGGCCGTGGGGCCCCATCCGAAGAGCAACGGACGGCACGAGCTTCGGAAGCGGAGCACCCTGCAGGTATGAAGGGGCCCCAGGGCACACAGATAAATACACAAATAGAAATATTCCCCATATTTTTCCCATGTTTTCTGGGTTTCTGTCTTCCCCCCCACTTCGCATATTTTTGCATATTTTCGGGGGAATCGACGATTAATTGTGTCTGTGTGTTTTTTCCCCTCCTGATGAGATCCTGGCGAATCAATGTTTTCGAGCCCGGCGTGTTTTCGCCTTTTTTCGGGTCACGGGATCCTCACACTGTGAGGTTCCCGCGTTTCGTTTTCCAAGGTTCGTCGCGCGGCCGTTCGTTTCCCGTTTTGTTTTCGGGCGCGAGCATGCAACCGTTTTGTTTTTGTTTTCGCGCACGACGTTTTGCAACGAAGCGAGTCGATTTGATGATTTCGCCGTTGTCGTTTTTTGCACCGTTTTAAAGGAGAACTACGGTTTAAACACAAACGACGTTCTGCTCGCATCCTGCCTCGCAGATCGATCCGGCTCGAGAAATGACGCAGGAACATGGGCTCTGGGGCTCCAGGCGCGGATTTTCACGATGCTGCATTTTTTTCGCTACGTCGGATCTCCGAAGAGCAACGGACGGCACGAACCTCGGGAGCGGAGCACGTTTAGGTCCGGCCTGTCCCCCCTACAGGGGGATTGTGGACGAAAGATAAACAATATTCAAAACATATTCAAAAGATGCCCCAGAATACTCAAAATAGTCCCCAGACTATTCTTTGACTATTTTTGAATTTCCCCCCTGTAGAAGGACAGGCCCGACTTCAGAGCACGTGGCGGGCGAGCGATCCAGCGAAGGGAGCCCAGCGCACGTCGCCAGCGCGCGAGCGAGGCGGAGCGGAGCGCCACGAGGCCGGGTGGCGGCGCTGCCCAGCGTTCGGGCACCACGATTTCGCTGCTAGTTTCGGGAGGGAAAAACCACAGACACAACTGATCGTCGATTCCCAAGAAAATATGGGGAAATATGGGCAGTGGGGGGAAGACCAAAACACAGAAAATATGGACAAATATGGGGACTCCTGTTATTTGTCTATTTACTTGTGTGTCCCAGGGCCTCTTCATAGTTCCCACGATGCACGTCGGTGGCGAAGGACATGTGCGCCAGGCTCGCGTCGTGTCGATCGGCGGCGACCCCGCCGCCGGCGCTCAGGAAACGGCCGACCGTTCCAGGTGGAGCGATTCCCGCCCGATCCCCGCGGTGTCGGAAGCCAGCGCCGCAGAGGAGCAGGCGGCACGAGCTGCGCCACGGAGCACGTCGTGGTCGAAGAACGGCGCGACCCCTGGAGACCTGGACCCTGGAGCCCTTCCCCGGGGCCGGTACTTCGTCCCAGGCTTTTTTGTCGAGGATACCGATGTGCCGAGAATGTCGTGCTGCCTATCTCGGCGGCTCAAAGATGGGTCCTGAGGGATGGGGCCCTAAGGGCGAGGTGCCTAGTGTAAATCTACTTTCGGATCCCTTCCTGCCCTCGGGTGCCCATCCCTCAGGGCCCCATCTTTGAACCGCCGAGCATCCGCGGCCTCGCGGGGGCAGTTCCCCGGGTCCGCGATCGTGCGGACTCGGAGCGCTTTCTCGTGGATGCCCCGCGCGGAGCGCATCCGTGCGACCGCGAATCTGCGGAATCGCACCCCAGAATCGAGACCGCGAGGGCGCGGCTACGGATATGTTCGCCGCTCCTGTGCACGGTCTTGCCCCCTGGCGCGGATACGGATCTGTGAACCGCTCGTGCGCATGGTCTTGTCCCGAAGAAGGAGATTTGCACGCGCGTTTACTGCTGGAGGTCCCCGTGCATTTTTCGGATCCGCGCCGGGCACCCCTGGCGGCGCCCTTGGGGCCGTCCCTGGCACGCTCAGCGCGCCAGCACAGCGCCGCTCCCAGTAGTTCGCGCCTGGACCTCCGTCGGCTCATGCCGATGGCGTTTCTTCTTGGCCTGCACGGGAAATCAAACCGGGGTCCGGCCAGCGTTCTCGGGTCGGTCGAGTCCCCCCTGGCGATGCCTGGGAGGCCGGAGCGCCGACCTGCTGTCTCGTGGCTCTGAGGCAGCCGTCTCGCGGCCGATCGGTCAGGCCAGTGCTCGGGCGGCTCCGGTGGCGCTCGGGCGGCGCTCTTGGAGCCGGGCGCTGACCTCTCCCTCTCGCCCCCGCCCCGCTTCCCCCTCGTGCCCCTCCCCTGCCCTCTCTTCCGCCTCCCCCCCGTGAGCCCGCCCCGTCTTTCCGATTGCCCCCCTCCCGCCGCGGGTCGCGGCACAGCCGCCGCCCCCGGCGGGGCCCGTCCTGGCTGCATGCCAAGCGTGCCTCCCTGACCAAGCCAGGAGAGCGCATGCACACCGCTTCTGGGCCCAGGATGTGCTCACCCACCAAACCACCCCAACCCAACCCGAAGCCCTCAATTTGCCTTCCATTTCCAGTGGGGGGGTTCGGGGAACGTTGAAAAAACACATGGTATCCGTACCCCCCCCAACCCGAAATTCGGGTCAAATTCGGGTCTTCGGGTTGGGTTGGGGTGGTCTGGTAGGTAGTCAGGATGTGCTCCGGCCGGGGCCGTGGACAATCATGTGCAGATCTCGTCGCCCTCAAGTTTCTGAACACCCTCGAAGACAGACTCGGACACAGACGTGACCCTCGAAGGGCAAAGCAACAAACGCGTCATTTCGAAGCCCCGCGCCGGGTCTCCTGGGTCAGCGCTGAGCCTCCCTGGCGGCGTCTCCGGCGCCGCCCCTGGCGCGCTTCGCGCGCCGGGAGGAGGGTGAGTCCAGTGCCGACCATAGAAATCATCCGCGCGGGCGTCATGACTCGGCGGCGGCGAGCGAGGGGGGCAGGCGAGATGCAGGAGGCCTTCCAGAAGGCGGCGGGACTTCTCAGAAGCCCTCGCGCCTTCTGAGAAGGTTTCTGTGTCTTCGGGGAAAGCTGAGAACGCTTCTCAGAAGGCTGGGGGACTTCTGAGCTTTCTGAGATGGCCCCCGGCCCTTCTCACTTCCCACCCGGGCTCGCCGCCGAACTGACGCCACGCCTGTGCCGTCCCTTCCTCTTCTGCCCATGGCGTCTGCCACTCCGCCTTCACGCCCTTCCTGCTGAAGTGCCCCCCGGCCCCGAAGTCAGAGCTGCGGGCGCTCCTCCAGGCGCAGGAGAGGGCCGAGGAAGCCGAGAAGCTGGCCCGGCGCGCGGGCGCGGAAGTGGCGGCGAAGCTGGCGCAGAGGGGGAGGTCTTCGAAGCAGACAGTACTGCATGAACATACACTTTGCGAGCTCCGCGCGGGTTTCTCGCGTTGGCGCCAGGCCCCCCTGTCGGCGCCTCTGGCGCGCGTGAGGGAGGGGGGCCCGGCCCAGCGCCGGGCCCAGACATCCGCGCGGAGTTCCGACGGTTTGTGTTTGTGCCGACTTCTGTTCCCCCTGGGAGGGACCGCATCAGCATGGTTCGGGGGCCCTTCACCTACTACGCCTACAGGCTCTACTCCGACCTGCAGGGCGCCCTCCACGAGAGCCGCATGGACCTGGAGCAGGCCGCGCAGGCGGCCCACACGCTGGCCGGTGGGTCGAAGGCTGGCGACCTGCTGTCGTGCGCGGCCGACGACCTCATGCCCTACGACCCGAATCCCAACATCCACCCGATGGATTCGAGGTCTTCGACGGACACGACAGCTCGGAGGAGAAACAGACCGATACCGCTCAACGTCGCCACGGCTGGATTCTCCTTGGAGGTGTGGTCAAACCGCCTTCCGAGAGAGGTCCAGGGAGTAGCGGTATCGGTACCTGATTGTCCCTCCTGGAATTGCGTGGTCGTGCACTTCCAGAGGTACGCGCAGATTGTTCGGGTCGACGCTGGCCCCCCTTGGTGGCGCCTCGGGCGCCGCCCCTGGCGCACTCCGCGCGCCGGGAAAACGGGAGAAGGTGGGGGTCTGGCCCCGGCCAGGAGATCCGTGCATACCTCCTACAGTCTATGCTTACCCATCGGTCGCCGAAAGTAGGTGTTTATCTTTGGATTCCCATACTCCGATCTACTGTAGGCGCCTTCCTACTTCAGTCATGAAGCGGCTTCCTCCTCTTCGGTGGGCGGGCGGAAGCCCAATCTCTTTTCAACGCCATACTATTTTATGTTTCTACAGTCGGGTTTGATTCGAGAATGCACGCGAGAAGGCAAAAGACTTTTCCGAGGGCCACAGTGCCAGAGGAATGTAGGAGGCACGGGTCGACCTTCCGATCAAAACCTGATAGTGCCCACCTCTTCCAACAGGTGGGTGCGGAGGAAGCCTTTCCCTCCTCCAGGTCGGGGTGGCCGCGCGCCTATACTAGGGCCCAAGCGTTACTCCAGATTTCGTAATAAAGGGAGGGGGGTCTCATTTCGGGGGGGGTCTCTTCCAGGCTATCTTGGCGGGCCTGGGGGGGTCTGGGGACGATGTTTTGGAGGGTTCTCCCACGGGGGAGGTCTGAAACGGCTTGTCTTGGAGTACCGCTACCTGGCCTGTTGCCGCCACTCTGTGGTAACGAGCGTTGCCCGAAATCAGAGAGAGGCAGTCTCGCTGCAGGGAGCTCTTCCCTCCTCCAGGTTCGGGTGCATGCCCCCGATGCCGCTGCCGCCCCGCGTCGCCGACAGGCCGCCGCACTCCCCCGAGAGGGGCGGGCGCCGGCGCAGCTGGGCGTTCCTGTGAGGGCGGCCGCGCCACGCCCGCGCCGCCGTGCGGGGCCGCCGCCGTGCGGGGCCCGCCGAGCGCGGCTGGAAGAGCGCTCCCGCTCTCCGAGGTGCAAACATCGGCGGCGAGCCCAGGGGACCTCCTCCTCCTCCTCCTTTCCCCTCTCCTTCACTCTCCTCCTCTCCTCCTCCTCTCCTCCCTCCCCTACCTCCTCCTCCTCCTCCTCCTCCTCCTCCTCCTCCTCCCCCTCCTCCTCCCCCTTCGCTCCCAAACTAAACTTGCCTAACGGCTTCTTACTTGGAGAATGCTTTGTATTGCTCCACTGTGACGTCCGTGACACTCGGGCGGGGCGGCCGTCGCCCGGGAGAAGGGGCGGGCCTGCTCAGAAGGCTCGGAAGGCCTGGGGGCTTCCGAGAAGCGCCGCCGCCTTCCGAGAAGGCCTCTTCAATCTCACTTCCCCCGCTGTCGCGCCAGCGAAACCAGTGGCATAAACACATACACACACTTTCGGTCCTCCGAAGTTCATCGCTACCTACTCTTTGTTCCTCTAGCCCTGGGTCCTTGATAGTCGGGTGATGGGGGGCTTGACTCTGCTAACCAGCCTGGAGCATATCACTATCCCTGCGATGGCGCCATCTCATCTCGATGCCAGTCTTAAGGGTTCCCTCAGTCTCTGATGGCGCGTTCCCAAGATTGTCATCGCCTTTGGGCTTGTCAATCTTAGGGATAATGGATAAGCTCGAGGCTGGTTATCTGCGACCGCGTTCGGGTCGGAAGCAAGGAAGGGTGGGAAAGGGGCGCTTACGACATCTGCTCCATACAGCTGGCTCTGGCCACAGCGCCAGGCGGCGTCAGGAAAAGATCGAGGGTGGAAGAGGCGAGGGAGTTCGCGATGCCTCGTCTCGACGTGCAGTCACAGCCTCGTCGGACTCGCCGGTCGTTCTGCGAGGGCACACCCCACGGTGCCCACAGGCACTGCTTCTGTGCTCTACCACCACTTGGGCGACCCAGAACAACGGGGCCGTCTTCACCGACCATGGCGCGTAAGCTGCCCGCGTGAGCTCGCGCGTAAGCGCCCTCGTCGCCAGTGTGGCGTGCCGCGTTGGCGGCCCGCGTCAGCCACCGCGTAAGGTCGCTGCGTCATCTCGCGCAAGACCCCTCCCTCTTCGTCGCTCACTTTCGAACCCTGCCCCTTCGGCTTCGATCGGCGCTGGGGGTGTCGGACGCCCCCGCTGGGGTTCAACCGGCTGCAGGAGTCCTCCAACTTCACAGCCCCGGCCCGATTTTCAGGATTCCGACCTGCAGGGTAGGGATCTCAAATGTGGTTTGCCTGTTGGCGGCGCGCAGAGGCGGGGCCTGGGCCTGAGCCTTTCTTTTTGATATTATTATTTATGAGTGTTTATTATTATTGTTATTACCATTAATATTAATATTGTTATTGTTATTCGTAATATTAGTATTATCATTATTATTGTTGTTGTTGTTGATGTTGTTGTTATTACTATTGTTATGATTATTATTATTATTATTGTTATTATTATTATTATTATTATTATTATTATTAGTATTAATGATTATGCTGCCCCTTCCTTCCATTAATGTTCCCTTATATTAATTATTATTATTATTAGTAATACATTACTAATGTATATCCTCACCACGCATGTTGAACCTGGAAGTGTAGTTGAAGATCCATAAGCCTGCCCCCGAGAGGACCGCCCTCAGTGCCATGGTTCTTGGGTTTCGCACCGCAGCACAAGGCTGGGTGGCCCACGAGGCGGCGGTTTTGTATTCTGAGAAGGCGAAGTGCCGTCTTAGAAGACAGTGCCGTTTCGTTCTCTTAGAAACGTCTCTTTCACGGCCTCCCGAGACGCTTCCTCCAGAACTTCCTGGCACCTTGTAAGAAGGCCACCCTTCCTGCCCTCCTAGAATCTAATCATGTTTTTCGAAGGCCACCAACCCCCCTCGCCTGCCCCTCACCGCCCCACCGCCTTGTGCGCACAACCCTTGTGTGCGCGCGCGACGGCAAGCGAGGGTTGGATAGTTCTGACCCCACGTCCCCAGATAACTCGAGCTCGAGTTCCACGGAGCCTCGGCGTTGGAGGTTCCACAATGCGGGGCCAGGAAAACGGGGTCAGGGCGGGGGCAATGGCTGGCGGCCTGGGGGGAGCATAGGGGATCACAAGGTTCCTCGAGGAGGCTGAGGCGACGTAGGCCAAGGCGAGCGGCGGCTCTCCATTTACTTTCAGCTAGCGACGAGGCGGAGGAGGAGGAGGAGGAGGAGGAGGAGGAGGAGCAGGAAGAGGAGGTAGGAGAGGGATGGGGTATGGTGAGTGGGAGCGGCAGGGAGGTGGTGGGGGAAACATGCAGTGGAGGAGGGTGGGGGGAGGGACGTCCCCATTCCGCTCCTCATTTTCCCCCCTTGGCTTCTCCTTCCTTCCCCCCTTCACAGGTACAGAATATGACAACTATTCCCTTCTCTCCCCCGACGACGTGCTGAGAGCGTTGCGCACCCCATCTGCGTTTTCCTCGTTTTGAAGGGACAGCGGTGTTGTGTCCCCGTTTTGAAGGGACAGCGCCCCGCGTCTGACCTCCCACCTCCCGCTGCCCCCTCCTCCCTCCCCCCTCGTCCCATCCGTGCATCCGCTCCCCGCATGCCCTCATCGCTATCATCATCAGCGTCAGCATCGTCACCATCACCATCATCATCATCATCATCATCATCATCATCATCATCAGCATCATCAGCATCATCAGCATCATCATAGTAATCATCATCACCTTCATCATCCTCACCATCCTTGTCCTCATCCTCCTCACCATCATCACCACCATCACCACCACCATCACCATCACCATCACCATCACCATCACCATCACCATCACCATCACCATCACCATCACCATCATCATCATCATCATCATCATCATCATCACCACCACCACCACCGCCATCATCACCATCATCGTCAGCATCATCATTATCATCATCATCAGCACCACCATCTTTTTCCTCATCCTCCTCATCATCATTGTCATTGCCATACTAACACTCAGCATCAGTATCAGCATCAGCATCAGCATCATCATCATCATCATCATCATCATCATCTTCATCATCTTCATCACCATCATCGCCACCACCAACACCATAACGATCATCTCCACCATTACCATCCCCATCCTCACCACCATCACCATCACCACCATCATCATCATCATCATCATCATCATCATCATCATCATCAGCATTAACATCCTGTCTATATGCTGACTGTTATACCAGTTTAATTAGTAGATGTGTCATTCACATTTGTCATTGCCACGAATTTTATTACCATTGTTCTTCATAGTTATGCTATGTATTATTTGTTGGTTTTTACTATCACCATATCCTTGTTTTACCTTGTTTATGATTATGTTTAGGATCACTATTGTTAGTATGTGTATTCTTCTTCGTGTTAGCATTCCACTATCGTTCGTACTAGTACGATTATCGTTAGCCAAAGCGGTGCAGGCACCTTATTGCATCTGCGTCTTCGCGGTCGCGCTTGCGCTCCCCCTCTGGTTGTGGCGGGAAGGCTGCACTGGCTTCGGCTGCAGGTCGTTGCGGGCTATCCTCTGCGCATCTCCATCTCCGACGGCGCCACGCTGGGTCGCGCCAAGTGGCGATTCGTGCTCGACCATGCCAGGCCACCGATGCTGGCGATCGTGGGCTTGGTTCCGCTGCACCAGCTGGACCACATGATCGCAGAGCTTCGAACCACTCAGCCGTGCATCGTGGTCGCCGCCATTGCGGAGCAGGATGTTCCATTCTATGTCTACGGCTCGCTCGACTGGATGGTGAGGTACGTGCCCCCTCTCCACATGCGGGTGGATGGGGACCTGATGGGCATGATCTTCGTGGGGATGATGCTGAGGATGACGGTCTGCATCGTCGTCGCTATTCGCGCCGTGGGCCTGACCCTTTGCAAGATGGTGGAGACCCCTGGGTTTCCCGTCCTGACCGACGAAGTCAAGGATCCAGGTGCTCATCGACAGCTTGCCTGCGGTGCCCTCCTTCCCCACGTTTGTATTCAACACGTTTGCGGAAGAGTTGGTGCCTCTACTTGATGATGCTCGTGCTTGCGCGGATATGTCGGTGCGTGCGCGAGGTGCGGATCTTCGTGGACGTGTTGATACTTCTCGGGGCGCTGATCTTTCACCGCGTCTGGGTCTGCGTCGTCTTCGTGATGGGGGTGCCCTTCCTTCGTTTTTTTAGGGCTTGTTTGATCAAATGTTTAACATGATCGAGGCGTCTCCTCGCGAGCACCTTTCTGACGGCGGGGGGCCGTACCCTGGACAGCCTCTTGCGGTCGAGACTGGCCATGCGCATCTTCCTGATGATGTTGCTCCTCCTCCTCCTCGTGGGCCTCGTTGTGCCGAGGGCGGTTGCGGCGCTGACTCCCCCCATCCTGGCGATGGTGCGCGGATCCTTCATTTCGTGGCATGCTGGATCAGGTGACTGACGTGACTGAGGAGCCTCTTCGTGGGCAGAGCCCTGATGGGGGGGGGGAGGAGGAGGAGGAGGAGGAGGAGGAGCAGGAGCAGGAGCAGGAGGAGGAGGAAGAGGAGGAGGAGGAGGAGGAGGAGGAGGAAGACGAGGAGGAAGACGGGGAGAGGAGGAGGAGGAGGCGAAGGAGGAGGATGACGAGGGGGCGGATGTAGAGGAGGAGGAGGAGGAGGAGGAGGAGGAGGAGGAGGAGGAGGAGGAGGAGGAGGAGGAGGAGGAGCAGGAGCAGGAGGAGGAGGAGGAGGAGGAGGAGGAGGGGGAGACGGCGACGGGCCCCTCCTTGGACAGCCTCCCTCTGCACTGGTTCTCCGCTGCCCTGGCGCTGGCTCGCGTCCTGCCCCTGATCGTTGGCCGGCCCTTCACGAGCGTCTACGAAGGTGGCGCGGGCCAGAGATTCGCCTACGGTAGGTTCGCGTCGTGTCGACCAGCGGCGACCCCGCCGCGGGCATTCAAGGTCGAACGCCGCCAGTGGCCCAAACTCGGCCTAGATGGAACGATCGGGCGGTCGAAAAGCCGCCGATCATTCAAGGTTGACCGATCCACGCGATGTCAGAGACCAACGCCGGGGTCGTCGCGACACGAACCTGCCGTATAATCGAAGGCGCCCATTGCTTGGGTAGTTCACTCTTCTGCTCTAGTCGGGATTTTGCGGGTGATTTCGAACATCTGCATCTACCTGCAGTGGTGGGGGTCTCTGATCTATTTCAGACCGTGTCGCTCTTGTGCTTTGATGGGGTCTCGGTCTATGTTCAAGTATGCCCGCTTGTCTGCAGTGGTGGGTTTCTCCATGTATTTCTTCAAACATGACCACCGTCCTGCATTGGTGGAAGTCGATTGAAATATTTTCGCATTCCCATTGGTTGGGGGCTGAATGTATATTTCCTGTCCTTCGCGTTCGTGGCGGGGCTAGCCCACCCCATGCGGCTATCTTGTTGTGTGTTGGAGCGGCGCCCCCACCCCTCCCCGCGAAAAATCATCATCATTATGGTCATCAGCATCGTCCTCATCATCATCAGCATCATCATCATCATCATCATCAGCATCATCACCATCGTCATCATCATCATCATCATCATCATCATCATCATCATCATCATCATCATCATCATCATCATCATCATCATCATGGTCATCATCATCGTCCTCATCATCGTCATCATCATCTCGATCACCACCTCCTCCGCGGCTACCGTCCCGTAGCCGTCACCCATCAACGTCATGTTCATCCTCACCATCATCGGCCCTCGGCTACCAATTTCGGTGCAGGTCCGCAGGTGGGATAGAGCGCGCCCGTGGTGCACGCCCGAAGGGGGTGGAATCGACCTCTTCTGTTGGAAGTCCCCTCCTTTTTTCCCGCCCGTCCCCTTTCGCGCTCCGGAAGCTCCCCTCCTCCCTTTCCAAGGGAGGGGGCTCAGCTCCTCCCACCAGACCTCCCCCGCCGGAAGTCCCTCCCCCCTTTTTTCCACCCCTTGGGAAGCCAGCCCCCCTCCCTTTTCGCGCTCCAGAAGCTACCCCCGCTTTCCCCCCGTTTCCAAAGACGGGGACGGGCTTAGGTGCCCCCCCTTTCCTTGAACCTCCCATGCAGGAAACCTCCCCCCCTTCCCCCTTTTTGGCTTAGGGAGGGAGCCTGGAAGTCCCCCTCCTTGGTTTTAGCTAAAGGAAGAAGCGTCGAAGACCAAAATGGCGCCGAAAACCAAAACGAGCGCCGAAGACCGAAGGGACGCCGAAAACCAAGAGGATGCCGCAGACCAAAGGGGCGCCGAACACCCAGGGGGCGTGCCGCAAACCAAAGGGGCGCCGAACACCCAGGGGGCGCCGAAAACCAGAACGAGCGCCGAAAACCGAAGGGGCGCCGAAAACCACTGATGCGCCGACACCCAAAGGGCGCCAAAGGGAGGGGCGCCGACGACCAAAAGGGCGCCGAAAACCAAAGGAGCGCCGAAAACAACAGAAGCTCCGAAGACGGACAGGGCGCCGAAAACAAAGAGGGCGCCAAAAACCACAGGGGCGCCGAAAACCGCAAAAGGCTCCGAAAACTAGCGGGGCGCCGAAAACCAACGATGCGCCCACAACCGACAGGGCGCCGAGAAGCCAAAGGGCCACTGAAAGCAGAAAGCGCGCCGAAAGTCGAAGGGCGCCGAAAACCAAAAAGAAACCGAGAACCAAGCAGCGCCGAAAACCAAAACAACGCCGAAAACTAAAGGGGCGCCGAAGACCCAAAAGGCGCCGACAACCAAGAGAGCACCGAACACCAAAGTGGCGCCAGAACCCAAGAGGGCGCCGAAAACCAACGATGTGCCGAAAACCAAACGGTGCGCAGAAAACCATAACGGGCGCCGAGAATGACAGGAGCGCCAGACACCTTTTTACGTCGCAGCGCGGCAGAGGCAATCCGCACGCGCGTCCGGGTGAGACTGGGGCACGGCATCGCGAATTACCCGCACTTACGAGGGGGGAAGAAGGCGAGGGTGGCGGCCGGGCGCGGGGGACACTCGCGCAGCAGGGCTGCGACGAGCGGGCGGGGGCGGCCGGGCTGAAGGGCAGCTCCTGGCAGCCGTCGCGGGGCGGCATCGCGATGCACCCAGGGGCGGGGCCAGCGGCCGCAGTGCAGGCGGCATCGCGGGGCGTCGCGGGGCATCGCAGTCCAGGGCCGTCGCGGGGCGGCATCGCGGAGTGGGCCAGCGGCCGCAGTGCAGGCGAGGCCTAGCAAGCGGGGGGGCGGGCAGCAGACGGCCGCACGTGAGGAAGCAGCGCAAGTGCTGGGGGCGGGCCAGCGGCGCGTAGCGGCCGGCGCAGCGCCCCAGGCGGAGAGCAGCGGGCCAGCCAGTGGCGTGGTCGCTGGACGGCCGGTGGCGAGCCGCGGGGGCGGCAGCGGGGGCAAATGGTGTTAAGTCGGGCCTGTCCCCTACAGGTGGGTTTTGGACGAAAAATAACAAAGACCACCAACACAGTCAAAACATAATCAAAAAATAGTCAGGGTACATTTTTTTGAATATGTTTGACCCTTTTGGGGTATTTTGGGGCTTATTTTTTAGAAGAAATTCGTTGAACGTTCCCCTATGGGGGGACACGCCCGACCTAAGGCAACTGGTGGAGAAACGAACGCCATCTCGAGGCTGGCGCACGGCATCACAGCTTGGGAGCCGGCAGCGCCCAGTGCAAGTGACGCGCGGGCGGGGATCCCACGAGGGAGAAAGATGGGCGGGCCCGTCGGGGGTCGTCCGTGACGCCGAAAACCACAGGAACGCCGAAGACCAAAGGAGCGCCGAAAACCAAAGCGGCGCCGAAAACCAACGGTGCGCCAAAGGCCATCCAGTTGGAAAAGCAGGGAAAGGCGAGGGAGTGGGGGGTAGTTTCGGACCCCCTCCCTGGAAAAGGGGAACGCGGGAGAACCCTGAACCCCGAAAGGGAAGGAAAGGGAGGGGGTAGATCCCAAGCCCCCCCCCTGTAGGCAGGGACCCGTCAGCTACAACATCCAATCAAAGGGGGGGGGTAGCTTCGGAAACTTCTCCACCACCCCTTGATAGGAGAACCTGAGCTGACCTAGGGCTTTGGAAGCGAAGGGGGGGGGGAGCTCGGACCCCCTCCCCCTTTAGAGTTTCGAACCCACTCCCCTGTTCCAAGAGAGGGGGGGTAGCTTTCAGCTGGGGCCCCCTTTTCCGCACACCCATCATACGTTTCGTGGCCCATAGGGAACTCTGCCTGAGGCCCCAGAGGCAGGGTTCGTGTGTGGGCGTCGCTACCGCTTCGGCACGCCTTTTCCTTGCTTCGTGGCCCCATCGGGAGCTCCACGTAAGCCCCCAGTGGCAAGGTCCACGTAAGCCCCCAGTGACATATCCCTCACACGTTTTGTGGCCCCACGGGGAGCTCCACTTGAGGCCCCAGTTGCAAGGTTCGCGTGTGAGCGTCACCACCGTCTCGGCACATCCTTTACGCGTTTCGTGGCCCCATACAAATTTAACCTGAGGCCCCAGTGGAACCGTCGCATGTGGCCGCCTCCCCCCTTTCGGCACACTCCTCACGCTTCGTCGCCCCATAGGGAGCTCCACCTGAGGCCCCAAAGACACCGTCCACATCTGAGCGTCGCCACCGTTTCGGCACACCCCTCGCACGTTTCGTGGCTTCATATGGGGCTCTACGTGAAGCCCCACAGGTTCCGTCCGCATGTGGTCGTCGCCCCCGTGTCGGCACAACCCTCACACGTCTCGTGGCCCCATAGGGAGCGCCATCTGGGCCGCAGAGGCACACCCCTCGCCCCAGCCCAGGCCACCCCCGTTTGGGTACACCCCTCGCCCCAGCCCAGGCCACCTTTCTGGATC
>CAUYUJ010000731.1:32500-35000 GCA_963575745.1 Prorocentrum cordatum | reverse complement strand
GGCATGTTGAAATTCGCAACTGCGAAGGTGGAGGCGGTGGAGGAGGACTTTCGGCAGCTGCAGTGTAGATGACGTGAACAGAGTCTTCATGCGCCTTCTACATCAGGCCGCCGTCGAGACTTTCACGGCTCCCCTGTTATTGCCTGACCAGCGCGCCAGCAGCGCCAAGCTACGAGGCGAACTACTGCAGCGTAGACGTGATCGCAGGGCGCAACTAGGCAGAGCAGCAGACAGCTACGCTTTCGAGTCGCACACGAATGCTATGAAGCAGCGCAGTCGCTACTTGCGGGGCGCGGCTCGGGAACATCACGGGCGAGTGCGAGCCCGCGGGGCAGAGGAGCTACGCGCGGCACTTGCACAGCGCAGTTATTACGTAGTGCACATGCTGATCCGCGCGATGACAGGCAAAGGTCGAGGACCTCGCAGGCGTCCATTTCGCGCGCCACCCCACTCTCAAGCTTGTGCTGCAGCGTGGTCTTCCCGCGCGCAGTTGCCGGCGGCTCCGGGGGAATGCTCGGCCGCCGTCTCCTCGCTCGGCGGTCTCCAGCTTGAAACCGACAGATCAATCGGCAACCTCGGGGCGACCTCGAAACGGTCGCGCTCGCTCGCCGTGCGTGACCTCGAATTGATGTCGATCTGCGCCTTCGAGCTTGTTTTTTGGCGAGCGCGGCCCGAATGGGCGCGCCCCCCACCCCCCCGGGCTGCCGAGGATATTGTCGCGCCCTTCCTGGGCGAGCGATCGTCGCCCCCGAGGCAGAGCGGGGGTCGGGCTAGTGCCGATGGAGATTGAGCAAAATGGGATGTGGCCTGCTCAAGAAACTGCTTTGGGCATGCAGGCGCGGGGGGCGCGCCGAGCTCGACTGCGATGGCGAGCGAGTGATCGTGGTTATGCGCGCGCTAGGTCGCAGCTGCATTGCGGGGGCTTTACTTCGGGCGCCCGACCCTTGGAGTCCACCTGGCGGGGTCTGCGGAGGGCCCAAACACCGAGGACGTGAAACAGCCGCGGCAGTGCAAGTCATCCGCCGCTATCGCATATGCAGGAGGGAGGGGGGCGCTCATCTAGTGCGTTGCCATGGCGCCCCCAGTGCATTTTCTCTCTTCAGCCCGCAGCAGCACTGGCTAGCGCGGGCGACGGTCACCGCGTCGATGACCTAGAGTTCATCGAACATCGCACCGCGATCTGAGTTTACAAGCTAGAGTATTGATGCGGATGTTTTTGGCTCCGACCAGGCAGCGGAGTCTTTCCTGGAGGCGCAGGGGCGACATTGTCGTTCGCGCGCGCCTTTGCGCAGCCTGTGCTGCAGAGCACCGCTGATCAGGATTGCGCGAATGGATGGCGCGCCGCAGTCGGGCCCTGACTCCCGCGGGGCACGGGGGGCAATGGCGCGCGATCGGTCGCCCTCGCAGGGTTTGTCGATGGCCCCGCCGATCGTGTCTTAGAGGTGGGGGCGGGGTGGCGGAGGTGCGATCGGCGGCGGGGCCGGCGGCAGAGAACGCGGCCATCGGCGAAGGTTTGGGGGGGCGGGGGCAATTTAGGACATGGGCAAGCAGCAAACGTCGCTCTCTGGGCAGGCCGCTCCCTCTCCAGACTTCTGCGCGCAGGCGATGCGCGAGGCGTCGCAGGGGCCTGCGAACGTCACGCGCGCTATCTAAGAAACCGCTTCTCTTCGATTTTCCACCTGCGCCAGGGGTGGCCAGACTGCATCGCGTGCTGCGCGTCGGTTCCTACGTCATGGGCGCCTTCCTGTACTCTAGCGCCCCGTGGGGCTCAAGGTGAATCTCGCCGTGGGGGCCCCGTCGTCAGCGGCGCTCATTCTGGGGTGAAGGTCCGGGCCGAGTCTCGGGGGCCTCCGCCACCGTGGACATCGCTGGGCTCGAAGGGTTCGTCGCGGGCAAGTGCAGGGCCGTCCTGTCGGGCACTTGCGAATGGAGTGGCGGGCGCGCCATGGCGCTGTCCAATCGCGGCGCTCTTGAGAGGTTTGGAATGGGCCCCTTATCCTCGGAGCCGAGGCTTCGCGGGCTCAGGTGGTATCGGGGGCTCTCGAAGGCAAGGGGGTTTCGCGGGCAGTCTTGGACAGCTGTGCTAGGCGCCATGGCTGTAGATGGAGATGTTCTTGTCGGAGGTTGGGTTGCCCCGCGCGGGGCGCCCCGGAGCGCTTTCATCGCGCCGGGGTATCGACTCGCTCGCCTGCGCGGAGACAGGCGGGGGTCCTCTCCTCGAGGCAGAGCGGCGTCTCGATCGCGTGCTTCTTGATTTCCAGCTGGGCGAGCAGTTCTAGCGCCTCGACGTCCGGGGAGCTAGAAACGAGAGATGTTCTTCTGCGTCGGCCCGCCGCCGGAGCGGCGGGGTAGACGGGCCTCGGGGGCGAGGGCGGCGTTTTCGCCTGCCTGGAGTTCCAAGATGATGGCGCAAGCTGTCGATCAAAATGGCAGTCGCGCAGGCAGCTCATCGCGCGCGAGGCGTCTACTCAGGCGGTGCTCACGGGCGTCTTCGCACTGC
>CAUYUJ010000731.1:0-27500 GCA_963575745.1 Prorocentrum cordatum | reverse complement strand
CGCGGAGCCACGCGTACACACGGGCAGGCAGAAAGGAGGAGATTAGCGCGGGGCACCAGGTGGAGCGCCGCGGAACGATGACAGCATAGCTTGGATGGTGAGTGACGGCACGGCACCATCGGGCGAGGCCGTGAGCAGCACGGCAAAGGCTCGCCCAGCGCTGTGGAGGCGCTGGAGTAGAGGGCCTTGACGAGCTTGGGCGGCGGCGAGGTCCGCGGCGAGAGCTAAGCACCTCTGCTGGAGAGCAGCCATAGCCTGTGACAGCTCGGTTTCGCGGTCAGTGAGGGGTGGCTGCTCAGTGCCAGCAGCCGAGGGCCTCGAGACAGAGGCGAGGTCCTCGGTGCGCCTGTCCAAATGGTGGCCAAGCGTAGTGCGGGACCCTGTACGCTGGCGTCCGTCACCCTTGAAGGGTGACTGGAGGGGCCGACGCGACCCCAGGGCTGGAGCCGCTAGGGCCACGCCCCGAGAGGTCGGGAGAGCCGCTTCCTCTCGCTCAGCAACGATGGAAGCGTGGATGGGGCACGAGGGCCTGTCTGGTTTAGTGCCCTGCGGGGGGGCTGAAGCCGCCCCCGCGGGCTGCCGGCGGTGGGGGGGGCGGAGTGGTTTGCGCGGTGGGACCAGTCGTGATGCCGTGCAAGGGCTCTGAGGTCGGTCGCGTAGAAGGTTGGCGTCTCGGTAGGGCGGCATGGTCGGCAGCGTGTGGTATCGGCGGTGCGTCCTCCATGCCACTCAGTCCGCGGGGTTCACCCAGGTCATGGTCGGCGTCTTGGCGGTGGCCGATATCATCGTATGTGGGCGATATCGCTCTCGGGGACGGAGTCGCAGTAGGGATCGAGAGGTTTCCCGACGGGGCGGGGTTTTCGCTGGCTGGTCCGTCGTCCAAAGCGTCCGATCCCCCACCGAAGCTGATCAGGTCATCCTCCTGTTCGTCAGCGTCTTGAAAATGAGCGGCGTTGTCATGTGGGTGCGCTGCCGCTCTCAATGGCGGAGTCGGGGGCGCCGGGCGGGCGCCCGACGGGGCAGGGTTGGCGCTGGCTGGCCCGTCGCCCAGGAAGTCCAGGCCCCCACCAAAGCCGAACGGGTCGTCCTCCTGTTCGTCGAATATCGCTCGTTGGGCCTCGGCCCAGAGCTCGTCCGGGTTCTGTGAGATGTCTGGTCCAGCCGCGGGTGGTGCCTGGTCAGACAGCAGGGGATTTGGTTCCATTTTGTTTAGTTCCGCAGCTGTGAACCCAGCCCTGCGGTGTGGGAGGGGGAGTGTACGGGTTCTACGCTCGTAGATGGCGACAGCGACTCCATGAAGCACGGTCGCTTGGCGATGTCGTGATTTGGCAGCTTCGACAATGTCGTCTGGAAGGTTATGAGTACGTGCCGCCGTTGTGGCGAGGGCGTCAGCCTGACGATTGAACTCCTCCGCGATGGGCCCGATGAGCCCGAGGTCGATGCCCATGTCGCCCTGATGGCTAGCGACTTTCTCGACGCGGAACATGTTGGGCTTGGCCATGACGCATCGGTGGATCTTTTCCCAGAGCTCCACGTGCGTGCCCTGCGGTGGTGAGTGTCCGTCGATGATACTTTGGAACCCATCGACCACCGCCTGGTTGTCAACGAAAACGTGTACGGGCCGTTCAGCACATGCCGTGAGGTGGACAATGGCGAGGGTCTCCGCAAGCTGTGCGTTCTGCGTAATGCCGTGAACGCGTGCACTGAAGTTCATGCGGTGGTCGATGCCGTAGTAGACGCCGTAGCCCGCTCGTGCAAGCAATGGGATGGCTTGGTTGGTGCATGCACCGTCCGTGGCAGCGTAGACCCATGTCCAACAGTGTCGTGGTCAAGGTAGGTGGTGTAGGAGTCCTGGGCTGAAGCCGCAGGATCTCCCTCAGGTGGGGGCCGCGGTATGGGCTGAGGTAGCGGGTCCCTCGCGAGGTCGGCCTGCAGGTCGAGGAGGGCTGGGTCTTCATCGAAGAGCCCGCAGTGTCTTGTGTGCGGCGGGAGACGGGCCCACTGCTCGTCACTGATGAGGGTGGTGAGAGGGAATCTTTCTCGGGCCCAGCACTTGCAGTCGCGGACAGTGTGCTCCTGAGTTTCCTCGTCCTCGTCGCAGTATCGGCAGATGGGGCTGGGGTCAGCAGACGTGTTTGATCGGGATCGTCGCTGTTGGGTGTGGTCCCCGCCCGACAGGTAGTTTAGGAGGAGCGCCAGCTGCCATGCGTTGCATTTGGCTGCTCCTTTCGTTCGGGCGAGCCACGTGCTGGCGAAGAGGTCGAGGCCCTGTCTGACAGAGGCCAGGTGTCCAAGGTCATGACGCCGTGGCTTGATTTTTCTCAGAAAGGCTCTGCGGTGTGAGGCTCGCAGCATGTGAAGGAAGGCGTTTTGGGGTAGGTTCAGCCAACTGATCTGACAGCCCCAGTCGTCGTACATGATGCCAAATGTGGGCCAGGTCCAACGGAGCTGCTGAAGCGTCTGGACAAGTCGTCCAACAGGTCCTCCCCCGAAAAGGGTCTGGACATGGTGTTGGAGATCCCTGACGAGGCCGCAGAGAGTGGCGTCGCGGTTGACCTGTCGCCGCAGGCACAGGAAGACTTCACGCTGCATAATGGCGTCAATCTCCAGGGCGTGCCCTGGGACGCACACGGCCATGAGAGTTCAAAACTCGACCCACCTGTTTCCCTTGGGGCGGATAGCCGCCTTAAGGGCATGGTTGTAGGCAGTTTTGACGGGGCCTGATGGGGCTTGAATGTCGGTGCCCGTGGCACAGACGCTGGCAGCAAGGGACCGGGCGTGCCGCGCCTTAATAAGCATCGGTGATGGGAGCTTGCCAATGCGCGGCAGGCGACTAGTCGCCCTGCGAACACGTGCGTCAGCGGTGGCCGTGAGGTTAAGCGCGGCTGGAGCCGGCGCTGCCTCGGCGTTGATGTAACTCCCGACGAGCTTGAAGGAGTCGACCACGCGTAAGGGCCGTTCCGCCAGAGTGAGCTGGGTAACGGCGGTGAGAAGCTCGTCGGTGAGCGCCCACCCCGCCACTTTGCCAGGGTGAATGCGTTGACCAGAAAATCGATCAAACTTGGCGGTTTCATCAAGAGATTTCTGCAACTCAGGCGCGGTGTGAGTAGTGGAGTTGCTGTCGTCAACAAAAGTAGTGCTGAGTGATCGCGGAACGTATCGATGCTGTCTCTTGGTCCACACACACATGAGCAGCTTAATGTCGTCCAGGGACCAAGAGCTTCCCTGGAGGTGACCGTTAGTCCTTGCCAGTTCCTTAGAGTACGCACCGTTCATGCGGATGTAGCGTTTGTGGCGACTGTAGAAGTTTCTGCGGACAGTAACGATGTCTTGGGGACACCCCGAGTGAAGCGCAAGGTTAAGGCAGATGTCCGTGATGAGGTAGTCGAAACACTTCTGTCGGTCCAGGGCAGCTCCAGCTAAGGGAAGGAGTAAGGCCCTGGCGTGTTCGATGCGCAGGGCAAGAGAGGTGCAGACGTCCCCAATGGTAGCTTTGGGGACAGCGCCAAAACTCGTGGCGTGGGTCCATCCTTTCCGCCAGTCCGTGAGGCTGCGGTAAGCTGGCGCTTCCCACGCATAAATCCAAACGGAAAGCACCGAGAGAAGTCGTTGGTCCGTTGGGAGTTCGCCTCGGCCTTTTCGGAGGCACGGGTTTGGCACGTGGAGAAGGGGTTCTGGGATGGTGCCAGTGCGTTGCATAGCGCGTAGGACGCTGGCGAAGAGGCGAAGAATGTCGTCGGGTAACTCCTTAGCCTCCTTAGTAGTCCAGCCGTCCAGTCCCCCCGCGCGGCGCGGTGAACGGGTGCGAATGAAGTGGATGAGTTGGTCGTCGGTGAGTTGGAAAGGGGTAGCTGGTGATGGCGTAGGCAGCTCTTGTCGGTACTCGTCGTAGAAGTCGGCCCACGTCGGCATGGCTTCGGCGTCATGTCCCGCACGTGCACGGTACCTGCCCAAGAAGGGCTCCCAGGTGTCGACCATGAGCTTCAGCATGTCCTTGGTGTTAGCAACAATGGCGTTGGCAGGGAGGATGTCGGGGACTTGCGCAGGTGGTGGTTCACGAGTATGGTCTTCGTCGCTGTCCGTGACGGGCGAACTACCGTCGCTGGGGCTGAAGCCGCCAGCTTCGGTGTCGGCGTCACTGTCGTCCGTGCAAGCTTCGTCAGGTTTAAAGGCGTTGGTGTCGCAGTGGAGTTGCGTATCGTCAGGAGTGGTAGGCGTGCGGAGATACGCCGTGGGCGAGCTGTCAGCAGCCCGTGCGTATATGGCCGCCTTTCGCCCGCTTGGCTCGCGGACGCCCTCAGCCCATATCTGATGCGTTCAGCTTTGGCACGGTTCGCACGTCGCGCCAGCTCTAAGTCGAGGCGTTGGATCAAAACGTCAAGGTGCTCTCCGTGAGGTGCTGGCTCGTCGGGGGTCCAGGCCTCGGGGAAGTCAAGGAGAACCGTGGGGCACAGCTTGTGACATAGGAGGCGGGCCGCGGTCCACGTGCAGTCGATGCGCTGCGCGAGGTACGGCGGGATAGCACGGCAATCCAAATGATGGTGCTGTCCGTTTTGTTTTTTTGTTTTTGTTTCTTTTGGTTTTTATACCCTTAGCGGTGTTTTTTGTCTTTTTTGTGGGTGGTTTTTTGTCGTTTGGTGTGTTTATGTTGTTTTGTTCTTGTTCATATTTTGTCGTGCTGTCCGATGAAACGAAGCTCACAGAGTTGCCGATGGAGCTTGCGCAGTCGGTTCATGTGTATCGTGGAAGCTCCGTAGGTGGGGAAGGCGCGGGGGACACCTGGTCGCTCTTCGAACGTGGGCGTGAGCCCGTGCATGGTGGGGGGCTTCTTTTTTGGGTGGTCGGGCGGTGGAGGTGGCAGGTCGCGCAGACGGGTGAGATGGTACTCATGACAGGCCTCGTTAGCCAGGGCGAACATGCGCTCCACGTCGTCGCGTGTGTCGGCCTGTTCCATGCGGTCCTGATATCGCCCAGCGATGAGGGTCCCTAGTGCCTGCAGCTCGTGACCCTCATGAGCTCCATCGTCGGGAGGGTAGGGCGTGGGGGCCAGAAGACGTCGGGCCGTGTGGTCGAGGCGACTGAGGTCTAGCGTGACCTGCAGGCCAACATGAGACTTCGCTGGCAAGTCGCGAAGGTAGCAGAAGTCGGTGACAAGGGATCGCGCCGCTTGGTTGGCAATGATATAATCGATGCGCGAGGTGCGGGGGCACTTGGTGACGCGGTCCCAGTCAGGGATATTGCCGTATGTGTGCATGGTGTGGTCTGGTGTGCCCTCAGCAACGTTGAACCATCCGTGCTGCAACATGTGCAGAAGGTGTGGATTGTCGTCGATGTTCGTATTGGCGTCCATGCAGATGAAATAGGGGGCTGAGCCGACCCTAGCGGCGGCGCAGTCAGCGAGCCGAAAAAGAGCTGTGCTGTCTACTCCAGCAATCCCGTAGAGGCTCGCTATGTAGATCCCCGCGGGCCCGTGGTTGTTTCGTCGCCGCCTGCGGCGGTGTTGAGTGCAGAGCGGGAGAAAGACCTCGTGCCATCTTTTCTTGGCCTTGAGGGCGGAGATACAGGGCGCATTGTCGTCGACAGTGGAGTCGACAATGGCATCCTTAGAGAGGATGGCGACCCCTCCCGAGGCGCCAGTGTTGCCCACAACGGTGTGGTCTGTGCCGCCGTGGGCAGCTCTGCGCTGGGCTCGCGCCAGATCAAGGTCAGGTCCCAGACTGGCGTGGTATCCTCCGTGGAGTGGATTGGCGGCGCTGGTAGCGATGGCTTGCCTAGTCGGCTTGGCATGTCGGGTCTCCTGCAGTGCTATGACTGCGGCGTTGTGGTCGACACCAAGGGCGGTGATGGTTGGCCAATTCGCTGAGAGACTGGTGATGTTAAGGCTGACGAGGTGTATGGAGCGACCTGGCCCGTCTCCATCGGTGGAACTGGGGTTGGCACGCCCCGCACGGTGAAGGTCAGCCTGACCCTCGCCCAGGTAGGAGGCTTGGCCACAGTAGGAGCTCATGGCGTTCCTATGGATTAGCTTGACCGGGGCTGAAGCCGCCGTCAGGCCAGAAGTATAGGGACACGGTCGGCACTGTGCCAGGGGGGGTTCATAAATATTAGTAAAAATGTTACGAAAATTCCTCCTCACTCCAGTACCGTAGGGGACGAGGGGAGGAGAGGTGAGACGGCAGCAGAGGGAGAGGGAGGCGACTCCTCGAACCGTCCTGCCGAACACAAAAACAAAAGCGAACCAGCGGCGGCGGCTAGGCGCGGCGGCGGCACAACGCACGCGCATATACTGCGCACGCGCCACCGCTGGTCCCTCCTGCGGTGGCGCGCCCGCCCCGTCAGTATCTTGATGAGCAGCATCTGGTGGAACAGCTCCAGCAGCACGGTCGGAGGCCTGGCGCTGGGCCTCGTCCATGCCCGCTGCCGTGAGGCCCACGTTGCGGACAGGGCTGATTTCCCGCGGGGCCGCCGCTGCCGCGGCAGCAGCTGAGGTGGCGGGGGCTCCGCCCCGACTCTGAGGTGAGAGCGGTGAGCCACCGCCGAAACCCGCCACAAGGTTCTTGACACGATACTTGTTCTTGAACGGGTCGAAGGTTGGCGCCTCGTCGATGGGGACGATCACGCGGGTGGTCAGCGGCGGCTCGTGGTCCGTGGACGGCGTCGGCTCGAGGTCAACCGCCTGGCCAGGTTCGATGACGCTGGCTCCGAAGCGTGGCGCCACTTCGGGGGCTCGGCCATCAGCCTGAGTCTCGCGAGGCGGCGAGCTCGTGGAGCTCCCTGGGGCCTTGCGTGAGCTGTGGCGGCTGCAGGTCCTGCTGCGCGGGACGCGCCCACCCGTGTGGCGGTCGCGTGGCGAGGACGCCTGGGCATTAGCGCGCTCGGAATCCGCCCTGCTCGGGGATCGGATCGGCGCCGCGCAGGGTGATGGGCTGGGCTGGCGAGAGGCGCTTGTGCCGCCCTCCGCCGTGGCTGTGGCCTGGTCAGGGTCGTCAGCGTCGGGGCGGGGGCTGACGTGGTGGGCGCTTCCCTCGCTGTGCCGCGGTGAGGCGCTGTGATGCGCCTGGATGTGCGTGAGGACGAGCGGGGTAAGCGGCTGCCTCTCCCGCTCAGGTGGGGCAGGTTTTGCCTGGGCAGGGCGCAGTGCTGCAGCACGTTTGGCGGGGGCGTGTGCTGGCGCGGTTGCCAAGCGCGCACGTTCGCATCACGCCATCCTTCGGGGCGCCCAGCCCTGCCACGGTTTGTTGCAGCCCCCTGGGCTGAAGCCGCAGGGGTTATCACTGCAGGCTGGTTGCTGGAGGGGCCCTCATGTCGGCCTGAATAAAGGCCCCAGGCGCGCGTGGACCCTGGCACTGGCGAGGTGGCCCTTAGGGCCTGCACGGGTGCACGCGGGTAGCCGATGACCGCTGGGTGTACCCGGGCGTGGGGGGCGTGGCCGTAGCTGGAGGCGGCTGCTCCAGCAGCCGCGGGCCTGGCGCCTATGGGGCCACGGTAGTAGGCGGCAACCCCGTCGTAGGCCGTGTTACCGCCTGTCGGGACTCGCGCGGGGGAGCGGTAGCGTGGCGTGCCGTGCTGTCCTGCGTCACGTTGGTCCCGCTGCTGGATGCGCTGCTGGTACTGTTGGTGACGCTGCCAGTCGGCTCTCGAGAGGGGACGGGTGTCGGGGAGGATGGTGGGCACGTCGGGCCGCTGCCAGCCCCGATAGACGTGCTCGAAGGCGTGATCAGGGTAGGTCCCCCCTACAGGTGAGCATCGCCGCACATGCTCCATGTAGTCGATGTTCTGCGGCTCGGAGATCGCCGTGATGTTGACGGCTCGCTGGTGCGCTGGTCCATAGAGGCAGAAACTACCACGGTTGCTGCGGTCGTGGTTTAGCTCGGCTTCGGTCGTGGCACGGCTCACCATGGCGTCGCAGAGTCGCATGTCGTAGTCGAGGGCATGAGGCCCAGGACCACCCTCGGCGTCCCAGTACAGTACCACGTCTCGCCAGCGGGTGCGGGTAGTGTGGATGCGCTCGGCGATCGACTCGCAGACGGTCCTGACCGTGACACGGTCCCTGTACATGTTGGTGATGGCAAGGGAGTAGGGTCGGCGGACCGTCTTGTTGAAGGTGAATTCCTCCTTGAGGGCCCGGTGGGGACTGAAGAGCACGTAGCCTTCCCTCCAAAGAGGTTGGTCGGGGAAAGGTTCTTCGGGCATCCCCGTTCCTGTGAATCCAGGTGGCCGCCTTGTGCCGTCAGGCAGTCCCTGCCTGGGGACGCGCCGCGGCTGCGGTGGGAAGTACCATTGACCCTGGTAGCCTGCTTGCCCTGGTTGAGGAGGTTCCCCCCCGGGGCCTGAAGGCGCTCGGGGGGGTTCCTTAAGGTCGTGGAGGGCTGGCGCGTTGCCGAATTGGCGGGCAAGGATGTGCGGCGGAATCCCTGTGGCACGGACGTCGAGCAGGTTGTGTGGCCTGGGGGGATGGGGGCACCTGCTGGACAGGCAGCATGTGTCGGAGTCCCTGTTGTTGGTGCTGTATGCACACGTCCAACTGTTGCACGAGTAGTCCGTGGACCAGTCCATGAGTGTACGCAGTCCGCTGCGGCCGCAGTCTGGGCACGTTGGTTGGCCCGAAGTGCCGAGCTGCGTGTTGCGGCGAGCCGCACAGTACTGACAGCATTGGAATCGACACTGTAGGCAAGACCAGCGTCCTGGTAAAGGCGGGAGCGCATGCTCATTTGTGCCTGGGTCGTCTGGGTGGGGTCTCGGGCGATCCCACAAGGGCCAGACGTCAGCAAACCAGGATTGGCCTGTAGTGCGGACAACCTCGGCGGGGAGGCGTGCGTTCTCTGCATGGCACCTGATCCACTGGGGCCCCATGTCCGCTGGTACCATGACGGTGCGCCAGGTGTCGTCCGCTTTGACGTGGACTTGGGTCGGTGCCCAGAGCTTAGTAGTGGTGTCGCCGTGGTCGTGGTGGAGGATGACCCAGCCGTCCCGCCCATCCACCGCAGGGTCAATAACGCGGTGGCCCATGACTGTCGTCCCCCACGGTAAGTAGGCACCATCGTGGTGATCACCAGGGTCGAGCCAGACCTCGATGCCAGGGGCATTGACACGGGTCCGCACATCACGAACGTGGTAGGCGAGGACGTGGTAGGCAGTCGGCTCCTCTTCCGTCACAATGTGCTCCCACGTCTCGATGCCACTGTTGTCTGAGGTGGAGTTCCCGTCACTCTGTCGTGACGAGCGAGAGGCAGATCGTCGTGGACGGGCACGGCCTCGGGCGAGGGCGGCGGCCGCGCTGATGAGGGAAGGCGTACGGCGTTCGTCGGCTCCAGATGACGTCGATGAGCGGTCTGGACTGTGCGCCAGGGCTGTGCCTGACTTGTACGTGCGTGGTGGGCCCGACGCGGCCCCAGGGCTGGAGCCGCTGGGGCGCGACCCGCGTGCGTCAGGGTGCCCCCGCACGGGGACAGCTTGCAAGCCAGTGTACACCAGGTCGATGAGTGGTTTCGGGTCCAGCTGGAGCATGTGAAGCGAGACGCGTGGGCGGGGCTGGTTAGGGTCATCCCTGGTGGCTGCTTCCGTGTCGTAGTGCTGTTTGCCCATACTCGCGCTGCCTCTGGCGAGTATAGTGCCTGCGGCGGTGGCCACGCTGCCGCGATGGCTGGTCTGCGCCTGGTGCTAGCTTCCTGGTCGTGAGCTTCAGCCGCCTCACGGAGATCTGGGTGATCGTAGCCAGCGATGTGAAGGGCGTGCGCGCAGTCGCCCATGCCATAGGCGTGTGGTAGGGCACGGCACCTGGAAGCAGCTTCTGTGGGGGCGCACCAGTCCATGCGGATGAGGAGGCTCAGGACCCGAGGGTAAATGAGGCGCGCTCCGTGGGCCTCCCCTTTCACGTAGTTGTGCCTGTTGTCCCCGCGCGGTGGTTGGGTGGCCTCGCACATCCAGAGTGCGATGGGTCCCCACGCGAGGGTGTCGTCTTCAAGACTGTAAGGCGGGTGGGGCGGCATTGCGTACCACGCGGCCAGCGAAGGGTGAACGCTCGCGTACGTGCGGCCAACGTTGGTGCCAGTTCGGCCCTTCGCTTCACGGCGGGGACCTGGCAAGAGGTGCCCTCCACTGGCAGCAAGACGGGCCGCAAGGTCGCCGCGGGTCCCATGCCAGAAGACAGTGGGCGCGTCGGTGGTGGGTTGGCGGAGGTCCCACGTGAGGTATGGGAAGATTGTCTCGCCTGAGGTCCCGCCCGAGTCTTCCAGCACCCAAGTGAGGCGGTTCGGTGGCCTCTGCATGATGTCCGTCCACGGCCCCAGCGCTTGGAGTGTTGGATCATGAGTAAATCGAGGATGGTCGTGGAGTCGCAGAGCGTCTTTGATGTCCTCTGTAGACACACCACTGTTTCCTAGCGCAAAGCCGTTTTGATACAGGGCGTTAAGTATGCTCTTCGGCGGCTCGGGGACCGCTGGGTCGCGCTGGATGGTGTTGCGCAAGTTGCGTGTCGGTGGCTTGAGGGCAGTGTAAGGCATACCAGGGCCTGAAGGCGCCTGGGGCCTGTCGGGTGATGCATAGCGTGCTCGCCGTCGTGGTGGTTGGGTGTCCGCGTCGGGGGAGGAACCACGAGCGTCAGCATGACGGAAGATGGACCACGGGCTATCGTGGGTGCGCTCACGCGTTTCCCTTGCCTCGGTGTCGCTGCCGTGTGCTGTGGCATCCTCGTTAGTCGGTAGGTTACCGAATGCCACGCCGCTCTTGGAGCCGTCTCGTGGAGACGGGCTTGTCGATCTTGGTGTGACAGACGAGGCTCGCGATACGGCGGCAGTGACTTCGACGATGGCGGCGGTGGTGGCGGAAGTGACATCGGCGACTGCGGCGGCAACTGCTGCGGCGTAGTGTTCCTGTAGCAGCGGATGTCGGAGTGCGTGCACATGCTGGTCGTCGTGTTCGTCGGCGAGCGTGCACGGCATTTTGTATGTGGCGTCGTCCCGCGGCCTCCTGCTCGGTTGGCAACAACGGAGGCACCACTGGGCTGTGGATGAGTCCAGGGCCCGCGCACAGATGCGGGCTCCTACGTGTCCGACAGCTCCCTGGGCAAGAAGTTTGGCCCCGACGAGTAGAAGACCGCACACGACTCCACCCGTGGCAATAGCCCCTAGCTTGCCGCTGGCCCATTTCAGGACACCCCCGAGGCCGACCCCGACTGCAGTGGCTCCGCCCGAGACGCTATCTCTGAGTTTGACGCTGGTCCATTTGAGAGTGGCCCACAGTGTGGACGTGACATTGTATGTCGTTTTGCGTCGGGATGTGGTGGACACCGATGGGCCTGGTGCCGTCGCTTTGCGTCGTCGTCGTTGTCGGTAGCTGGGGTCTCGGCTCGGTGTCGGCAAGTACCCATCGATCTGGTCCTTGTACGGCAATGCTATCGCGATGGCGTACGTGGCCACAAAGAGGCAGATGAGGCAGCCACAATGTCGTGATGCCGCTGCGCTGTGCTGGGGCTCGTGGGAACCGCTGGCGTCTAGGTACTCATCATCGATGGGGTCGTTGTCGATGTCGGCCTGCCAGTGGTCAATGGCACTGGGGTTGGAGTCAGTCACGTTGTCACGGTGTACGGAGGTGAAGGGCGTGGTGCTGCCACCTGCGGTCTGGGGATGTCCAGGTCTAGCCAGTGGTGCAGCGGGGCTGAAGCCGCCACTGCACGGGCTGGCATGAGCTGGCGATGCAATGTAATGGCTTGTCGCGTCAACGGCAGTGACGCCTTCAGCGTCGTTGAGCTGTGCGCTGGGGTCGGCCTGAGCTGAGTTGTGGGGCGGACTGCTGTGCAACGAGGTGTGCCCGAAGTAGGGTTCACTGTCGCGGTCACGCTGGGCCGAGTCGCCTGGTGGTGTCGTGCCGTCTCGATCCTGGGTATCGATGCCGTCCTGGTTATCGTCCGACGCGTGGAACGAGTCCATGGATATGTTGCCGATATCGCTGGCCGCGATGTGCTGTAGCAGCCAAAAAACAACAACAAAAAACAAAGCACAGCACCAACAAAACCATAGCACAAAGTACGCACACACAAGACACCCGACCAACACCAACCACAATAAGCACCACCAAACCCCCACCTCAACAATAAGCCTCAAACACTGCAGATACAAAACAAGCATAACACCACCCGCGCCCACACAACGCAAGCGCCTGGCAAGCAATGCCATGATACGGGATCATCTGCGGCCTGATCGGTGCCGTCCATCGGCGCCGCGGCGAGCTCCGCCTCGACGAGCGGCAGCATGTCTGGCGGTTGGTGCAGGATCACGTCGGCGAGGTACGCCATGGCGTCTTGGTCTGGTGGAGGGAGGCCTCTTGGCAGCAGAGCATGGGCCCGTGAGAGGTATGGCGGCAAAGGTGCCGTGAAAGCCTCAGGGCCGACGAGCGTGGCACGAGCGCCCTGGTATTCCAGAAGGAGGCCAAAATAGCGGGTGGCGTACTCGCGGCTGCTCTGGATACGAGTGAGGTTGCGGTTGATGCGCTGCCTGTCAGGGCCCGCTCTGTGCCAGATGTCCTCGCACATGTCGACCGCGGTGCGCTGACGCAGGGCGTCGGTTGTGTCCTCAGACTCCTCCTGAAAGAGGTGATCGTACTGTGGCAGATGAAGCGTCGCCAGGATGTACTGGACGCAGTCCTCGAGCCATGCCCAGAACATGTCCTGGTTGTCCTCACCTGGTGCCCACGCCGCAGCACACGGTATGAGCCGGGCGCGGATCATCATCAGGTGCCAGAAAGCAGGGTCCTCCTCGGGTTCGCCCCTATCGCGCAGGGGAGTGGTGAGACCCGTAGGGCAATAGCGGGGCACAACAGCGGGGCTGAAGCCGCCACTGTGTGCCTGGCCTATGCCGCACGGACCCGCGGCAACGGTGCCGTTCACGATCGGGTCCAAAATGGTGCAGTGATCGTACTTGTAGATGCTGTCATCGTAGAGGAAGAAAAGGGTCCCACGTTCAGCGTGTCGCAGGAGAACCTCACCTCCATGCTGGGGCGCACCGCCTGAAGACGGGTGTGCTCCAGCGAGCGAGGGGAGGGCCAGGCTGCAGGCAAGGCGCCACACGATGGCGAGGCCTGGCGGGCGGCGCGAGCGATGAGCCAAAAGCTGCATGTCAGCACGCATCCTCAGATACCCCTGCATGCTCATGTGCATTGCAACAAACACACCCACAGCAAGATGACAGGTGTCCCTACACCAGATAGCTTGCTCGTGCTGCTGCCAAAACTGACATGATATGACAAGAAAGAGATACGACGCGAAGAGAGAAGAGATGCCTCTGAAGGCGCTTCCTCGGAGGGCTGAGGCTGGCTCTCTGAGGCACCTTCAATAGGGTTCCTGAGTGGCCCGACCCTTGTCTTTGCCTTTGTCAGCCCCTGGGGGCCCCGTCCCTGGGGTGACCTGGCCTGGCTGGTCAATCCACCCGCAGACCGCCACGGGATCGGCAACTGATGCAGCTTCCTCCTTTTTTTGTTTCGAGGGTGGCCACCTGTGGCAGGTGGATGGTGCCCCCCGTGAGGTGCCCGAGGAGGGCCTGGATGTCGCCACGCAGTGCAGCAGCTTCGGTAGTTGCCGTCTGTTGCTGAGTGACAACGGTGGCAAGCCCTCGTTCCAAACCTGAAACGTGCTCCGTGAGTGTGGCCTGGGATGAGAGAACGCCCGCAAGCTGAACCTGCATGTTATCCACCGTGTTGGCAAGCAGCTCGTGCTGTTGTTCCATGTGTTGGATGCGGGTCGTGGCGGCGTCTGACAGTTTAGGGGCCGTTGCGAAGCGTTCGCCGAGGGTGTTCAGTTCGCGAGATGCCACGCTGAATTCATCCCCTGATGAGAGGATCTCGACGTCGTCAGCGTCGCCTGGGACCTCGGCGGCTGTGGCAGCGTCCCCTTCCGTGTGGCCCCCGCCTTCAGCCGCCACCGTGCCAAGTTGCGGGTCATGACCACCTGGTCCTTGGACGGCCGTCTGCTCGGCAGCTCCATCCGTGCCGTGCGGGGGTGCAGAGGAGCTGCGGCCTGGGGCGCCGTGTGATCTTGCGTGCGGCGTGGCGTCGCGTTTCCCGCTGGAGGATCGGTGGCGCTTGGCTAAAGGCTCCTCCTTGGGGATCGGGAGCGGTGCGACGCCCGTGCCTTTGGGCGTGGCAGTCATGAGGTCGTGGAGGTAGGGGCTCTGGGCCGCTTTGGTTAGGAGTGTGCCCGTGGCGGGGCTGAAGCCGCCACCACGGGCGGGCGGCGTCACAGGCTCTGTGATAGTGTAGGGGTGACAATGGTAACGTTGTCCCTCTTCGGCACCACCTCAGCCAACGGGGCCTCGGTGATGCTCCACGGGATGGGGCACCCTGCGACCTGTACCGTATAAGTGGGTGGGGGGCGATGGGCGCGCACTAAGGCAAACTGAGCCGAAGTGGCTGGGTCCCAGGCGGTGTGGTAGACCTCACAGTCCCATTTGACGGACGGGCCCGTGAGAGTCTTAGCACGCTGGGTCAGCGTGGCGTGGCGTGCCGCAATGCCAGTGATGCGGTATCGCGTCTTGGCGAGGGTGGCTTCACAGCCACGGATGCTGACGGCAGCAGCCTTGGCGGCGTCTGACCCTCGTGCAGCACGGATCCCCAATAAGCCTGACTTGCCGTGCCTGACGACTCCTAGGGCCTTGAAGTCCACCGACTTCTGGAACGCATCTGCCATCGTGATGGGCTGGTCCTCAGGGAACCACACGGTCTGGTACTTGTCTGCAGTGGGCTCGTCTGCACCTACGTTGCTGAGGTCGTTGGTGGCGCCGAGTTGCCCTGAACCCGCCAAGACCTTGTCAACCGCTTGAAGACTGACGCCGAAGGTGGCAGCCAGGGACCTCTTTCCGACGCCCGATCCGTACCTGCCTAGGCTTTTGCAGGGTTCGAGGATGGTGACGGCTTTATAGTTGCCGTGGAAGAGGGCCTTGAAGGTGTCCTGGAGCTGACTATCGAGCTCCTGGCGGCGAGCGTCTTTCTTGGACTCCCTGTGCTTTTGGTTTTGGCGTGCCTTGTCCTGTGGAGCGGAGTCCCTTCGGAAAGGACCCTTGGCGCGTGGGCCACCGTTCACGGGGGCACCTCCCGAGAACTGATCCTCGAAGGCCTGATGCATGGAGGGGACTGCGGCGATGGCCTCGGTTTCATGTATGTCACCCGAATCCAGCAACCGGGGGGCGCAAACAAAAAAAAAAAAAAAACAAAATAAAAAGAAAAAAAAAAAATATAACAAAAAAAAAAAAAAGAAACATAAAAAAAACACAAAAAAAAAAAAAAAAAAGAAAGAAAAAAAAAGCAAAAAAAAACAAACAAAAAAAAAAAACGGATCGAATGGTGGCGACGGCTACTTTTTCCGTGCAGGCGACTTCCTTGGTGCCCAGCTGGTACACGGTCACGGGGACGTGCGTGTGGACCACTTTGGGCGCCTTGGGTGACGCTTCAGCACGGGGACGGCGAGCTCGGTACCGACGTAGTTATCGTTTTTTGGGCCCATGACAGCAATCGCAAGCTGACCCGTGGTACGCTTACCCTGCTCGAGGTGGTGCTGCAGCAGCCGTTCACCGCTCTCGTAGTCGTGGAGGCTGATACTGGGCTTGTACGTCTTGCCGTCGTCAAGTGATGTGGGTTCGGCCAGGACTGGGACCTTCCAGAAGGCCGGGTCAAAGGCAATGAATTGGGCGTCCGCAGCCTGAAGACGTGCGGACGCAGCTGGTGGGTGTGATGTGTCACCACCAATGCGCTTAGGCTTGCTGCGCTGGTGGTGATCCAGCGTGTAGCTGATCTGGTTGGCGGCACACATGCGGATCAAGGCGCTGCCGAGCTTCTTGGTGTTGGTCTTGTGCATGTCGTACGTGGCCTGCAGCTCGTCCGCGTTCAGCTCGGCGAGCCCGTTGTATGCGGCCGTGGGGCGGTCAGACCCCGCTTGCTTGAAAGCTGCAATGCAGTCCTGTTTGCGTTGGAGGAGAGACCCTTCAGCTGCAGGACGTGAGCTCGGCGGCTGCTTGGAAGCGCGACGGCGCTCCGGCTTGGCGGGGGCCATTGCGGCGGCCACTCTGGTGGGGGGGGATAGGAGGTGACGCGAATCAGTAGGGTCCTGCTGGGACCCCTCCGGTCTCGCGAGGCCTGGGAGTCGGACTCCGAGGCGGGGCGCTTCGCGTCGCGGCTGCGGTCTGAGTGCTGGGCACTCTCGAGCCGAGACTAGAGAGAGAGAGAGAGAGAGAGAGAGAGAGAGAGAGGAAGAGACGAGAAGAAGAGAGAGCGAGAACAAAAAAGAGAGAGAGAGAGAGAAGAGAGAGAGAGAGAGAGAGAGGAGGAAAGAGAGAGAGATGAAGAGAGAGAGAGAGAGGGTGGGGGGGGGGGGGGGAGAGAGAGAGAGAGAGAGAGGAGAGACAAAAAAAATAGAGAGAAAGAGAGAGAGAGGAGAAGAAAGAGAGAGAGAGAGAGAGAGAATATAAAGAAAAGAAATAAAGATAGACAAAAAACAAAAAAAGCGAGAGGAGAGGAGAGAGAGAGAAGAGAGGATACGATCCGAAAGAAAAGAGAGAGAGAGAGAGAGAGAGAGAGAGAGAGAGAGAGAGAGAGAGAGAGAGAGAGAGAGACTGGGATGAATACATCAAAAGGGCCCCCCCCGTCACGTTCTCCCTGTCCATGCGCTTCAGGAGCTGCTCGATCCCCTGGGCCTGCCAGCAGCCTGTCATATGGGAGAAGTTCTGTGCGGGCACTTGTTTGGGGCATGTTGCTTCAGGTCCATGATGCAGGCGAGATTGGCAATGCACTCATATTGCGTTGTCGGCCAATCGTTCATGCCATGGCTTGGAAGAGTCAGGCTCGCGAGCTCCGTCGTGCTAGCCGTGGTCCCACTCCGCGTCGCGCCTGTATTCGGCGCGCGGTTGGGATCGAACTCGTCTGGGATCTCGGGCTCACCTGGTTCTCCATATGGGCGGGGCCTACGGCCCGTAGTTGCCATCGCATTCATGAACTGCGGCATCATCTTCGTCTGCTTTATCATCTCAGGCGTCAATTTCGGCTTTCCTCTCTTTATTTTGAATACGTTTGGAACGTTGCTCATATCTCTTTCGTCTCGGGAGCTTTCTCTTCCATGCGTGCCGACGGTGAGGTGGTCGTAGAACCCGCGGGCAAAATGTGACCCGTTCTTCATTGGGGCCCCCCGTCTTGCAAAATTCAAGACGCTGAAACATTCGCGGACCTTCGGCTTGTCCCTTGCAGTTGTCGCCCGTGCTCTCTTTGGGTTAATGCCGGGCAAGTTCCCGATCGCCTCGGCAGCGTCACTTGTCGCGGCAGACACGACATTGATCTTCTTCTGTTTGCCGGCGCTTTTATCTTCTGAGGCCATGAACCTCTGGTGCGTATCATCTGTCGCATTGTCGAGGGCGGCTTGTCGATGGGCGCCCTGGCGATTGTGGTGGCATTGCTCACCGCTGTGACTGCGTGCTTTGCCCTTGCCTTGGCCGCCGCCGTGCTTGCCGCCGCCGCCGCGGGCGGGCCCCGATGAGGGCCGCGTCGACGCTGGCGTCGCAGACGTAGGGGCAACTGTGAGAGGATGGCAGATCGAGCGTACGAGTTGGCAGGGGTGTAGAATATGCGGTTGCGCGGGGGCGGGCGCGCACTCTCGCGGCTGGTCTCAGGTCGGGCACGTCCCCGCGCCGGCGGATTTTGGGCCAAAAATTAAAATGGCTGAAGATGCGCCAAACCAATCAGAACATATTCAGTATATCGTCCCCATAATTTTGTTTGTGACTATTTTTGAATATTCCTCCTGTAGAGGGGCGCGCCCAGCTCAAGGCCGGTCATGACTCGGTAGAGCGCAGCCTTCTCTCAGCTCGCCTCACGGGCCGCCATCGAAGTCCTGATGCGATTTCGCGAGCACGCGGCCCGCGCGCTTGATGTGGAGAGTAAACGTGTGGAAAGTGAGCTGGGGCTGCCACTCCTCGAGCAACAAATGGTTTAGCCGGCGAAGCCAGCCCGGCGATGGACGTCGGCAGGGCCGCGTAAGATCCCATTGGCACCACAACCGGCCAGATGATCCGCACGCCCGTCCAAGTATTGCCCATACATACTGACGTGACAAATTCACGCTGACGCGCAGCAGCGCGGCATGCTGCGCGACTCCTTGCCGGCGATGTGTGCCGGCCAAATCTTGCCCCGCGAGCTCGGCCAAGATGTCGAGGGTAACCGCGCGCGCGTGTGCCGCGACGCACTGCGATGCGGCAGCGGACGTGCGCAGCTGTTCCCAGATGCCGGATTGTAGGAGGCGAGGAGGGAGCGTGTCATGTGTGCTCCAATAATGTTGAAATTCAGCGTACTTGAGATCGTCACGTCTGTCATGCAAGATTTCAACCTTGGCGGGATAGGCGCATCAAGCAAGACTACCTCCGTCGGGCACCAACTCGCGTTGCAAGTCGTGCGTAGGTAGATTTGCACCCTCGCCTGTGGCGGCTGTGGCGCGTCGCATAAGCTCACTGGCGCACTCGCAGCCACGAGATACCGAAGCATCTTTGAAGAACTGCGAGACAGAGGCTTCCACGAACAATGTGGCAGGCTTCTATTTGCCACATGGGCACTGGTGTTGATGCTTTGCCAATCCTCGAAGAGATAGATGCACAGCCAAACCTCCACTCCTCCTGCATGCATGGTGGACCGCGCGTGCAACAGACAATAACAAACGTTATCACCAAGAAAGGAGGGATGGAAAACATGGGTGCGTGTGCAACATGCGCTGTCGCATGTTGTGATACGCCTGGATCTTTCTGATGAGGTCGAGTCTAAATTCTTTCGTGGAATATCGGGCTTTGCGAAATCTTGGAAGAGGCCCGATGCGCCTCGCCTGCGGAACACGATGGTTCCCTGTAGTTGGCTGGGTCGGGGGGTGGGGGTTTTCAACTGTGAGCAGCTCGTGCCGAGGCACGTGTTCAGTAGTGCCACGGGCAATTGGTAAACTGATGATGGGCCAAGGCGTGCAACGTTGCCACTGTTTATACCCAGAGCCTGTGCGCGTAGAGCCCAGCAGCCGTAGATGCTGCAAAATGATATTATTTTGTTTATCGTGGCGCGCCGCCGTGCCACGCATGCCTGCTAACTGTACGGCTGGCCCGGGCCTTGCCCAGACACCGTGGCCCACATGCAGTGGAGGCAGCAACGCAGAGCATGCTGCCCGTGCTGGAACGTCCGGGGGTAACCAACGTGGATGCTCCAACTGCAGTAAGTAATTGCGCCAGAGGAGGTACATGATACTGTCCCGAGAGTGGGCGCTTGCGACGCTGGCTTGACCACCTTGGGGGTATCGTGTGTATAATCCGTATGAACATGCTGCGTGTGAACGAAGTGCAACCCTTGGAAGGACACTCGGCGTGTAAACACATGCCCGCATGGGCTCGCTCACCTTTCCTTGGGCTAGCCAGGTGGCCGGGACACAACGGACGTCTCGCAACTGTTCAATCTTAAAACTGTCTGGGTATCCGTGTAGGGCCCAATCTCCGAAACCACGCCTGACCTTCTTGGCAGCGTCGTCCTCCATGGCACCGCTCGGGAGAAACGTGTGTGCACCATGCAATAAGCATCGGGGTACCCCGCATGTTCTTGATGCGTTTTCTTTCCAGTTTTGCATTCTGAGGTCGGGGGTGACTTGCCGGGGTCGACGAAAGGCCACTTCCATGAACATGCAATTTCCACATATATATACTTAAATAATATACAACACCTGTAAATTTATGTATATGGCGGACACCATAAAGGGATCTGAATAACCAACCGCGCCCTTTAGAGGGGAAATGAGGGGACGCTGCTGGTAGCATGTGAGATGGATGGAGACTGAGGCTGAGAGCGGGAATCACCATCGCAACGCTTCGCACCGTTCGAGGCTTATGTTTCCATTCGGAACTCACCAGGCCTCTGCAGGTTCGGACTGTCAACCGACGCTGGCACGTGTCGTGCCAGCGGTGTGTTTAGCTGATCGCGCTCCCTCTCCTCTCCTACATCAGGCCTACAATCCAGATGGTCGAAAGCAGAATGCTCATCGTGCACGGTGGGTGCATTTACAATACACGCTAGAAGGCAATTCGCAAGTACACAAAAGAGCAGGCCTATATATAGAGACAAAAAAGGGCGACATGTCGGGGGATGTCGATGATGAGTTCGGAGCGGTTCGGAGCGCGGGGCCAGCGCGCTGGAGAATGGGCTGTACGACCTGGGGAAGCCAAGGGCCTGCAGGCGAGCCCACCGAGGGCGCCAATCATGGCGCCGTGACCGCCCTGAGGCCTTGGCGCACCCTTGTCGTGCGAACTTTGCATGTCATTATTCACCGCGCTTGCCGCCTCGAGGAGGTGCTCAATGGCGTCACCTAGACGGTCGATCTGCTCCTCGGCCTTGAGCCTGCTGGTCGCCGCCGAATGCACGGCCTTCCCCACTTCCTTGCGCTACCTCTTGTTGCGCTCCAGCGCCCAATGCGAACAGGAAACCTGCTCTCCTACGACGAATTCATGTCGTGGCGACTCCTACGCCGGTCTCTGACACCGAGTGGATCGTTCAGCCTTGAACGATCGCGGCTTTTCGATGGCGCAAATCGCTCGATGTGCGTTCAACCGTGCTCCTGACCCAGTGCCCGCCGGGCGCCGGGTCCGCGGACGCTGTGCCAAGTGCAGACGCTTCTGATCGTGAATCCGCCGACCGCGTGCGACGTGGTTGAAGGGGAACTGGAACACACAAATAAATACACACAAATAAAAATATCCCCAATCTTTTCCCATATTTTCTGGGTTTTTGTCTTCCCCCCCACTTCCCATATTTTCCCATACTTTCTGGGAATCGCCGATTAATTGTGTCTGTGTGTTTTCTCCCCTCCTGAGTAGTGCCTGCCGCCTGCCGTGGTCGTGTGATGCTGCAGTCCTCTAGCTGGCACCCCCTTCGGTCTGCAGCAGTTGCCGGCCCATCCGCAGGCTGCTGTGGTGGAGGCCTCCCGCCTTTGCTCTGGATGGGGGTCGGTGGATCGCGCCGCATCGCCGATGCATCGCCCATGCATCGGCGATGCTTCGACGATGCATTGGCGACGACGGCGATGCATCGGCGACGCCGGCGTGGAGAAAATCGGGCTCCACATGGAGTTGCATCCCCGATGCATCGGCCATGCGGCGCGATCCACCGACCCACTCTACTCGGACCTCACTAGGGTTAGGGCGGGCCTGTCCCCCTACAGGCGGATCTTGGACCACAAATTTTTGAATACTGAAAAGATACTATAACACATATGCATGTTTTGAAAATCGTTCCCATACTTTTTTGGGGGCTATTTTTGAATGTTCCTCCTGTACAGGGACAGCCCCGACTTAACACTAGGGAGGCCTAGATTTGTGGATGCCATCACAATGGACACTCTAACAATCCGATCATTGAATTAACCATGTGCTGAACATGTGTAAACCATGTTATCAAAATGTATCAAACCTGTCTTTACATATTTAAAACATGTTTGCAACGATGTTTTAGACATCTGGAAATTATTTGGCAGATGCTCCCTATCCACTAATCGACTCCCACGAGCCTAGCTGCCTCGATGTGAGGCCTCTGCGCTCGCACGTCTGCTGCGCGTGCGAGCGCGTCGGAGCCGCTCTGCGGCGGGCTGGCGGTGGCGCCAAGACGGCACGCCCGGCGGGGCCCCTACGAATGCCTGGCCGCGTGCTGCAGCACACACGGCGTGGCCGGTGGGCGCGCGGGCGCGAGCGAGCCATGTTCGGGCCAACCGCTGGCACGACGGGGTGGTGGGGTGCCATGGGGTCCTATCGAGGAGGAGGAGGAGGAGGAGGAGGAGGAGGAGGAGGAGGAGGAGGAGGAGGAGGAGGAGCAGGAGGAGCATGAGGAGCTGGACGGCAGGGCCAGCGGCAGCGGCAGGGGCAGTGGCAGCAGCAGCAGCAGCAGCAGGCGAAGTCGCAGCCCAGGCAGCATGGACTGGCGATGGGCTGTCTGGAGGAGCCGCCCGTTGGCCGCCCCCAGTGCCCCAGGAGCCGCCCGTTGGCCGCCGGGTGCCGTGGGGTCCCGCCTGGAGGTGTGGGAGAGGGGCAGTCGCTCTGGCCCAGACCACGGCGCGCGGCACATCCTCGCGCCCCCTGGGGCGCAGAGGGCCTTTTCCCTGCCCGCCTCTTCTGGCTCCGTCCTGCCCTGCGACATCCGGCCGCCGCCACTGCCGCCGCCGCCGCCGCCCCCTCCGCGGCCTCCGCCGCTACCGCCCCTGCCCTGATCCCGCTGCCCTGCGCCACTGCCACTTCCACGACGATCGCCGCGACACTTGTCACCACGATCACGACGACCACGACGACCACCACGACCACGACCACAACGACGGCCACGACCACGGCGAAGACTACCATCACCATCGCCGTCACCATCACCGCTGCCGCTGCTGCGACGACCGCCGCAACGGCGCACCACGCCGCTGCTGCGGCTGCTCGGGCATTGGGCCCGAACACCATCACTTAGTTAATGAACGACGGCGTAACGTACAGCTTTTTCTGCCGTCAGGGGCGCCTGGCCCAAGAGGCATAGAACAATTATATCCTGCGTGGCACCTGTTGGGTATGAGCTGCCGATCAGGGGCAGGGCTCCACGATGGCGAAATAAACAGATCTTCTTTGGGAATCCGACAAAGGCTGATACCGCGAGAGTCCCCGGACCTGTCAAAGGGTGCTCTCTGACCATATTTTTTTCGACGCGACTCCAGCCGTGGCGACGATGGCCTCCCAGGAGGTCAAGGAAGGGGGAAAAAGATGCCAGGGCGGCGGTCTCGGTATCCTTTCCTCCTCTGACTTTATGCCTTTCCTCGACCGCTGAACCACGCCCCGCAACCACAACGACAACGACCACGGGGAGGACCGTAACTCGGTTCTCCCGCATCCGTTCGGGACGCTGCGTGCACGCCTGGAACGCCCGCGACGAGACGCAGCCGAAACCGCCTGGACATCTAGGAGGACAGGACGTCGGAGATCCGGGTTTACCTGACCTATCGGTCAGAAGAGGTAGGCAGAGCCATGAAGTAGTCGGGAATCCCGCAAGCCCCTCCAAAGAGGGAGGAGGAGGGACAGCCACTCGATGATTGAAGCAGGAAGGCGCCAGCTGTCGATTGGAATCTGGGAATCCAAGGGCACCTTTCAACGACCGATGCGCATGCCTTCCCGACCAACGACGGCATCAAAAACCACGGCGACCTCCTCCTCCTCCTCCTCAACCTCCTGCTCCTCCTCAACCTCCTCCTTCTCCTCAACCTCCTCCTCCTTCTCCCTCTTCCTCCTCCTCCTCCTCCTCCTACTCCTCCTCCTGAACTGTACACGGCAGCCGCGACGACAACGAAGACCACCCTGAGCAACCGCCGCCGCACGCGGTCGGCGCCTCTGGGCGCGCGCTGGCCGCGGGGGGCCCCGCCCCGGCGCCGGGGGCGTGGGCGCCGTCGGAGCCTGCCGCGGAGGGGGTGTGGAGAGGAGGAGGAGGAGGAGGAGGAGGAGGAGGGAGAGGAGGAGGAAGGAGGAGGAGAGGCGAGGAGGAGGAGGCGCAGGAGGAGGAGGCGGAGGAGGAGGAGGAGAAGGCGGAGGGAGGAGCGATGGCGGAGACGGAGGCGGAGGCGATGGATGCGAGGCGTGAGGCGGACGGCGAGGAGGAGGCGGCGTACGTGCAGGACGGAGCCACATGGCGGCGGGTGGGAGGAGCAGGAGGAGGGCCAGGCGCGCGGAGACAGTCGGACTGCTGTCGAAGATGATGAGCTGGTGGTCCAGGTCAGCAAAGCCAGATGATGATAATCTGCTGCTGCTGCTGCTGCAGGGCAGCGGGTGATATGCGGCGGAGGCGGCGGCGGCGGCTGTCTTGGGGCGGCTGTGGGCGAGGGGGATCGGGCAGGGGTCGGCGGTAGTTACAGGGTGTAGGAGGCCGGAGGGGCAGTCGGAGGCGGCGGCGGGGGGGCGGCGGGCGGGTGCGGCGAGAGGTGGCGCCGGGGGCGATGCGGCGATGCCGCGGCGGACGCGGCGAGCGTGCGGCGGCGGCTGCGGCGGCGGGCACCGCCGCCGCCGGGGGCGCCGGCCGCCCCCTGCGCCTGCCGCCCGCCGGCCCTCCCCCCCTAGCAGGCAGCGCCGGCGGCGAGGCGGAGGAGGCGGAGGAGGCGGAGGCCCAAGACGGCCTCAAGAGGCCCCCAAGACGGCTCAAGAGGCGTCCAAGACGCTCAAGATGGCCTCCAAGACGGCCCAAGAGCCCTCCAAGACGCCCTCCAAGAAGGCCCGAAAGGGTCTAAATGGCCTCCAGACGGCAGGGATGACCTTCGAGATGCCCACGTGTTCCCGAAGGCTTTCCAAACCGATTCGGGGAACACATGGTCCGATAGCTTGGCACGTCTGGCCTCAACGTTCGGCCACGTAGGCGCTTCTAAAAAGGCAGGGGGCGGCGGTGATTCGCCGTAGGCGTCTTCGATCCGCCGCCCCCTTGTGATTTATCACAGGGGTGCCTGGCGTGCTGGATCCTATCGGTTTTGGTTTTGGTTCTTTTCCAAAAGAGCTCCCCCCTGGGGCTCTGGCGCGTCCCGCCGGCCACCCGGAAAGGCTCTCAAGGAGCTCAATTCCCAAATGTTTCGTTCAAGATGGCCTCCAGGATGGTCCAAGATGGCAGCCACGTCCGCCCAAGATGGTCCAAGACGGCCCAAAGGAGTCCAAGATACCTCCAAGTTTGCCCAAGAAGCCTCCAAGCCGGCCCAAGACGATCCAAGAGGCCTCCAAGAGGTCCTCAAGGAGGGCCCGAATAGGCCAAAATCATTGATTTTCCTTAGGGTTTTGAAAGATGGCATTTGCTTCTTTTCGGCCTTCCGACGGCTCAAGACGGCCCAAGAGGCCCCCAAGATCGCCCACGAGGCATCCAAGATGGCCCCATGACGGCCCAAGAGGCCCCCAAGACGGCCCCAAGAGGGCCCCAAGACGGGCCAAGAGGCCTCCAAGACGCCCAAGATGGCCTCCAAGACGGCCCCAATGCGCCCCAAGAGGGCCCCAAGCCGGTTCAGAGAGGCCCCCAAGACGGCGTCAGACGGGCCAGGAATCCACCAAGATGGCCGAAGTTGGCTCGAAGCTGGCCTACGACGGCCCAAGAGGCCTCCAAGAGGGGAGGGCCTCCAGGAAGGCCAGAAGAAGGTACAAACACATTGATTTTGCTATGGGTTTTTGAAGGATTTTGACAGTTGCTTCTTTTCGGCCTTCCGACGGCCCGAGACGGTCCAAGAGTTCCCAAAGATCGCCCAAAGATCGCCCAATAGGCCTCCAAAATGGCCCGAGAACGGCCCAAGAGGCCCCCAAGAGGCCGCCGAAATGGCCCAAGAGGCCTTTAAGACGCCCAAGAGCATTCCAAGAGGGCCCCAAGCCGGCCCAGAGAGGCGCCCCAAACGGCTTCCGACGGCGTCAGACGGGCCAGGAGCCCACCAAGACTGCCGAAGATGGCCCTAAGACCCCTAAGATGGCCCAAGACGGCCCAAGAGGCCTCCAAAAGGGCCCCCAAGAAGGCCCGAAAAGGCCCAAATCATTGATTTCCAATGAATTCTGAAGGATTGTGACATTTGCTTTTTTGTTCGGCCTTCCGACGGCCCGCGACAGCCCAAGTGCCCCCAAAGATCGCCCAAGAGGCCCACGACGGCCCCAAGAGGCCCCCAAGACGGCCCAAGAGGCGTCCAAGACGCTCAAGATGGCCTCCAAGACGGCCCAAGAGCCCTCCAAGACGCTCTCCAAGGAGGCCCGAAAGGGGCAAAACTGCCTCCAGACGGCCAAGATGACCTTCAAGATGCCCACGTGTTCCCCGAAAGCTTTTCAAACCGATTCGGGGAACACATGGTCCGATAGCTTGGCACGGCTGGCCTCAACGTTCGGCCACATAGGCGCTTCTAAAAAGACAGGGGGCGGCGGTGATTCGCCGTAGGCGTCTTCGATAATCATTCGTCGGGTGTTTTGACAGATGCCCTCCGTCTGTATACGTGGGTTCTCGCCCCATTCCCCATGCGTGCACGGCGAATGCTGAAAATGCCATTCCAAGAGGCCCCGAGAAGGCCCCCATGAAGCCCCCAAAGAACTCCAAGAAACCCCCGCGCACAAGAGACCCACAGGAACACCACGCAACAACCGCCAATTTCTCAAGGGGTCGGCGGTGTGGCGTAAACCCAAGAACCCACGTCTGGAAGTGACGTGCTGAGCGGCAGCGTTGTCTGCGGAGGCGATACTGCAACGTATCCAATGCACCAAATCGTTGAATAATTGCAACACGTTGTTTTGTTTTACATTCGTACGTCTCCCTCCCGACCCCCCCTTGGAGTCGCGCCACTCCGCCGACCCAAGATGGACGCCCCCCTTCTCGGGCTCTCGAAACCAATCGCAAATCATAAGACATCTACGATTTGGGCCTCTGGGGCCTCGGGGGACTCCAAGAGGGCCTCAAGATGGCCCAATATGGCTCCAAGACGGCCCAAGATGGTCCCAAGAGAGCCAGTGAGGCCCCCAAGACGGCTCAAGTGGGCCCCAAGAGGACTCGAAGGAGCGCCTCCAGGAGCCAAAACCATTGACTTTCCGCTGGTCTTTGAACGTTTTTAGTGTTCTCGCCATTTTTCGGCTCTCGGAGGACCATGACGGCCCAAGCAGCCTCCAAGAAGACCCCAAGACTGCCAACGAGGCCCCAAAAGGGGCCCCAGGATTGCGCAAGAAGGCCCCGAGATGGCCAAACGAGGCCCGCAAGACGGTCCCAGGGGCCCCCAAGACGGTCCAAGAGGACCCCAAGGGAGCCCGAAGGCGGCCGCGAGAGGCCTCCAAGATGGCCTCCGCAGGGGCCAGACGGCGCGAGAGCGCCCCACGCCGGCGCGAGCTCCAAGAAGCCCCCCCGAGGCTTTCAGGAGGCTCCCAAGAGCCCCCCATGGGGCCGCCCAGAATCCTCGGGGACGGCAGCGCGGAGCGGCACGCACGCGCGGCAGCCGAGCAGGTCACGCCGACCAACGCCCACACCTCTCACAGCTGAGCACTTCTCCACAGCGGCAGGACGCCCCCAGGAAGCCCAGTAGACTCCCGAGAGGCGCCCCAAGAAGACCTGGCCCGGCACAGAAACGGAAAGAGCGCTTCAGAAACAGAAACCGGAATTACTCACACCACCGTTCGTACTGGGAGCCTTGGCGTTGAGAGCTTGTTACGTCACCCCTCGCTCTTGGGAGCCTTGGTGTTCAGAGATTGTTGCGTTGCCGCCCGTTCCTGAGCCTTGGCTGGGCCTTGGTGTCAGGAACTTGTTACGTCCCCGCTCTCTGCTGGGAGCCTTGGTCTTATCAGCTTGTTTACGTCACCGTTCGCTCTTGGGAGCCTTGGTGTGAAGAGCTTTTTGCGTTACCGATCGCTCTCTATTTGGCGTCTCTGGGCCTTCTTGGGAGTCCTATTGGGGCCCTTGTCGGGCCCTCTTGGAGGACTCTTGGAACCTCTTGGGGGCCTCTTGGGGCTTCTTGGGGGGCTCTG